>CM060954.1:152933394-153493394 GCA_030765055.1 Mantis religiosa
TTCTTTCCTTTTCTTCTTCTTCTTCTTCTCCTTCCTCTTCTCCTTCTTCTTCTTCTTCTTTTGTTATTTACATCCCTCAGCATTAAATCATATCGGGCAATGAATGGAATGGGTGAAATGATGCTCAAATGAACCCAGGGTCCTTAGAGCTTAGAGTTACCCGACATTCGTTTTTAAGGATAAGGGAAAACCCCGGAAAACCTCATCCAGGTAACTCGCCCTGACCGATGGCACCGTCTTCACCGTCTTTGAAACTAAAGAACGAGCTTCTGTCTACTACCTCGACTGCTACTTGAATTTGGGTGTGTAGTGGTGAGTTATGTTTCATCCTTTGTGACATCGTCACAAAAAGTCACTTCTGTTCTTCTAAAAATGCGCCATGCACTTTTCAGGAAGTGTCGTGCGAATGCATTTGTTAACGCGGCACCCATTTGCGCAAATCTTGTTCATGTTTAATTCCTGATGTGTCCAATACGTTCATTTGAAATTCCAAGAGCATTAGCAGGTCCACGCACTTTTGTACGCCAATATTTCAAAGTCGCGTCATGCAGTTCTTCAATTGTTTCCGGTATGGTTACAGTGTTTTGGACGTACTTAGCGTGGATCGTCTTGGACAATTTCACTGCCACATTTAAAATCGGCCGCTCATTTCTTCAGAGTGGAAACTCAAGGAGAAGAGTCACTATACATATTTAAAATCCACAAATGAATTTCTGTAAGTGTTAAACCTTCTTTTACGAAGACTTATATCACATAACGATAATAGAATTTATTTATTTTCAATGCAATGCGCCCTTCCACTGCTTCAAACAACTGCCTCGTCTCGTAGCAGTTGGTAGGCCGAGGAACAGCCCGAGGGGGGGTTAAGACGTGCACGTCCTCTAGATAGAGCTTAACCACATAGTGACGGGATGTGGATGTTGCAGAATGTCGGGTAAAGAAAGGAGGTGGCATGTTGCTCCTCAACGACTAAAGTCTCAGGTGCTACGGCCGTCGTACACCGCTTGTGGATTAGTTAATAACCTAGGAAAAGCAGAAATGTAGGTATCCAGACAAAAATCTTAGATGACTGTAAATTTTGTTTGCCTTATGGTTACCGGTAGTGTGCGCAAGCCATGCGAGGAAGCGGCTTGGCGTTTCTCCGAACATGCAAATATCTGTGTGAGGCCGAGAACCTTTCAGACTACCCTCGTATAGAGCGTTGGGCCGTGCCTATGTTACTTTACGACGCAGAAACCTGGGTATTCACATGGTTATTATTACTTTTTTCTACCAATGATTGTCTAAAGTTGTCTCATTATTTGGCTGTAGGCTTTCTTTCTCTCGTCTGTCAACTTGCCACTTATGCACCTTCATCTCTCAAGGATGTAGTCTTAAGTGATTTCTACTGATTTGAAATCATTTTTTACTTCACCAATACATTTCATAGTGTCTAATTGTATGTACTTTACTTCCATATTCGCAAAATTTCATAATTTGTTTTGTCAGCCTATCGATTTCCTGGAGCAGTGTAAAAACGGCCAGGCATGACTATACCACGCACCGCTAAGCAAGGACAAGGTTCGTCGTAGAATACAACTCATTACTACAAAACAGCTGTAACTACATGACATAGAGCACATTGGTAGAAAGGAAGACATTCGAATAACGGCCAGACATGGCTGTACCACGCAGCGCTACTAGCAAGAGCAAGGTTCGTCGTAGAAAACAACTCATTGCTGCAAAACAGGTGTAACTACATGACACAGAGCTCGTTGGTAGAAAGGAAGACATTCGAATAACGGCCACGCATGGCTATACCACGCAGCGCTACTAGCAGGGACAAGGTTCGTCGTAGAATACAACTCATTACTACAAAACAGATGTAACTACATGACACAGAGCATGTTGGTAGAAAGGAAGACATTCGAATAACGGTCAGGCATGGCTATACCACGCACCGCTACTATCAAGGACAAGGTTCGTCGTAGAATACAACTCATTACTACAAAACAGATGTAACTGCATGGCACAGATCACATTGGTAGAAAGGTAGACATTCGAATAACGGCCAGACATGGCTGTACCACGAAGCGCTACTAGCAAGGGCAAGGTTCGTCGTAGAATACAACTCATTACTGCAAAACAGGTGTAACTACATGACACAGAGCTCGTTGGTAGAAAGGAAGACATTCGAATAACGGCCACGCATGGCTATACCACGCACCGCTACTAGGAAGGGCAAGGTTCGTCGTAGAATACAACTCATTACTACAAAACAGATGTAACTACATGACACAGAGCACGTTGGTAGAAAGGAAGATATTCGAATAACGGTCAGACATGGCTATACCACGCAGCGCTACTAGCAGGGAAAAGGTTCGTCGTAGAATACAACTCATTACTACAAAACAGATGTAACTACATGACACAGAGCACGTTGGTAGAAAGGAAGACATTCGAATAACGGCCAGGCATGGCTATACTACGCAGCGCTACTAGCAGGGACAAGGTTCGTCGTAGAATACAACTCATTACTACAAAACAGATGTAACTGCATGACACAGAGCTCGTTGGTAGAAAGGAAGACATTCGAATAACGGTCAGACATGGCTATACCACACAGCGCTACTAGCAAGAGCAAGGTTCGTCGTAGAATACAACTCATTACTGCAAAACAGATGTAACTGCATGACACAGAGCTCGTTGGTAGAAAGGAAGACATTCGAATAACGGTCAGACATGGCTATACCACACAGCGCTACTAGCAAGAGCAAGGTTCGTCGTAGAATACAACTCATTACTGCAAAACAGATGTAACTGCATGACACAGAGCTCGTTGGTAGAAAGGAAGACTTTCGAATAACGGCCAGGCATGGCTATACCACGCAGCGCTACTAGCAAGGACAAGGTTCGTCGTAGAATACAACTCATTACTACAAAACAGATGTAACTGCATGACACAGAGCACGTTGGTAGAAAGGAAGACATTCGAATAACGGCCAGACATGGCTATACCACGCAGCGCTACTAGCAAGAGCAAGGTTCGTCTTAGAATACAACTCATTACTACAAAACAGCTGTAACTACATGACACAGAGCACGTTGGTAGAAAGGAAGACATTCAAATAACGGTCAGACATGGCTATACCACGCAGCGCTACTAGCAAGGGCAAGGTTCGTCGTAGAATACAACTCATTACTACAAAACAGCTGTAACTACATGACACAGAGCACGTTGGTAGAAAGGAAGACATTCGAATAACGGCCAGGCATGGCTATAACACGCAGCGCTAATAGCAAGGACAAGGTTCGTCGTAGAATACAACTCATTACTACAAAACAGATGTAACTACATGACACAGAGCACGTTGGTAGAAAGGATGACATTCGAATAACGGCCAGGCATGGCTATACCACGCAGAGCTACTAGCAAGGGCAAGGTTCGTCGTAGATTACAACTCATTACTACAAAACAGATGTAACTGCATGACACAGAGCACGTTGGTAGAAAGGAAGACATTCGAATAACGGTCAGGCGTGGCTATACCACGCAGCGCTACTAGCAATGGCAAGGTTCGTCGTAGAATACAACTCATTACTACAAAACAGATGTAACTGCATGACACAGAGCACGTTGGTAGAAAGGAAGACATTCGAATAACGGTCAGGCGTGGCTATACCACGCAGCGCTACTAGCAAGGACAAGGTTCGTCGTAGAATACAACTCATTACTACAAAAGTTGTTACTACATGACATAGTGCACGTTGGTAGAAAGGAAGACATTTGAATAACGGTCAGACATGGCTATACCACGCAGCGCTACTAGCAAGGGCAAGGTTCGTCGTAGAATACAACTCATTACTACAAAACAGGTGTAACTACATGACACAGAGCACGTTGGTAGAAAGGAAGACATTCGAATAACGGCCAGACATGGCTATACCACGCAGCGCTACTAGCAAGGACAAGGTTCGTCGTAGAATACAACTCATTACTACAAAACAGATGTAACTGTATGACATAGAGCACGTTGGTAGAAAGGAAGACATTCGAATAACGGCCAGACATGGCTATACCACGCAGCGCTACTAGCAAGGGCAAGGTTCGTCGTAGAATACAACTCATTACTACAAAACAGGTGTAACTACATGACACAGAGCACGTTGGTAGAAAGGAAGACATTCGAATAACGGCCAGGCATGGCTATACCACGCATCGCTACTAGCAAGAGCAAGGTTCGTCGTAGAATACAACTCATTACTACAAAACAGATGTAACTACATGACACAGAGCACGTTGGTAGAAAGGAAGACATTCGAATAACGGCCAGACATGGCTATACCACGCAGCGCTACTAGCAAGGACAAGGTTCGTCGTAGAATACAACTCATTACTACAAAACAGATGTAACTACATGACACAGAGCTCGTTGGTAGAAAGGAAGACATTCGAATAACGGCCAGACATGGCTATACCACGCAGCGCTACTAGCAAGGGCAAGGTTCGTCGTAGAATACAACTCATTACTACAAAACAGGTGTAACTACATGACACAGAGCACGTTGGTAGAAAGGAAGACATTCGAATAACGGCCAGGCATGGCTATACCACGCATCGCTACTAGCAAGAGCAAGGTTCGTCGTAGAATACAACTCATTACTACAAAACAGATGTAACTACATGACATATAGCACGTTGGTAGAAAGGAAGACATTCGAATAACGGCCAGACATGGCTATACCACGCAGCGCTACTAGCAAGAGCAAGGTTCGTCGTAGAATACAACTCATTACTACAAAACAGATGTAACTACATGACATAGTGCACGTTGGTAGAAAGGAAGACATTCGAATAACGGCCAGACATGGCTATACCACGCAGCGCTACTAGCAAGGACAAGGTTTGTCGTAGAATACAACTCATTACTACAAAACAGCTGTAACTGCATGACACAGAGCACGTTGGTAGAAAGGAAGACATTCGAATAACGGCCAGACATGGCTATACCACGCAGCGCTACTAGCAAGGACAAGGTTTGTCGTAGAATACAACTCATTACTACAAAACAGCTGTAACTGCATGACATAGAGCACGTTGGTAGAAAGGAAGACATTCGAATAACGGCCAGACATGGCTATACCACGCAGCGCTACTAGCAAGGGCAAGGTTCGTCGTAGAATACAACTCATTACTACAAAACAGATGTAACTACATGACACAGAGCACGTTGGTAGAAAGGAAGACATTCGAATAACGGTCAGACATGGCTATACCACGCAGCGCTACTAGCAAGGGCAAGGTTCGTCGTAGAATACAACTCATTACTACAAAACAGATGTAACTGCATGACATAGAGCTGGTTGGTAGAAAGGAAGACATTCGAATAACGGCCAGATATGGCTATACCACGCAGGGCTACTAGCAAGGGCAAGGTTCGTCGTAGAATACAACTCATTACTACAAAACAGATGTAACTGCATGACATAGAGCACGTTGGTAGAAAGGAAGATATTCGGATATCTTTGTTGTGCTTCAAAGATCAGAAAGTAAGTTTGCTGTACAACCATTGTATTCATGTTCTTATTTACTTCATTATTTACACTTACATTAAGTCGGATACTTCAGCCAACTTGGAAGAAAGAGAAGCCAGATCGAGAAACTAAATTAGCTGAAATCATGAACTAATGTACAACAGATCAATCAACTAAATCTGGAAATTAATTGTTCTTTCACACTAGCCGTGTGTAGGCTAAAGTATGGAAAGATTGAGTCAGACTGAAAAATTCAATGTCATAGCCGGGATTTGAACCACGGATATATGGTTGCCTTCCAGCCGCTCTAACCCTTGAGCTACTATGGCCAACGTGCTGATATGACATTAAATTCTCCAACTGACTCGTGTTTTTCCCGGTAAATCACTAGGAGTTCTCATAAACACATGAGACAACTACCTTAATGGTGACTTACATCGGGTAAGTACTTTAACGGCACGTTGGTCGTAGTAGCTCAAAGGTTAGAGCGGCTGGACGGCAACCAGAAGATCCGTAGTTCAAATCCTGGCTAGGGCATTGAATTTTTCAGTCTGGCTCAATCCTTCCAACTAAATCTTGTTTTACGGGGCATAGAATGAGATTTCATTTGAAAGGCTTCAGAGGTACATTACTGTGTTTAGTAATACGGCCGCAGATGAGTAAATATAGTAAAATTCCTGCTTTGGCATTTTGACTAGTTAGAGTCTTCAGATATTTAAGTAATTAATTTTATTGTTTGTATATTGTTTTACATTCGATCAGGAAATCTTATAATCCGCGTTATAATTGCTTAGGTGTAGACACAATGTGCCTATTTAAATAATGAGATCATTCGGAGACAAACCTGTATGTACTATATAAAAATTTGTATTTAGTACATAAATATATAAATAGATGTACATTTATGAAAGTCATTTTTGTTCTCTGGGCAAGCGGTTTCAATGCCTCTCCGCGTTGCGCTCGTATCTGTGATTTGTTTGGATGCCGGGAGAACGGCGAGCGGTACCAACTTCCTAGCTCTGCAATATTACTGTGGAAGTCTGTAAAGTTTATATTTCCCTTTTTATTGTAAGTCTGTATTCTTCATATACGACTTGTCAATCTAAAATTGTTCTAATATTATTACGTTGTTTTTCTTTATTTCGATATCTGATTTTGTGCTCCATAGAGGACCTCTGATTTAACTACGTGTTGTAGCGTATTAATTTTGTATATTTAGACTTGCACTTTTTTATTATATATGTTTTGAGTAAGTCGATATGATGTTTCCATTTGCTGGCATCTACTTTTGTTTCCTTTGCTTTTGATTCCATTTTCCTAAATTATTTATACAAGGCATTTAAATTATAAAACTCCTTTGGTTGTTCCATATTTGGTTTCAAGTATTTTGATGATTATTTATTGCACGAAATATATTCAATTATTTCCAAAGATATACGAAAACCAACTTTCTCTGCAGTTTCTTTAATAATTCAATCTATCGTTGAGCTATTTTGCTCCTTCTTGACTCAATCATTTCCCTATGTGTTGTTCTTTTCTTAGTTCGCAGTATTTGTTCATTCTATCTGACCTTTCTTTCCTTTCTACTGCCGAGATAATGGGTTTGGATTTTAATGTATATTTATCTTTGAACCTTATATTTTTATATTTTCGTTATCACATTCGCTGTCCCATCAAGTAATGAAATTTCTGTGATTTTTAATTCTCCTAAGTCTTTTTCAGTTTCCTTAAACCAGTTAAGAAAGAGACCAAAAATTTGTTTAGTTAATCTCCTAGAATTCATTCTGAGAAACTGGCCACAAAAATTTATCCTCCTTTTTCGGATAGTATCTGAGAGTGTTGTTTTTTTTTTTTCAATTTTCTTATAGAGAAAATGTATATTATCTTGAAATTTTGGTCCTATGATATTTCTTAAGGCTTTCCGTTCTTTTAATTCGAGCTTCTCTAAGTGACCTATAAACTTCATGTTGAGTGTTTCGATGCGTTTAATCACTGTCTTATAATGTTTAATTTTGGATCCCCTTGTTATAAGTATCTTTAGTTAGTTGGAAAGCTAGATCAAGTTTGTTTTTTCTGGATTCCGTTAGTTTACTTTCCTTAGTATTCCAGTTAATTCATTCTCCAAGATATTTGAATTCTTTTACTATTTAATTGTCTGTACGCAGACTTTGATGTACTTATGTAGGTGCTTGCAGTTTGTCCTAATTTTGGTCTTTTCGAAAGAGATGTTAAGACCTATTTTACATTTATTATTATTATTATTATTATTATTATTATTATTATTATTATTATTATTATTATTATTATTATTATTATTATTATTATTATTATTATTATTATTATTATTATTATTATTATTATTATTATTATTATTATTATTATTATTATTATTATTATTATTATTATTATTATTATTATTATTATTATTATTATTATTATTATTATTATTATTATTATTATTATTATTATTATTATTATTATTATTATTATTATTATTATTATTATTATTATTATTATTATTATTATTATTATTATTATTATTATTATTATTATTATTATTATTATTATTATTATTATTATTATTATTATTATTATTATTATTATTATTATTATTATTATTATTATTATTATTATTATTATTATTATTATTATTATTATTATTATTATTATTATTATTATTATTATTATTATTATTATTATTATTATTATTATTATTATTATTATTATTATTATTATTATTATTATTATTATTATTATTATTATTATTATTATTATTATTATTATTATTATTATTATTATTATTATTATTATTATTATTATTATTATTATTATTATTATTATTATTATTATTATTATTATTATTATTATTATTATTATTATTATTATTATTATTATTATCATCATCATTATCATTATCATTATCATCATCATCACTACATTACTACTACTACTACTACTACTACTACTACTACTACTACTACTACTACTACTACTACTACTACTACTACTACTACTATTTATTATTCCCATGATGTGTTGCGAACTTTTGACAATGTTGAGGTTTCGTATCCCGGATTGCTCAAAGATGTCAGAGCAGGCGTGTCCGATGTGTAGCAGCGCGGTGTAGCGGCCAGACAGGCAACTAATAGTAATCAATCGATCCTTAGGCATGAATGACGGACTTCTAGGTTAGGTAGAAGGAGGAGTACAGAATGCAGTGCACAGTAAATATTGACAGTGTAACGGTGGACAAGTCCAGAATTTGTTCTGGACATGGACGGGGCCGCGTAAGTAACAAAACAATAAATATAACTCAGTGTATTTAAGGCAATCCAAAATTACCCACAGTTTAATTCCTCCACTACCTACAAATAAAGCACAAAAGGCTAGCCCCGTAGCGCAGTCGGTAGAGCATCTAGGTGTCCAGGGTTCGTTTCCCGGCAATGAGGGTGGGGATTCTTCTCCCACCAACATAAATCCTGATATTCCCCAGAATCTGGAAGTATGAATGAGAGTGTGAGTGTGTGCGTGAACTAATGATTAAAAACCATCGCTCCTCCCACACCAAACTATCCTTTAATAAGGAAGCTTGATTTTCTTAACAGTGTCATTAAAATACCACGAATGTAAGTGTCCTTTTATTACATAAAGCAAATGTATATCTTGAACTTTCTGGGAACGTGCTTAGAAATTCTCTTCCTTCTGACTAATTACCTGTAACAGACAAAATTTTAGTATTCAAAATTGTAGTTCTTCTTATAACAAACAATTTATGTCAAATACATTATTGAAAATATTTGAAAAGTAGCAATTTGTTTCTCGTTATTCCTTTAAATTTTCCAATATTTATACTTTTTCAAATATTAACTCATCATTCATTTTTTTATCTCTTGAACATAACAACATATCACAAAACACTTGACTATCACTTAAAGTCTACTGTATTCCCTTGTAACTACACTAAGATAATCTTTATGTTGAAGTAGATAGAGCAATAAGTGTTTGTACAAGAGTAGAGAAAGTCATGTATACATCACATAACGACCAAAACATTTGACTATCACTTAAAGTATACTGTATTACCTTGTAACTACAATAAGATAATGTTTACTTTGGAGTAGATAGAGCAATGAGTGTTTGTACAAGAGTAAGAAAGTCATGTATACATCACATAACGACCAAATCATTTGACTATCACTTAAAGTCTACTTATTCCCTTGTAACTACAATAAGATAATGTTTATCTTGAAGTAGATAAAGCAATAAGTGTTTGTACAAGAGTAGAGAAAGTCATGTATACATCACATAACGACCAAAACATTTGACTATCACCTAAAGTCTACTTATTCCCTTGTAACTACAATAAGATAACGTTTATCTTGAAGTAGATAAAGCAATAAGCGTTTGTACAAGAGTAGAGAAAGTCATGTATACATCACATAACGGCCAAAACATTTGACTATCACTTAAAGTATACTGTATTACCTTGTAACTACAATAAGATAATGTTTATCTTGAAGTAGATAGAGCAATAAGTGTTTGTACAAGAGTAGAGAAAGTCATGTATACATCACATAACGACCAAAACATTTGACTATCACCTAAAGTCTACTTATTCCCTTGTAACTACCATAAGATTATGTTTATCTTGAAGTAGATAAAGCAATAAGCGTTTGTACAAGAGTAGAGAAAGTCATGTATACATCACATAACGACCAAAACATTTGACTATCACTTAAAGTCTACTGTATTCCCTTGTAACTACAATAAGATAATGTTTATGTTGAAGTAGATCTGAGTGCAGAGAGTCTACTCCCGTTAGCCCTGTCCCCGTAGGAACAAGACCCGGGTCTCTTACAACCAGGGAGTATCCCAAAGGGTCTCTCCGTGGGGCTTTCCATTAGGACAGTACCTAGTTTCCTAAACTGCCCCCCCATCTGGTCCGAAGACCAAGACGGGACGGAAATGGATACGCCACTTACGCGCGTCAACACTCAAGGTGAAGACTACCGATATGACCTCGGTGGGGCCGCCTGGCGATCTAGCACACCTTCTACTAGCTGAGCAGGCTAGTACCCGGAAACTTAATGGCTTCCCTCAACCCCGTCCGAAGACGTACCCAATCTCCCACGGGTATCGGGAACCACCGCCCCTTCGAGACCATCCCAATCCGAACAACTCCCGAAGGAGGGGCTCGGCTGTGCGGCCCGAAGTTCCTCTAGTAACGTCAGAGGTACCACGAGTGCTAAGGGTCCGCAAAACCCGCACTTTGGCAGCTGAAGGGGACGGAACCCTCCCCTACGGGAGTTGAAGTAGATAGAGCAATAAGTGTTTGTACAAGAGTAGAGAAGGTCATGTATACATCACATAACGACCAAAACATTTGACTATCACTTTAAGTCTACTGTATTCCCTTGTAACTACAATAAGATAATGTTTATCTTGAAGTAGATAAAGCAATAAGTGTTTGTACAAGAGTAGAGAAAGTCATGTATACATCACATAACGATCAAAACATTTGACTATCACCTAAAGTCTACTGTATTCCCTTGTAACTACAATAAGATAATGTTTATCTTGAAGTAGATAGAGCAATAAGTGTTTGTACAAGAGTAGAGAAAGTCATGTATACATCACATAACGATCAAAACATTTGACTATCACCTAAAGTCTACTGTATTCCCTTGTAACTACAATAAGATAATGTTTATCTTGAAGTAGATAGAGCAATAAGTGTTTGTACAAGAGTAGAGAAAGTCATGTATACATCACATAACGATCAAAACATTTGACTATCACTTAAAGTCTACTGTATTCCCTTCTAACTGCAATAAGATAATGTTTATCTTGAAGTAGATAGAGCAATAAGTGTTTGTACAAGAGTAGAGAAAGTCATGTATACATCACATAACGACCAAAACATTCGACTATCACCTAAAGTCTGCTGTATTACCTTGTAACTACAATAAGATAATGTTTATCTAGAAGTAGATAGAGCAATAAGTATTTGTACAAAAGTAAAGAAAGTCATGTATACATCACATAACAACCAAAACATTTGACTATCACTTAAAGTCTACTGTATTCCCTTGTAACTACCATAAGATTATGTTTATCTTGAAGTAGATAGAGCAATAAGTGTTTGTACAAGAGTAGAGAAAGTCATGTATACATCACATAACGACCAAAACATTTGACTATCACTTAAAGTCTACTGTATTCCCTTGTAACTACAATAAGATTATGTTTATCTTGAAGTAGATAGAGCAATAAGCGTTTGTACAAGAGTAGAGAAAGTCATGTATACATCACATAACGACCAAAACATTTTACTATCACTTAAAGTCTACTGTATTCCCTTGTAACTACAATAAGATAATGTTTATCTTGAAGTAGATAGAGCAATAAGTGTTTGTACAAGAGTAGAGAAAGTCATGTATACATCACATAACGACCAAAACATTTGACTATCACTTAAAGTCTACTGTATTCCCTTGTAACTACAATAAGATTATGTTTATCTTGAAGTAGATAGAGCAATAAGTGTTTGTACAAGAGTAGAGAAAGTCATGTATACGTCACATAACGACCAAAACATTTGACTATCACTTAAAGTCTACTGTATTCCCTTGTAACTACAATAAGATTATGTTTATCTTGAAGTAGATAGAGCAATAAGCGTTTGTACAAGAGTAGAGAAAGTCATGTATACATCACATAACGACCAAAACATTTGACTATCACTTAAAGTCTACTGTATTACCTTGTAACTACAATAAGATAATGTTTATGTTGAAGTAGATCTGAGTGCAGAGAGTCTACTCCCGTTAGCCCTGTCCCCGTAGGAACAAGACCCGGGTCTCTTACAACCAGGGAGTATCCCAAAGGGTCTCTCCGTGGGGCTTTCCATTAGGACAGTACCTAGTTTCCTAAACTGCCCCCCCATCTGGTCCGAAGACCAAGACGGGACGGAAATGGATACGCCACTTACGCGCGTCAACACTCAAGGTGAAGACTACCGATATGACCTCGGTGGGGCCGCCTGGCGATCTAGCACACCTTCTACTAGCTGAGCAGGCTAGTACCCGGAAACTTAATGGCTTCCCTCAACCCCGTCCGAAGACGTACCCAATCTCCCACGGGTATCGGGAACCACCGCCCCTTCGAGACCTACCCATCCGAACAACTCCCGAAGGAGGGGCTCGGCTGTTCGGCCTGAAGTTCCTCTAGTAACGTCAGAGGTACCACGAGTGCTAAGGGTCCGCAAAACCCGCACTTTGGCAGCTGAAGGGGACGGAACCCTCCCCTACGGGAGTTGAAGTAGATAGAGCAATAAGTGTTTGTACAAGAGTAGAGAAAGTCATGTATACATCACATAACGATCAAAACATTTGACTATCACTTAAAGTCTACTGTATTACCTTGTAACTACAATAAGATAATGTTTACTTTGGAGTAGATAGAGCAATGAGTGTTTGTACAAGAGTAGAGAAAGTCATGTATACATCACATAACGATCAAAACATTTGACTATCACCTAAAGTCTACTGTATTCCCTTCTAACTGCAATAAGATAATGTTTATCTAGAAGTAGATAGAGCAATAAGTGTTTGTACAAGAGTAGAGAAAGTCATGTATACATCACATAACGACCAAAACATTCGACTATCACCTAAAGTCTGCTGTATTACCTTGTAACTACAATAAGATAATGTTTATCTAGAAGTAGATAGAGCAATAAGTATTTGTACAAAAGTAAAGAAAGTCATGTATACATCACATAACAACCAAAACACTTGACTATCACTTAAAGTCTACTGTATTCCCTTGTAAATACAATAAGATAATGTTTATCTTGAAGTAGATAGAGCAATAAGCGTTTGTACAAGAGTAGAGAAAGTCATGTATACATCACATAACGACCAAAACATTTGACTATCACTTAAAGTCTACTGTATTCCCTTGTAACTACCATAAGATTATGTTTATCTTGAAGTAGATAGAGCAATAAGTGTTTGTACAAGAGTAGAGAAAGTCATGTATACATCACATAACGACCAAAACATTTGACTATCACTTAAAGTCTACTGTATTCCCTTGTAACTACAATAAGATTATGTTTATCTTGAAGTAGATAGAGCAATAAGCGTTTGTACAAGAGTAGAGAAAGTCATGTATACATCACATAACGACCAAAACATTTTACTATCACTTAAAGTCTACTGTATTCCCTTGTAACTACAATAAGATAATGTTTATCTTGAAGTAGATAGAGCAATAAGTGTTTGTACAAGAGTAGAGAAAGTCATGTATACATCACATAACGACCAAAACATTTGACTATCACTTAAAGTCTACTGTATTCCCTTGTAACTACAATAAGATTATGTTTATCTTGAAGTAGATAGAGCAATAAGCGTTTGTACAAGAGTAGAGAAAGTCATGTATACATCACATAACGACCAAAACATTTGACTATCACTTAAAGTCTACTGTATTCCCTTGTAACTACAATAAGATTATGTTTATCTTGAAGTAGATAGAGCAATAAGCGTTTGTACAAGAGTAGAGAAAGTCATGTATACATCACATAACGACCAAAACATTTGACTATCACTTAAAGTCTACTGTATTCCCTTGTAACTACAATAAGATTATGTTTATGTTGAAGTAGATAGAGCAATAAGTGTTTGTACAAGAGTAGAGAAAGTCATGTATACATCACATAACGACCAAAACATTTGACTATCACTTAAAGTCTACTGTATTCCCTTGTAACTACCATAAGATAATGTTTATCTTGAAGTAGATGGAGCAATAAGTGTTTGTACAAGAGTAGAGAAAGTCATGTATACATCACATAACGACCAAAACATTTGACTATCACTTAAAGTCTACTGTATTCCCTTGTAACTACAATAAGATTATATTTATCTTGAAGTAGATAGAGCAATAAGCGTTTGTACAAGAGTAGAGAAAGTCATGTATACATCACATAACGACCAAAACATTTTACTATCACTTAAAGTCTACTGTATTCCCTTGTAACTACCATAAGATAATGTTTATCTTGAAGTAGATAGAGCAATAAGCGTTTGTACAAGAGTAGAGAAAGTCATGTATACATCACATAACGACCAAAACATTTGACTATCACTTAAAGTCTACTGTATTCCCTTGTAACTACAATAAGATAATGTTTATCTTGAAGTAGATAGAGCAATAAGTGTTTGTACAAGAGTAGAGAAAGTCATGTATACATCACATAACGACCAAAACATTTGACTATCACTTAAAATCTACTGTATTCCCTTGTAACTACAATAAGATAATGTTTATCTTGAAGTAGATAGAGCAATAAGTGTTTGTACAAGAGTAGAGAAAGTCATGTATACATGACATAACGACCAAAACATTTGACTATCACTTAATGGTGTGTAGTGCTTAACGCCCGCTTTTACTACATACGGCACCGCAGGCGATGACACTGATGATACATGAGATGAAGATGGAGCACCGGTGGAATGAGATGGCGGGGGAAACCGGAGATCCCGGAGAAAACCTTCCCAGCGCCGTGTTGTCCACCACAAATCTCTCTTTGCGGTCGCCTGGGATCGAACCTGGGCCGCCTTGGTGAGAACCAAGCGGTCTAACCACTGAGCCACGGCACGGCCTACTATCACTTAAAAGTCTAGTGTATTCCCTTGTAACTACAATAAGATAATGTTTATGTTGAAGTAGATAGAGCAATAAGTGTTTGTACAAGAGTAGAGAAAGTCATGTATACATTACATAACGACCAAAATATTTGACTATCACTTAACGTATACTGTATTCCCTTGTAGCTACAATAGGATAATGTTTATCTTGAAGTAGATAGAGCAATAAGTGTTTGTACAGGAGTAGAGAAAGTCATGTATACATCACATAACGACCAAAACATTTGACTATCACTTAAAGTCTACTATATTCCCTTGTAACTACAATAAGATAATGTTTATCTTGAAGTAGATAGAGCAATAAGTGTTTGTACAAGAGTAGAGAAAGTCATGTGTACGTCACATGTGTAATGTTATCTGTAATACTTTTACAAAAGAGAAAGAGAGGAAATTTCTTCTACCAGCAGGTGGAGAGTTTTACTTGCGGACGAGTTACTGCAGTGAATGACGGAATAACTGGTGACTTTGTATGAGTTACTTTGTATTGGGTAACCAGTGACTGTGGACGTTATTTTTATAGCAGTTATTGAGAGACTGGTGATGACATCGCATCCTTTATCTTCATTATTTAAAAGACAAAAGTTTATGTAACTTGACTCTATTTGTACACACAAGAAGAGTTAAACAATTCAAACAGTGAATATGCAGAAACTCGTCATGATTTAGTGTTACCGATAATTTATAACGGTGCATTGTACTTAGATCCTTGTGTTAATAAATCTCGTGTGTCGAGATATCGAGTGAGACGGTCCTTCTCACCGCTACTTAATTATGCCAAGGCCTAGTTACTTTAAAATTATTTCTAATGGGCAACTTACATATCCAATATGTTGTACTCACATGGCTTTCTCTACTCTTATACAAACATTTATTGCAGTTGGTCTGGCTCTCTTCTTGATCTTATTGTGGGTACAATGAAATATGGGAATACACTACCAGAAAATTCAAGATATCCCTACATTCAATTTGTCATCAAAATATCTTAAATACAGTAAAACCTGCCTAAAACGAACCCTATATGCCGGAAACCTGGGAAAATTGAAATTAAATTTCGGAACATAGCTATTTCCATGTTAAATTATGCTGCAAGACAGGAAACTGTCTAACGTGGAAACGGAAATACTTTTCGACAACAGTTTGCGTAAATAACCTGATTAAAACTGATTAATTTATGTGTAATAGGTTACAACGTACGTATCTTAAAAAGTGCAATAATTTTGAGGGTGACTGTACTTATCCCGAAGTTCCATGAACCATAAAGTCATAAACTGTAATGCTTCGAGGAAAAGGTAAAACAAAGCAGTAACTCTTACAACACACTTGGTAAGGGTACAACTGTTTTATCATGTGTTCATTCTCAGTTTAGTTGTTACAAGTGATCAAGTACGAGTGGAAGAAAACTGTGAACTTTGGTGATCTTAAAAATATAGCTTTTATATACACAAATTCCGAGAAATGGGTTATAAACATAAGGCATCACCACTGGAGGAATAAATTAAGATTACTGAAGCACACACAAGCACCAAAGATCCAGCTAAAATCAACATGGAATATTCAATGCCATGGCCGGGATTTGAACCACGGATCTCCTGGTTTCCGTCCTATCGCTCTTAACCTTTGAGCTACCATGGCCAACGTGCCTTCCTGACATTAAATTCTCCAGTTCACTCATATATTTCCCCGGCACGTTGGCCATGGTAGCTCAAAGGTTAAGAGCGACAGGACGGAAACCAGGAGATCCGTGGTTCAAATCCCGGCCATGGCATTGAATTTTTCATGTTGACTCTATATATCAATAAAAATCTTAGCCTATATACGGCTAGTGTGGAGTAATGATTAATTTCCATCAATTAACTAAAATCCAGCTAAAAGTTAACTATGTCGTTTAACGGGGAAAACCTCAGGTTTATGGGATTTTTTTAAAAATAAAAATTAGAGACGAGTGGCTAAGGAAACAGCAGGGCGTGTGAAACACATCACAAAATGTACAGATTATGACGAGCTAAATCGTGTTGTGTTCGAGTGTTTGTTAGTGCTCGTGCTAATGGAATTCCCATTTCTGGACCATAACTTCAGACTCAAGCTTTAGAGACAACAAGAAAATTAGACAAGGACAATCTCAGAACTTCCAATGGATAACTCGAGAGTTTCAAACATCTGAATGTTGTGTGTGGTGAAACAAATGATGTTGATATACAGACAGTTGAAGACAGACAGAGAAACTAGACGATAAACTACAATTATTGTATGTAAGTTCTAAATATAATATATATCAGTCTATTATTATTTATACTTCATTCCGTATTATTACTTCACTATAAACCTGTACGACTATTTCGCAATTTCTTTGTATTCAAACACAACCCTCTGTAAGACGGAAACCTGTGTCAACGGAAAATACATGACGGAACGATCGTGTTCTGTTTTAGAGAGGTTTTACTATAAATGGTATTTTAAATTATGCCATTTTGGTAAAATAAAATATGATGAACAGTGTTGTAGGTAAAGTGCAGTTTGGTGTGGCGGGATTTATTCTACAAGTTACTGTCGCTTTCTTAAAATATGCTCCACTTAACCCAGTGACCAACTGGTGGCTTGTCACCTCTCGCCTCATCCTTTCTCCCGGGGATGCCCCACTATAATAGCTCAAGACTGGTCGCAGTGACGAATCCCCTCGGTACAATTCCTGTATGGTACGGTAGCCCGAGGTGGGAGATCTTGAAACTTTTCTCTCGCTTCATTGTAATATTGGTTTCATTTTTGAGATTGGTGATCACACTACATATTTGCATTTATGGACTCCAAAACATGCATTTCGTAGTAAAACTTTTACTCATAATTTAAGTAGTAGAGATCGCAAAATTAGTATGTGGTCTTATCCAATCTCTCGCGCACAAACAAACAAATGCGCAGACTGTCGTTTTTCATAAATATTTAATACAATTGGGACGTATATTTACGGTGAAACCTCGTTATGAATTCCTTAATTGAATACCACTTACTACCATGGATGAACGGTAGCTTCATACACATCGCTGGCTCAATTTGATGACACACACTAATTCACCGGAAAACCCTCTGATAAAACGCAGATAAAGAGCGGTCAGTTCCTTCAGTTTACAACATTCAGAAGGTCAATGGACAAGAAAGGACAAGGTCTTGCAACCTAACATGCACACAATTCCTACATCCACTTGAACGAGCGAGTAACCTATACTACGACTAGCAATTAGACTCCCAGTGTTTGATTCCCAAGACGATTATTCCCTTCCTACATCAGTAGTATGTCCAAATGTAGATATTCCAACAAGGAACCACATGTCTATTGTTTCAATCAGAATGCACTTGTTCATTTGGCACTCTAACACAACTAATCACTGTTAACATTTATATTCATTTTATTAGTCACAAAAATAAACAAAGGTGTATGTGTTGTACCCACGTGACTTTCTCTACCCTTCTACAAACACTTATTGCTCTATCTACTTCAAGATAAACTTTATCTAATTGTAGTTACAAGGGAATACAGTAGACTTTAAGTGATAGTCAAATGTTCTGGTCGTTATTTGATGTATACATGACTTTCTCTACTCCTGTACACTTATTGATCTATCTACTTCAAGATAAACATTATCTTATTGTAGTTACAAGGGAATACAGTAGACTTTAAGTGATAGTCAAATGTTTTGGTCGTTATGTGATGTATACATGACTTTCTCTACTCTTGTACAAACACTTATTGCTCTATCTACTTCAAGATAAACATTATCTTATTGTAGTTACAAGGGAATACAGTATACTTTAAGTGATAGTCAAATGTTTTGGTCGTTATGTGATGTATACATGACTTCTGAGTACAGAAAATTCAAGATATACATTTGCTGTGTAGTAATATTTTGTCTATCTCTTACAGTTTATCAGTTATACAAAGGTCATTGAGAATAAAGAGAACTTCTGAGTACATTCACAGAAAATTCAAGATATACATTTGTTGTGTAGTAATATTTTGTCTATCTCTTACAGTTTATCAGTTATACAAAAGTCATTCAGAATAAAGAGAACTTCTGAGTACATTCACAGAAAATTCAAGATATACATTTGTTGTGTAGTAATATTTTGTCTATCTCTTACAGTTTATCAGTTATACAAAAGTCATTCAGAATAAAGAGAACTTCTGAGTACATTCACAGAAAATTCAAGATATACATTTGTTGTGTAGTAATATTTTGTCTATCTCTTACAGTTTATCAGTTATACAAAAGTCATTCAGAATAAAGAGAACTTCTGAGTACATTCACAGAAAATTCAAGATATACATTTGTTGTGTAGTAATATTTTGTTTATCTCTTACAGTTTATCAGTTATACAAAAGTCATTCAGAATAAAGAGAACTTCTGAGTACATTCACAGAAAATTCAAGATATACATTTGTTATGTAGTAATATTTTGTCTATCTCTTACAGTTTATCAGTTATACAAAAGTCATTCAGAATAAAGAAAACTTCTGAGAACATTCACAGAAAATTGAAGGTGTACGTTTTATTTATCTGAAAATATCTTCAATAATTTCAAAAAATTTCCAATTAAGTGCCATATAAAAGCTGATATGGGATGGAGATTTTGTTTTCTAAGTTTTTCATGTCACATCTTCGGAAGGTACTACGAAAGTTGAATGCCAAATTTGGAGATAACCTACTTTTTGATTTTGGGTTGTGTTATTTGCAGGCACGGGGTTTCTTTCTCTCAAACTAATGCTCTTTTTATTCAGGGGAGTTTAAAACGTACATTTCCAATTAAATGTGTTTTTAGAAGGAGGTATGTAAATGTGCACATTAGAGAAGTCATTTGAAGAAGGCATGCAGTAATAAATGACAATTAATATGTTGCGAATTTAACGAAGAATCTTTTGTATAACTGACAATTGAAGGTGTACTGCACAGATGTGTTTGGTAAGCTGCAGGGTACAGTGTAAGAGATTGAAGTGTGTAATTGTGGTTTGTTGTTATCTAGGATTGTGTGCCGATAGGAGACAATGTCACTAAACAAACAGAGGCAAGACGTGGTGGGGAGGCTGTTCAAGATGTGGTGACAATTCAAAATTCGGTGCACACTGTAGAAGGTAGCACTAACACCGCAAGCTACCGTTCGTACTTTTACTATTTGTACAAAATATTTTAATATTTTTATTTTACGTGTTACATTTATGTGATGTAAGTATATCTGCAAAAACATGCGCGGAAGTTTGTTGTAAACCGCTCTTGGAAACATAATGGAAGCTCCGAAACAGAACCACGTGGAAAACCATCACAACCATGGCAACCATCTTCAACCAGAGGAGTCTGAGAAGGAGAAGATGTTGCCTCCGCAGACGCCGTCCTCAGCCAAGGACTTCGAAGACTTATACAAGGAGCATCCGCTGACGGAGGAAACGACTTGCGGTTTCGGTCCACTGAGGGCCAACTGGCTGCAGAAGTTCGCCAATAAGAAGGCCTACGTCTTCCTGTATGGTCTCCTTGGATGTATATTCTCTGCGAGCTACGCGTACTTCAACGGGACCATAACCACCTTGGAGAAACGCTTCAAGATTCCCAGCAAAACGACGGGTAAGTGCACTTTTGTCATTCATGTCGAGGTTAAGGCAATTCCCTAAATTCAGGATCCCCTCTCGTACTTCGGGGGCACCCACCCTGCCTTCTAGGTGCTAAGAATCAAGATTAAGTCCTACATAACCTCCATGTTCTTGGGTATAAGGTTTTGTTTATCTTTGAACGTTTTCTGCAAGTTGATACCACTTGTAATGTCGCTGTTTTTCTTTCGTACTAGCCGTGTGTAGGACAAAGTATGGAAAGGTGGAGCCAGAAGAAGATTACAGGGGACCAACGTCCGCCCCTGAGAACCGGGAGGCAGCACTCGACTCCACGGAGTTTTCCAGTATGATGGTACCTAGGTTACAACCCTCCCTCCCCCATTACAGGACTGAGGGAGGCATGGCTCTGCATGCTGGATGACCGCCACTGGGGTCGGCGGGTGAGGGACCGCACCAATTAATTAATTTTTTTTTTAAATAAAAGAAATTAAAAAACATTACAGGGTGGAAATGGTTACGCCAATTACGGGCGCCAACCCAGCCAGAAAGACTACCAAACAATCCCAGTGGGGCACCATGGATCTAGCACACCTAGCTCTGCAGGCAAATGTCTGCACGTCTCGGTAGCGTATATGGTAGCGTGTCTGCCTCATGTTCAAGAGGTCTCGAGTTCGAATCTCGGTCAGGGTGGCTTACCTGGATAAGGTTTTTCTAGGGCTTTCCCTTATCCTTCGAGACGAATGTCGGCTACCTCTCAGCTCTGTGGACCCTGGACTCATTTGAGCATAATTTCACCGATTAATCCATAGTCTGATAACATTGGAGGACGTAAACTACAAAAGAAAGGTAGTGCCCGGGACCTTTATGCAACCCTGTGCCCCCTCCAGGTGGCCTAAGCCTGGCCGGAGGTCCCCAATCTCCCATGGGTATCGAGTCCAACCCAATCCGAACAGCTCCCAAACAAGGAGAGGCTCCAATATTCGCCTCGAGGTTCCTCTAGTAACGTCAGAGGTACCACGAGTATTTGAGGGCCCGCAGCGCTCGTATCACGGCAGCGTAAGGGGTCGGAACCCCTTCCCTCTTTGGTAGAGCCACAATTAAAAATTCAATGCCATAGCCGGGATTTGAGCCACAGATCCTTCGGTCTCCGTCCGGTTGCTCTTAACTAAAATAATCTATTACATTTAACGACAAACAGTATATCAGGTTTCCGTTGCTTATTCTTAATCCCAACTTTCTAAGAAACATACCAAAACACAAGCACTGCGAGAAACAAATTGAAACTGTGCTGAACATTTGCAACATAATCTCAGTTTCTCTTCATATTGCCTTAACAGAGTATCTTAACATTGTTTCCATGTGTTCTATATGTAAATATCAACAAGTTAATTTAGATACGTAGTACTAGCGCTCTGTTCTGTTAACCATCGCGCGTGCCGAGGCGTTCATAAGCCCCAACGTCGCTTTCCCCACGTGCTTCTTGATAGCTGTCAGGACCCTACTTCAACGTAATATAGGTGTGGAGAAATATTAGGGAAAGGTGTCACAATAAAAAATAAATCGTTAGTTTTCCTGTATACCATCCAAGAATTGCATCTCTTAGCAACTGTGCAGGTTTGGTACTGCCGAGTGTGTGTGTGTGTGTGTGTGTGTGTGTGTGTGTGTGTGTGTGTGTGTGTGTGTGTGTGTGTGTGTGTGTGTGTGTGTGTGTGTGTGTGTGTGTGTGTGTGTGTGAAGAATCATGATCATAGAAAATTAATTGGGTCAAAGAAACGTAACTACTTAACTTGATGATCAAACTTATAGATCTGTGCTATAGATTTATACTCACGCATTATCTACAGCATTAATTCCTTTTCTTCAAGCAATCTCTATATGGAAATTAATTATTCTTTCACACTGGCCATGTGTAGGCTAAATTGTGGAAACGTAGAGTCAGACTGAAAAATTCAATGCCATAGCCGGGATTTGAACCACGGATCTTCTGGTTTCCGTCCAGCCGCACTACCATTGTGCTACTATGGCCAACGTGCCGATATGACATTAAATTCTCCAACGAGTATTAGAGGTTATATATCTTTTAGATTTTTATTTTATTACTATTATTAATTTATCTTGGAGGATGTTCGATTTACAGTATTAGCAATTTTATCTTTAGAGGAACCTTATATTTTTGGAGATGCTGAAAGTTTTACTCACGCCATCTCCTGACCTGGCATTTAATTGACTGAAAACAGTCTTCTGTTCAGTGATGCGAGTATTGATAGTGTTTTGTCTTTGTTTACATTTGTGTTATATGCAGTGATACATTTGTGGTTATAACATTTATTAAAATATTCTGATGCTGGGAGAGATGTACACTCTAATCGTCTTTTCACCTGACTTGCTTCCGGAGAAGATGTCTAAAAAAAATTATTATTTCTCAACACAGTCCACTTTTAGGGATATACGCTTCTCCCAAAGCTCCTGCCGTTTTTAAACCCCTCTAAAGAATTAGAATTGCCAAGGTCTGCTAAATATGCCTCTGTCTCCATGATGACCTTCTCATTTCATCTAAATGTTGTTCCTGCGAGCCATTGCTTAATGTTTGGTAACAGAAGAATGTATGGCAGCACTTCATGCAGTTTCGCGGCAACTCCGGGGTCTTATCGTGATAAAACAGAACCTTTTTCTTCGCTATATGGAGCCGTCGAATAGCGCCAATAACTCACTTACTATGCTCAGAGGATCTACCCAAAAGTCCGAAGACCCTAACCCGGGGGCGAGGGATAATTCCGGAGCTCTTTCCATAGGGCAATACTTGCTTTCTTAAAACGCCCCCCCCCCATCGAGAACAACGTCAAGACGGGTGAAAGTGGATACGCCACTTACGCGCGTCAACCCCGCAGTGAAGACTACCGAATAACCTCGGTGGGGCCACCTGGTGATCTAGTACACCTTCTACTAGCTATCTATCCCTTCCGGCCGCCGTAGTCTGGCTGGAGGTACTCTATTTCCCGCGGGTGTCGGGAACACACTGCCTCCTCGAGTCCAACCCAATCCGAACAACTCCCCGACGGGAGGGGCTCGGCAGTTCGGCCCTAGGTTCCTCTAGTAACATCAGAGGTACCACGAGTGCTAAGGGTCCGCAGCGCTCGCAACACAGCAGCTGAAGGGGACGGATACCCTCCCCAATAACTCACTGTAGTATGCTCCAGTAATCCTTTTTCCAAGAGTTCAATGAATCTGCATCCCAAACAATGGTCGCCATCACTCTTCCGGCCGATGGGACCGTCTTTGCATTCTTTGAAGCAGATTACCCATAGAAACCCATTGTTTTGATTGTTGCTTGGTTTCGGAGTATAATAATGAATCAGGTCTCATCGCCAGTGATAACTCGTCGCAAAAAGTCCGGATTTCGAAGGTTCGAAGTTGAAAGTCGCACACACTTGTCCACTGTGAGTAAAGGCGGCACCAATCGGACCCACAGCTTTCAACTTAAGGTGCCGTTCACGTCGATACCCTTAACGCCTCTGACATTCGTTCGAAGGTCACTAAGAATCATATCGTGCGCTTTTTCAATGACTTCCTCAATAACCACATCTGGACGCTTCTCGTCAAAAACGGATGTTTGACCATGTTCAAGTTCTTTATACCAATATCTAACTGTTGTCATAGAAGACGAAATGTCTCCATCCAATTTCGCTTTTGTCTCCTCGCAAGTTTCCCCATCTTAAAGAAACAAATGAATCACTGAACGATATTGGACTCTTTCCAGTTCAGCAAAAAAATTGAACAACTTATTGAGTTGGAAATTAATTGTTCTTTCACACTGGCCGTGTGTAGGAAATGTAGAGCCAGACTGAAAAATTCAGTGTCATAGCCGGGATTTGAACAGCGGATCTTCTGGTTGCCCTCCAGCCGCTCTAACCTTGAGCTACTATGGCCAACGTGCCAACATGACACTTTCCATACTTTAGCCTACACACGGCCAGTGTGAAAGAACAATTAATTTCCAATAATTGACCTAATAGTGGTTAACTATAAAGCCCGGGACTTAAAGTACTTACAGCATAGTAAGTCGCTATTAAGGTAATTGTCTCATGTGTTTATGAGAACTCCTAGTGGTTCACCGGGAAACATAAGAATCAGTTGGAAAATTAAATGCCATGTCGGCACGTTGGCCATAGTAGCTCAAGGGTTAGAGCGGCTGGACGGCAACCAGAAGATCCGTGGTTCAAATCCCGACCTTGGCATTGAAGTTTTCAGTCTGACTCTACCTTTCCATAACTTATTGAGATGTCTGTAAACCCAAACTAACTTATGAATCAACGTTTGACAACCTGTAACAAATGACAGTATACAAACTTCCCTTAGCAACACCATATATTTTGAAACACGAGTACTTTGAACCACCCTCGTACTTGCCCTATTTGCTATATTTAGTAAATAAGTTGACATTCTGAAGGAGGTAGATCAAATTAAAACCATAATATAGCAATGTACAATGTGGTTGCAGGAATCATCACAGTCGGCAATGACATCAGTCAGCTGTTCGTGTCCATTGTGTTGAGTTACTACGCAGGTAGAGGACATCGGCCACGATGGATAGCCCTTGGCATCTACACGGTTGTGCTGTATTGTCTAATGACAGCTCTACCTCATCTTCTGTACGGCCCTGGAGAGGATGCTCTCGCCCTTACCGTCGAGTACGGCGCTGTCTTCGACAGAAACGCCACAGACGAAATAATCAGTAAGTCATAATGGATTTTTCCTTATTGGTGTCAAATATTTGGAGAACACCTTCCCAACAGTAAAACATGTGTGTATGTGGCTAAAGCTTAGGAGACAACAATGAAACCATTCTCAACTTGATAATTTTGTAAATCTGTGCAGTTTTGTAGACGTTCTGTATCTTGAGAGTTCAATATACAGTACGATCCATGTAAACCTGAACCATTGCAACAGGCCTTAACTTTTGAACCAATAATAGGACAGACGTACAACTTTGAGAGAATATAATACACAATTGGGAGATTACATTACACTATTTATATCTCAGAGAAAATGTTGGAAGTGTCCTCCACCAGCATCTATACATGTTTGTACTCATCTCACCATATTCTCTCAAGTTTTACGGAGAGTATCCTCGCGAATGTTACTTATTTCGGTTTGATTGGATTCCTTGAGAACATCAATTGTCCGTGGCCTATTCTTGTACATTCTATTTTTTAGATAACCCCACCAGAAAAAATCCGGTGAGTTTAGGTCAGGGGATCTGGGGGGGGGGGGGGGGGGCACAGACCTTTTGAGGTTATTCGATTATCAAAGAAACTGGTTACAAGTTCCATGTTGTCATTATATGTATGGTACATTGCTCCATCTTGCTCTCAATTCGGTATCATCCAGCTGCTCTACAAATCTCTTGAAGATACCCATATAAACGTCAGTGTCTGCAGTCATATCAAAGAAAATGGGACCAAGGATACATAGATGCTGGCGGAGGACACTTCCTACAATATGCTGTATTGAAATGGTTCAGGTTTATATGGATCGTGCTGTACAATTTGGAGAAGTTAGTATGCGAGTTCTATGGCAATCATTTCCTGTAGTAATTCATTATGGAAACAGAAGATTTGCGTGGCAATTTCAGAATTACAGAGGGACTTTCTAGAATTATTTTTTTATTTCGGTTATCAATTTGTTCAGTTAGTTCAGATGTGTAATTATCGTCATCTTTTTTTCTTTATACGAGGCGTGTCTGTAAAATAAGGTCTCCAAGGCGCTGGAGCCCTGAGAAACTTTATTACGCGAGATACGGCAACCCTGGCGTGTAGCTTGGTCTCATCCCTTCATATCCCTACCACAATGAACCCGTTGCAGCCATTAGTCTTGGCTGGGCAGTCATTTGCGATGGAGCTTCCTATCACTTCCGCCGCCAAGTGCGAGTTGCGTGCAGTGATCTGTTTTTTGAGTGCCAAGGGCACTACCCCCACTGAAATTCATCGTCAGTTATGCGAAGTCTATGGACCACAGTGTATGGATGTGGCAAACGTGCGAAAGTGGGTCAGAGAGTTCAAAGACGGACGTACAGACGTCCATGACGAACAGCATTCTGGTCTGCCTTCGGTTTCAGCCGAAATAATTGAAAAAGTGGAGCAAGAAATACTTAAAATCGGCGTGTGACAGTTCGCGAGCTGTGCCAACTTATCCCTGAAGTCAGTAAGACTACGATTGACCAAACATTTGCATTATCTCAAGATGTGTGCGAGGTGGGTCCCCAAAATGCTCACCGAAGACCATAAACGGCAACGTGTTGAAGCGGCTCACCGATTCCTGGAGCGCTATGCAGAACAGGGCGAGGAATTGTCACTGGCGATGAAACCTGGGTGCACTACACAACACCAGAAAGGAAGGAACGTTCTCGACAGTGGCGGCATTGGTATTCGCCGAAGCCGCGAAAAATCGGACATACATTTTCTGCCGGCAAAGTGATGGCCAGTGGGTTCTGGGGCAGAAAAGGTGTATTGTTGTGCGAGTTTATGCCTCTCGGCACAACAATAAACGCCGCTAGCTACTGTGAGACTTTAAAAAAAATTTTGACGTGCCATTCAAAATCGAAGAAGGGGAATGCTGACGAAGGGATGAGTCCCCATACTGCACATGCAACGGCTGATCTCCTGACCCATCCCCCCTACAGTGCAGACTTAGCATCTAGTGATTATCATCTGTTTCCTGAGTTGAAGTCACACCTGGGTGGAACACATTTCCAGACCAACGAGGTTGAGCGCTACGTGCGCAACTTGGCGGAGAGTCCTATGACAAGGGTATACAAAAACTGTCACAGCACATGTAAAAGTGCATCGATCGCAATGATGATTACGTTGACAAATAGGTGTAAGTTCCGCCTTTGCATCAATGTAACATTCATTGACAATAAACATGCTTTATATATTAAATAAAATTGGAGACCTTATTTTACGGACACGCCTCGTAATTTTTTTAATTCATTCACATGAAAAGTCTTTTCTTTCTTTCTCTTTAGTTTTACATCATTTTTTGCTAATATGTCAGCCGGTTTATTCCCCTGAACTCCACAATGGGACGGAATCAATTGCAAAACTATATGCTTTCCAAATTCTTAACGCTCTGGATTATATTGTGTATTTATAGAACTTTTTAGATGGGATGTTGATGCTGCAACCTAAATTGCTGCTTTAGAATCTAACAAAATAGCAATACCCTGCATTGTTGCAACCAAAGAACAATGTTTTGGAGAAAAAGAAAAAGAACTGAAACTTCACCATCAAAATTTGAAGTATTTCTTGCAGCATGTTTGTAGCATGTTCCACCAGTTCCAGACCCATGTACATCTAAGACAGATCCATCTATATATAAATGTGTCCGGTTTGCAGAAGGGTAAGTTGTGTCAATTGCTTCTAAAGTTAAAGCCTTAGCCATGTTTGGAGGAGTTCAACTGGGTTGATACTATATATTATGTTCTCTCTCTGTTTTTTTTTTTTTTTTTTTTTTTTTTTTGCGTTTGAAATTTTCCTATTGATTTTGCTACTTCTTTATAAATCCAATTTCAGTTTAGATACTAGGATGGGCTGATAAGTTCCAGGCCTCACATAGAGATGGCACCACTGGGTGAGTTTGACGGATAGACTAACTTGTATCCATAGTTACAGGTCAATAGCTTGTTTAGTTTTTCAATGACAGCATTTTAAAAATACAAGTGTAGAGGTTTCACGAAAATGAAGCATTTGGAAAAACGAGCAGTGAATAAATACTTCCATTTGAAAGTCTTAACGTCTAAAGAAATCAAGGAGGAAATGAACAGTACATTGAAAGACTCTGTCTCTTCATTTACAATGATTAAAAGGTTGGGACGTACGAGTGCTAGTGATGAGCCTCGTTCTGTGGAAGTCACAACTACAGAGATCATTGAACAAATTAATCGTTTAGTACTGGAAGATCACAGATTAAAGTTGTTTGAGATATCAAAGACTGTAAACATAACAAAAGAACGTACAGGTAATATTTCAGGTAATGTTTTGGGCTTTCACAAGGTCTGTGCCGCGTTTGTTGACATCTGTTCAAAAGTTTCAAAGAAAAACTGTTTCTGTTAAGAATTTGGAGCTCTAACGTAAAAATCGCAGTGAATTTTTGAGACGACTTATTACCATGGATGAAACTTGGATACGTCACTTCACTCCAGAAAATAAATCACAGTCAAAACAGTGGACTGCGCCAGGTGAACCTACTCCAAAAAACGCAAAGTCAGTATTGGCAGATAACAAGGTTATGGCAAGTGTTTTCTGGGATGTACGGGTAATTATTTTTATCGATTACTTGGAAAAGGGTAAAAGTATCATTGGTGACTACTACGCAAGCTTACTATAACGTTTGAGTGATGAGGTAAAAAGAAAAAGTCCTCATTTGGCAAACAAAAGAATCTTGTTCCTTTACGACAATGCTCGGCCCATCGTTCAGTCATTGCAATGGGAAAAATATGTGAATTAAAGTTCTAATTGTTTGAATATTCAGTCTATTCGCCAGATCTAGCACCCAGTGACTACCACCTGTTCCCGAACCTCAAACATTTGTCTTGTAGGACGAAGATTTCACAACAACGATGAGGTCATTGATGTGGTAAACAACTATTTTGACGACCATGATAAATCGCACTACGGAGATGATTTAATTAAATTAGAACACCGATATGAAAAATTTATTAGCCGTTTTGGAGATTATGTTGAGAAATAACAAACAAAAATGTAATGGCTTTTAGGCGCGGGACTTATTAGGCGACCTTCGTATTTGATATTTTGTGTATTTATTTGAATGGGTGAAGCTTTTTAGATTGGCATAGACAAGTAATGCTTATTATGCTATAACTGGTTTCTTGGACATGTCTATTTAGTGAAGTGGCAGTATGTGGAGCTTCAATTGTTGTAGTTGTCATTGTTTCAGTTATAAAGCGCAGATATATGTTTGTTCTAAACGTGCTTTAATAGAGTTTGACGCCATCGCAAGAGTCAGACATCCCATTTGTTTGAATATCTCAATTTGTTGAATTTTTAGAAAGGTTGCCTTTCCGTCCCTCTTAGATTGAGGACAGAATGTGAATTTGTTGTTGGTGTAATGTTACAGATCAGGAGAAGAAGAAGATCTTGTGCAGGTCACGTGAGGAAGCGACAGGCTGTGAGAAGTCAGATGGCAGCTTTTGGCCGCCGTTTATTCTGTTCATGGCCAACTTTGTGGCTGGGATTGGTGGTTCCCTGTACTACACTCTAGGGGTGTCATACATGGACGACAACATTCAGAAGGCCAAGACTCCAGCTCTCGTCAGTACGTATAGCGATATATTATTGTTGTAATATATTAATATTGTCGCTTTATGTACATAAAACGCGCCCTGAAAGTTTCAAAGCAATATCTTTTTTTAGACGACGAGAAAACCTAAGAAGCTGTACATGATGATCCATGGTGGACCTTTGTCAACATTTCCGAAAAATAAATATTACATAACACATTATTTCAAAGTATTTCTGATTTATTATTCACGTAATATAGTTGTCAAGGGCTGGCCCAAATCCTTCTGATGGTACAAAAGAGTCAAAAGAATATTCCAAAATATGTTTAAAGCTAATTTGTTGTGCAGGTTTCTCATACTTCTTGCGGATGCTGGGTCCAGCGATAGGCTACGCACTGGCTTCATTATGTCTCAAGTTCTACATCTCACCAACATTGACACCTACCATCGGCATTTATGATCCTCGATGGCTGGGCGCCTGGTGGGTAGGTAAGTCTGCACTTATCTCTTAATATCCTTTTGCACTGATTTCCTTTCTTAGTATGAAAGTACTTACTTGTTTAACAGTAATTAAAAGTGATCTATTATACTTAAACTTTGCACACGACGTACTAATGATGATATCATATCACTGTTTCTCATATTTAATAGTGATGCTGATTTAGTAAAGCAACTACTACTACATAAAATATATTAGGTTGTCCTGTAAGTAAAATCATTGTTCTCATTTTGATGTTTTGAATATATTTGGCAATGGTATTTACAAGTTCAATAGCTAGTGTTGCGTACATTGCGAGCACGTATCAGCCTTCAGTTGTTAAACAATCACACTGGAAACAAGATTATAAAAAAGATGGTTCCAACTTTTCAACAATGGAGACGAAAACACTAAAGATTTGCCAGGTCCTGGAAGACCTAAAGTATGTATTAGTTAACCGAAATAGACTTCTATTGCAACAGGACAATGCAACATCCGATACTGCACGAACAACCATGGAAAAAATTAAGGAATTGGTAGGAATAAAACTGCTACCACATCCAGTATACAGCTCTGATCTCACACTATTAGATTATCACCTTTTCGATCCATGCCCCATTTTTAGTGGAAGAAGTGTTGACAACACTGAAGCAGTACAAGTGAGTGTCACCGAATTATTCATATCAAAAACCAGAGACTGGTACCATCGAGGGATAATAAACCTCACTGAACGATGACTCAAGACCATAGAATCTAATGTATATACTTTGAAAATTAGTTAATTCATTGTCAGAACACATTTCAAATAATTGTTTTTTTTTAATGACATTACTTATGAGACAATATAGAATATACTTAAATGGTTTTACATTTTGAAGTTATTTTGTCATAATTTTCTTTAAAGTGTTGTATCAGATTCGGTTTTCATTCAGTTTTTCTGAAATTCAAAAACAAAACAGATAAATTTAAATTTTTCACATATGTGCGTGTTTCTTTAGAATGGGTTTCAAATTATTAATTTGTAATGATCTATAAAAGATTAAAAAATATAAATTGAAATTACAGAAGTTAAAAGTAATTTTGTTTGGAACTAAGTTTGAAAAACAGAATTATATAAGATATTTGTGTGTTTTGATTACGTAAGTTCAGAATTTCTTTTAAAGTTGATTCATATGGACCATTTGCAGAGGATAATAGAATCCAGAATTTATATGTATTAACGAGAAATGTCAGACTGGAATTAAAAGCGATTTCATCTTTATATAACTTTGTTATTAACAAGTATTCAGCGAGATAATGCATAGAAACAACAAAAACTGCGTTCTCTGTTTGAGATGTCCTTTAGAAGTATTTGGTATACAAAATTACAATCAGATACTTGCATTTGATTCACAGATATTAATGTTTTTGTTATAAACTTATGCTAAATAAAAATCTTACGTGTCAGGCTTTTAAAACATTGCTGAAAAACGTCCCCAAACAAGAACAATTTTATATCTTAACAAAATATACAACAAGTTTAGCAACTGAGTATCTGGATATCCTAGAGGTTACAAATATAAACCTTACCTAGGATGCTGCTGTTTCCAAAAAGCAAAGATAAAATACGTGGAATTACATGAAACAGTGGAAGGCTATAAACAGCTGCTTTCTGAAGTGACCCTAAAACAGTACCATTATTACCCTGTTGATTGATTTAAAGATGTATTGTTACAGGAAAATATCAAGATGGCGTGTTGTTTATATGCTCATCATATATGGAATATATATATATATATATATATATATATATATATATATATATATATATATATATATTATACGTAAGAAATGTTGAAAACATTGAAGCACTACAAGTGTGTGTCACCGAATTCTTCACATCAAAAACCTAGACTGGTGCCATCGTGAGATAATAAACCTCACTGTACGATGGCTCAAGACCATAGAATCTAATGGTGTATACTTAGCAAATTAGTTAACTGCTTATCAAAACATATTTCAAATAATTGTTTTTCTTAAAAGAACGACATAATTATGAGACAGTATGTATATCTTCTCTCGGGCTATCAGTTAGATGAATTCACTGACCCGCAGTCAATGCTCTCGTGCCGCACGTTGTTGGTCACACCTACGAGACTGTTTACGAATATATGTATACCGAACAGCGGTCTAACACCACGACAAAGTCCCCGAGTTACTTCTAACAAATCGTCCTTGATCATGGGTTGACGTTAATCCCTCACATCAAGGCCCACACCGAGTTTGGACCTCTGACACTTAGACGGTTGTATCTCATTTTCAAATCGACTGCGCAGTTATCGAGTGATCATCACACCCCTGATCTTGTACTGATTCGAAATCTGGGGAAGCCGGCGCCAACCACAATTTTCAGACTTTGCAGAGCCTTTTCTTAAGTATGATCTATGATACTGGGAGGAGATTCCCCTCTCACACCCTACACGACCACTCCGGTCTCTCATTCATAGCGGATATGATGCGAGAGAGATCGTGTACCATCGCCACCCACCCCAATCACCTGATGAATACACTAGGTCGTCATGACCATAGAGCACCGCCATGAGCAGGGCCTATACTCCCAGCTTCTATCCCCTCTGCTCCATGTCTGCCTGTCTTTGGCCGTGCACGCGGTCAAATCCAGAAGGTTAGACTAAAGCTGCAGACAAATGTTTTAAACCGCCCAGATAAAGCTGCACTAAGCGGCTAGGTGGTGAGGTGATTGCTAGATTGCTCTCCGAAGATCAGAGCGACGTTAGTTCTTGAAAGCTCGCAAGTTTATAGCCCAAGAGAAGATATTTTCCTATCGCCGCCACGAAAGCTTCAACCTTCCTGTTTTGACTGTTATCTCAGTTTACACATATTTATTGCTGTAGTATTTACTGCGGAATACGACATAGAAAAGCAAGCAGTGAACAACATGTTTCCCGTGAGGTTCCGGGTTCACGTCTCTCATTTTACAGAATTAGCTCTAAGTCCAACTTTTCCAGGTTTTGAGCAGTGTGCCTGTGATATTTGTTGTAGGTTGGATATTCCTGGCCATCGTACTGTTCTTCTTCGCCGCGATGATCGCCTTGTTCCCCAAGACACTTCCTCGAGCGGCAGTCAGGAGGATGGTGGCTCAGGAACGTAAGAAAGCTGACGCCGAAGGAGAAAACGAACCGGAGCTGCCCGCCTCACTCTCAGGTTTGTATACCTTAACGTTATTTTACTTCAGTGTCACTGCATTAACATAGGCAACTTCTATACGCGTTTGTATCTGGAATGTCACCCATGTATACTTAAAAGTCTGTCCTTGCTCTTGTCCATGGACAAAGCTTCTGGCCATGTTACTAAACATTCAATTCCACATTTAATGGAGTCTAATAACTGAACTACATCACATTAGTGAACTGACACTTAGAACCGAACTAAATCACTTTAATGAATTGGCAGGTAGAACTGAAGTAAATCACATTAGTGAAGTGAAAGTGAGAGCTCAACCATATCATCTTGGTGAAGTGATAATGAAAACTGAACTAAATAATCTTAGTGAAGTGCCAATGAGAACTGAACTAAATCACTTTAGTGAAGTAGAAGTGAGAACTGAACTAAATCACTTTAGTGAATTGGCAGTTAGAACTGAACTAAATCACTTTAGTGAAGGGAGAGTGAGAACTGAACTAAATGACTTTAGTGAAGTAAAGGTGAGAACTGAACTAAATCGCTTTATTGAAGTGAAAAAGAGAACTGACCTAAATCACTATAGTGAAGTGAGAGTGAGAACTGAACTAAATCACCTTAGTGAAGTGACAATGAGAACGAACTAAATCACTCTAGTGAAGTGAAAGGGAGAATTCAACTAAATTATCCCAGTGAAGTGATCATGAAAACTGAACTAAATCACCTTAGTGAAGTGACAATGAGAACTTAACTAAATCACTTAAATGAAGTAACAGTGAGAACTTAAACATATCAGTGAAATGCAGTGAGAACTGAATTAATTAAATCAGTGAAGTGACAATGTGAACTAAACTAAATCACAATGAGAATTGAACTAGTTCACTAAAGTGAAGTGATAGTGGCAACTGAATTATATCACAATGAAGTAACAGTGAGAACAGAAGTAGATCATCTTAGTGAAGTTGCAGTGAGAGTGTTATTTATATTATTTATTTAAATTTCAAGTATGTTCAAATTAATAGTTGAATGCACATGTCCTGAATATTCTGAAAGGTTAGAAACTTCCAAAATTTAAGGATTTTTCTAAAAATGTCTCATGTCTGATCCCTGGTAGGCAAACCACAGCTCTTCTGTCTGTCTGTCTCTCTCTCTCTCTCTCTCTCTCTCTCTCTCTCTCTCTCTCTCTCTCTCTCTCTCTCTCTCTCTCTCCCTCTTTTATGCTACACAAAAACTCGCCTCTATGTTCCCGTTGAAGGGGAGCTAAACAATGTGTCAGGAAATGTGTGTGTGTGTGTGTGTGTGTGTGTGTGTGTGTGTGTGTGTGTGTGTGTGTGTGTGTGTGTGTGTGTGTGTGTGTGTGTGTGTGTCCCCTCCCTGTTACGGTCTTCTTGCTCCTAGTTCTTTTCTCTGTAGATAAATAATGCTAGGTACTCTTGAGTTCTAATTGCACTGCACATTTGTTGACAGATATGATCCGGACGTTCTGGAGACTGATCACCAATCCGACACTGATGTGTAACAACTTAGCAAGCGTCTTTTATTTCCTTGGTTACATGCCTTACTGGGTCTTCATGCCCAAGTACATCGAGACTCAGTATCGGCAGTCGGCGTCTGTATCAAGTCTTGTAACAGGTACGTCTAACATCTAGTAATTAAGTTCAACGATGTAACAAAAATATTTCAAGATTACTCCAGTGGCAGTGTTTGTACATCATTTACATGGAAAAATTGTAGAGACTTTTCATTTTTCAAAAACTGCCATATGTTTATAAAATTATAAAGATCTATCAACAAAGGTGTCCTATCGTTAACATGTAATAGCTGCCATTGTTATTGAGTTACAGCAGTCAGTTTTTACATGTGGTTACAGTTGTTATTGACAAATATCTATGGAACGTTACAGCATTCCGCAACGTGGAGAAATTGTTAAGATTTATCCTCAAAATGGATCATCTGTTCGCCAAACCTTCCGTGTAATGCGTGAACTTTTCAGTGTGCATAATCGTTCCTGCGAGAGAACGATTCGGAGTTCGATCTATAAATTTGAAAGAAGTGGTTCTGTCAGCGATCGGAGGACGCTTGTATGTAATCGACGTTTCAACAAAAATATAGGTGCCGTTTGTGAGATTGTACGTGAGAATGAATGAATGAATGAATGAATGAATGAATGAATGAATGAATGAATGAATGAATGAATGAAAGGGAAACAAATAAATTGCTCGTCGAGCGTAAGAATTGCAGTTTTCGCCGACCACGACTTGACGAATTCTGCATCTGGCCTTGAAGTTGCATGTTTATAAAATGGTGTTAACTCAAGAACTAAAGCCCAATGACCATAGATTGTGCCATCTATTTGCTGACTGGGCTATGGAGCAATTGGAAGATCACCCTGATTTTTCTCAAAAAAGTCATCTTGAGCGACGAAGCTCACTTTTGAATCGATGTTTTCGTTAAGAAACAAAATTGCTGCTACTGGAGCAATCACAATCCAAGCAGATTCAAGAGCACCCACTTCATCTTCAAAACGTTGTTGTGTGGTATGGATTTCGGCATGATGGAATTATTGATCCATACTTTTTCCAAGACAAAGATGGAGAAGCTCTGTCAATGGAGAAAGATACTACGCTCTTAAAACGGGCTATTTTTGGGGCTCAACTGAATGGTATGAATCTCAGAAATCTCTAGTTCTAGCAAGATGGTACCATATGTCATACTGCTCTGAAACAATCGATCTTTTGAAGAAGTTCAGAGGTTTTATCATTTCTCGTGGTGGTGATGTTAACTGGCCTCCAAGATCATGTGATTTAACACCATTAGATTACTTCTTGTTGTGTTATGTTAAATCTCGAGTTTATGCCAGCCAACCAGAAACAGTAAATGATTTTAAGAATAACATCACGTCAGTTGGACCTAATTTACCTTCTGTCATTGAAATTTGGGTCAACCGTACACGTGCAACACAACGAAGTCGCAGCGGTCACATAAGAGATGTCCTCCTCCTCATGTAAGTAATGACGTTAGTTATGTTCCAAAATGAAAAATAAATAAACCCATATCATTAATAGAACGTGTTTTATTTAAGTTTAAAGATAGGACACTCTTGCTGAAAGACCCTTTATCTTGAATTTTCTGGGATATTCTCAGAACTGCTCTTCATTCTCAATAATGTTTGTATAACTGGTAAACTATAAGAGATATGGAAAATATTATTCTACAAAGCAAGAGAGGTAGATCTTGTTACAATGCAAAATTTACCTCAAATACAGTTGTTGTGTAGTGTACAAGAGTAGAGGTAGTGTAACGAGTAAATGCTGATGTTTGAATGTGGTTACAGGTACCGTGGGTCTAGTGTTTTCGGCGCTAGGAATTCTCATTTCCGGTCTCATCATCTCCAAGTACAAACCCCGAGCGAGGTATCTGGCTGCCTGGAACGTAGTCGTCGGCGGCATCTCTGTAGTCGGCATGATCTCGTATGCCTTCCTCGGATGTCCTGCCAGTGACAACCAAGGCGCTCTGCAGACCAATGGACAGTAAGTACTACTGTGCATATATTCTCCTTCATTTGTTTAAAGGTCATAGGACCTGCCTCCGTACTGGAACAGCTCCCCCCGCTCCCCCGGAAGTAAACAGTCCGCTATAAAATACCTAATTGTTTTTCGATATCTTTGTTAGAGTACCTATGAAAAGAAAAACATTTCTGAGAATTCTTTGAAATGGTTTCCATTACTATTTTATTTTAATAGTTCAGGAATTCAATGTCGTAAATAAATGTAACATGTTTTGATATAATTTGGTTTAAGTAAAGGATGTGTTGCAGGTTCACGACGCTGATGAGCTGTAATGCAGAATGTGACTGTGATTATGTGAAGTACTCGCCGGTCTGTTCCGAGGACGGCACAACCACCTTCATCTCTCCTTGTCACGCCGGTTGTAGGGAACAGTTCACGTCCGTTAACAACACCAAGGTACCGTACACTGCACACAAAATGACTTACTTACTGCAAAATGATCCAGGAATGTTAATACAGTAAAACCTCTCTAAAACAGAACACGCTCGTTCCGTCATTTATTTTCCGTTGACACAGGTTCTCGTCTTACAGAGGGTTGTGTTTGAATACAAAGAAGTTACGAAATAGTCGTACATGTTTATAGTGAAGGAATAATACAGAATGAAGTATAAATAATAATAGACTAATATGTATTATACTTTCAGCTTACATACATTGTAGTTTGTCGCCTAGTTTCTCTGTCTGTATATCAACATCATTTGTTTCACCGCACACAACATTCAGATGATACTGGGGCATGCTGTATATCGCAAGCCTACACACACCGATCTCTATCTGAACGCTCATAGTTCCCAGTACACTGACCCACAGAGCGTTGTCTATCTCTGATCCCAACCACTTAAAACAAGAATTACAACACCTGAGGCTCACTTTCCGTCAAAACCGCTACTCCGAACATGACGAAGCCTCGATCACCAAAGCTAAGAAGGAGAAACCTGTAATACAGCAAGCGTCAGATAAGCCTACCGCTGCAGCCTGCATCCCGTTTACCGGCAATCTATCCGGCAGAATCAGCAGAATACTCGCCAAATACAACATCGGGACCATCCACAAGCCACCTCCGAAGATTAAACATCTGTTGAGACTGAAGTTCCGGGAGTGTACCGCGTTCCCTGTGAATGTGGAACACCGTATATAGAACAAACCGCAAGGACCATCGCTACTAGAATAATCGAACATGAACGGAGCATTCGTTTAATTCAACCTGAGAAGTCTGGACTGGCAGGGCATCGCTTTGATAACGACCATAGACGACCATTTTGGCAAAATGCAACAGTTATTGGGAGCGGAGAATTAAGGAGGATTTGGCGATTTCCTCTGAAAGGAGCACGCTTAATCGTGATGCTGGATTTCAGTTCAGCTCGTCTTGGAAACCTTTTAAAATGGAAATCCATCGATTTAAGAAGCAAAGATCAATACAGCTTGATAATCAAGTTAAGTAGTTACGTTTCTTTGACCCAACTCACGCCATCTCCTGACCTGGCATTTAATTTACTGAAAACAGTCTTTTGCTCAGTAATGCGAATTTTGATAGTGTTTTGTCTTTGTTTATATTTGCGTTATATCCAGTGTTTCATTTTTAGTTATAACATTTAATAAATATCCTGATGATGGGAGAGATGCACACTCCCGAAACGTTGATATCTAATCGTCTTTTCACCTGGCTGGCTGCCCGAGAAGAAAGTGAGCGCATTCGTCGCCAGGAAAGCTTCAGGTCTTATTTTAACATTCAGATGTTTGAAACTCTCGAGTTATCCATTGGAAGTTCTGAAATTGTCTTTGTCTAATTTTCTTGTTGTCTCTAAAGCTTGAGTCTGAAGTAATGGTCCAGAAATGGGAATTCCTTTAGCACGAACACTAAAAAACACTCGAACACAGCACGATTTAGTTCGTCATACTCTGTACATTTTGTGATGTGTTTCGCATGCCCTGCTGTTAATCACTCGTCTATTTTTGTTTAAAATCTCATAAATTAGAGTTTTCCCCACTTTAAACATCACAGTTAATTCTTTAACTAAGCATGCTCTTTTCATGTTCTTCAATAGCTTTAATTTTTTCCTCTAATGCTAATATCTTATGTTTAGAACTCAATTTGTGTATACAAACTATGTTTTTTAAAATCACCAAAGTTCACGGTTTTCTTCCACTCGTACTTGATCACTTGTAACAACTAAACTGAGAATGAACACATTACAAAACAGTTGTACCCTTACCATGTGTGTTGGAAGACAGTTGAGAGAGCTAACGCTTTGTTTTCTCTTTTGCTCAAAGGTTTACAGTTTTCTTCTACTTGTACTTGATCACTTGTAACAACTAAACTGAGAATGAACAAACTACAAAACAGTTGTACCCCTACCATGTGTGTTGGAAGACAGTTGAGAGAGCTAAGCGTTTGTTTTCTCTTTTCCTCCAGGTTTACAGTTTTCTTCCACTTGTACTTGATCACTAGTAACAACTAAACTGAGAATGAACACACTACAAAACAGTTGTACCCTTACCATGTGTGTTGGAAGACAGTTGAGAGAGCTAAGCGTTTGTTTTCTCTTTTCCTCCAGGTTTACAGTTTTCTTCCACTCGTACTTGATCACTTGTAACAACTAAACTGAGAATGAACAAACTACAAAACAGTTGTACCCCTACCAGGTGTGTTGGAAGACAGTTGAGAGAGCTAAGCGTTTGTTTTCTCTTTTCCTCCAGGTTTACAGTTTTCTTCCACTCGTACTTGATAACTTGTAACAACTAAACTGAGAATGAACACACTACAAAACAGTTGTACCCTTACCATGTGTGTTGGAAGACAGTTGAGAGAGCTAACGTTTTGTTTTCTCTTTTCCTCCAGGTTTACAGTTTTCTTCCACTCGTACTTGATAACTTGTAACAACTAAACTGAGAATGAACACACTACAAAACAGTTGTACCCTTACCTTGTGTGTTGGAAGACAGTTGAGAGAGCTAACGCTTTTTTTTCTCTTTTCCTCCAGGTTTACAGTTTTCTTCCACTCGTACTTGATAACTTGTAACAACTAAACTGAGAATGAACACACTACAAAGCAGTTGTACCCTTACCATGTGTGTTGGAAGACAGTTGAGAGAGCTAAGCGTTTGTTTTCTCTTTTCCTCCAAGGTTTACAGTTTTCTTCCACTCGTACTTGATCACTAGTAACAACTAAACTGAGAATGAACACACTACAAAGCAGTTGTACCCTTACCATGTGTGTTGGAAGACAGTTGAGAGAGCTAACGCTTTATTTTCTCTTTTCCTCGAAGGATTATGATTTTGCGGTTTATAGAACTTCAGGGCAAGTGCAGTCGTCCTCACTTTTAAAATACGTGCCTTGTAAACCATTAAATATAAAGTAATTGGTTTTAATCAAGTTATTTACGCAAACGCTTTCGGAAAAGTATGTCCGTTTCCGCGTTAGGCAGTTGTTTTCCCCCTTAGAGTATAATTTTACATAGGAAACAGCTCCGTTCCGAAATTTATTTTTGTATTTCCAGGCATATGAGTGCGTTTTAGGCAGGTTTTACTGTATTTTATAAACAAATGTATTGGCATTGTTGTGCTGCTGCCACAGGCCGGAGCCGGGTGCTTGGGCAGGAGAGAAAAGGACAGAGTGGATCTCCAGAGCATTCTGCCGATTGCTGCAGCCGCAAAAGTTCTCGACAGGTCTGAGGCGTTCTAGACACAATGGCTGGGGAGGTGTTAGAAGCGGCATTTGTTTGTTGGTTATTCGACAGTCGATTGAAGGTACCGCAGTGATTTCTTTCATTTGTTTTCGTGCAGCAAAACACCGAATCAGCCTTAAAGACAGCTAATTGTCAATTTCACGTCGTTTTACTGCAACTAGGGATGTTCTGGGTTTCTGCAAACCAAGTTTCCGAATCAATGTAACCCACGCAGTCATAGTATAGTGTAAGAAAGACGAATTACAATCAGAAGCCATTAGTAAACGATGTACAAGTCAGAGTGCAAGTGTTTCCGTGAACTGAATGCTACCAACCTTCTGTACTACCAACTTAAAGCGTCTGTCGTGAAAATCAATAAGTGGAAAAAATTGTTAGAATTTAGCAACTAACAGAGTAAAAATGTGTTTGAAATGCGATTACCAAAGTTGAGCTTGGTGGTTTGATAAAACAGACCAATAATACAGGGAGACAACTTTAAATCTTGTTGCTTGTTGTAGGAATTCAGAAACTGCGCCTGCGTGAAGCCGCTTGGTTCTGAGTGGATGAACGATACAGCAGTTGGAGGTCGCGCCTTCCCAGGATCTTGTCCTATTGACTGTACGTCCAAGTTCTTCGTCTTCCTAGCCGTCGTCTGCCTGCTCAAGTTCACTGGAGCGTCTGGACGTGCTTCCAACTTCCTCCTGTCTGTCAGGTAAGTGTCTAGAAGTGTGAATGACCTGCATGACCTTGTATATCGCGGGGTATACGAGGTCTGTCTACAAAATATTTCCACTCTTACATTTTACTTACTTCTCCATAATTGATACACCGCTCCCAACGCAGTCTTGGTACACGCGCGAGGCGTCGTCTGCGAAGTTTGTTTAATCCTAATTATCCTTGAAAAGCTTCGTCCTTTCAAGAAAATCACTGCCAAGAAAATCCTCTATAGCAACTTTTAGACTTGTACGATAACAGGCCATGACTATCTCAATGAACATTTATTCAGGATTGGTGTAGTAAGATCTGCTCTGTACACTTAAAGAAGATATGATGGACTGTGCAACCTTTACATAACATCAAACTACTGCAGTACAACCTTCATTGCCAACTGATTGTCATTAAACACCAACCAACCATCAAAATTTAATGCAACGAGTTGCTCGTCCGCCTCGGCAGCGTGGTGCTAGCATGTCTGCCTCACGTTCGAATCTCGGTTAGGGCGAGTTACCTGGATAAGGTATTTTCCGGGGTTTTCCCTTAGAATGTCGGGTAACTCTAAGCTCCATGGACCCCGGACTCATGTGAGCATCATTTCACCAATTTCATCCATCGTCCGATATGATTTAACGTTGGAGGACGTAAATCACAAAGAAAAAAAAAGTTGCTCTTTCTAAGTGTGCCATCTCGTTCTACATCACTGACGTACAATAATGAAACGTCCGGCAGTTATAAGTTAAATGCAGGAATGCCAACAATCAATTGCGCGAAATTAAGAATCTTCCGGAGTTTTTCTGAAAAGACCTCATAAACGACACATTACAAAAATATGAGAAGTTGCGATGTAAGCGTGGGTGATTCGAATTAGTTTTTCAAAATGTCCTCGCTAGAGGTCGGTAGTGTATTATTTTGTTAACTATCTGAAACAGTTGAGTGTGCAATACGATTGTGTTTCTTCAGTCTAAGTGACAAATCGAGCTTCTTTTACGGGAACGAGGTATGTCATTGCTCCATTTGTGACATTTTGTTATTTTTTTTTAAGTTCGTTTAAGATAAATTTATAACGAATGTGCATTGAAATTACTCCAGACACTTGTAGAGTAAGAAAATACACACTTTCTTACATCCATAATCGTCATTGTTGTTATGGTAGTCATTTAATCAGTGCTACCAACGGGCAAAAATAAATACCGCTACAACAGCACACGAAGCGGATTAAGCTAAGGCGGGGGATTCATTATTTCTTAATTTACGTCCTCCAACGTTAAATCAAATCGGACGATGCATGAAATGATACTCAAATGAGCCCAGAAAAAAGTAAAATGCTACCACAAAAAATGTGTCGGCGCTGTGACAATTCACATGTGTAAAATGTGTGTGAGATACATAAACATATGAACATACAAGTGTAGAAATGTGTTATTTTGTTCTCATGATTACGTTATGTACTGACATTGAATGTTCCATTCCTATTCGTCCGATATGACAATCCTATTGCGGGCGATTACGATTACTTTCCGCTCGGAATAAACATGAAAACGGAAGTATACAGAAAATTCTTCTTCGAAAAAGTAGTATTTAGCGTAATCTAGAATGTCCAGGCTTCAATATAAGGTAAAAGCTTTCATTTTTCTCTGAAAGATTTTCAAAATATTGATCCAATTAACTCGCGCATTTCAGTCATGAACCCTTTTTAAAAGCTAAAACTACAAGGCGGGCTTGCCTCGGTAGCGTAGATGATAGCGTGTCTGCCTCACGTTCAAAGAGGTCTCGGTCGGTGTGAGTTACCTGTATCAGGTTTCTTCCGGTGTTTTCCCTTATCCTGAAAGATGAATGTCGGGTAACTCTAAGCTCCATGGATCCTGGGCTCATTTGACCATCATTTCATCCATTCCACTCATCGTCCGATATTGCTTAACGTTGGAGGACGTAAATTTGAAAAAAAAAAAAAAAAAAAAAAATACATAAAAGTTGAAGATGGTATGAAAGTAAATTCTAAACACATTTTTCCTCACTGGGGGTTGATAAAGTACGAAAGGGGAGTTGTATCTGTGTAACACAAAGCTGTAGCACTCTCCCCCATAAGTAGGGAGATGGACAACATCCTTTTCCCTGCCATGAAACGCCTACCAGACCTGAACCTGATGAATGTTGTAACACTTTCAGCAGTGGTCGAGCATAGCCAATATATTTCTAGGAGAACAAATATCCCATACGATTCCATCTTTGTATTTAGGATCTAACTCTAGCGTGAATGTTAAATGAAACGTTTACAATTAGATGACAGCACAAAATACTAAGTTACGTTCTGTTATTTCATTCAGCAATGTCAACCTACATGGTATTCTACGTTCATTCTTTTTATTATTTTCCTTTCGCATCAAAATTTCTGTGTTAAGTGTGTTAGTTTTAGCTTGTATCTTATTGTTGCTTTACCTAAACAAATATACTTTATACACTTTTGCTTCACTATTAATGTTTTTAAGTGTGATTCTATATTACTACTAATCCAAAGACCTTGTCAGTTATATATTTTTCGCTAAATTGCTGGTGATATATTTCCAGATGTGTCGAAGAGAAGGACAAACCGATCGCTATAGGATTTGGAATGACCATGGGCAGTCTCTGTGCATTTATTCCGTCGCCTATTCTCTTTGGCTTCATAATAGGTAAGTACAGAAACTGTAGTACACGTAACCAGTCCTACATGACCTACACTAACAATCATTCCCACTAACTTGATATACCACTACAATTTTAAAACTACTGACACAACTTTAATTTTTTTCTCTTCAACTTCATATCGTTTAATCTTTTACACTTCCTGATTTACACATTATTCTGCAATATCAAACATGACACTGCCAGACCTGTTTTAACTTCAACTTTACAAGTTTTGAATTAGCAAAACTAGTATTTTCAACTCTCTTGTTATATTTCGTCCAGTTTAAAAATCAAATTCACAATAGAAAAGGAAAATAACGACAATTCTCTTTCTTGGATCTAAATGTCAACAGGAATGATACAGAAATAAAATCTGGAATTTACAGGAAGCCAACAGTAGAATAATATAGCAGGTCAAACAGAAGAATAAAGCTAAAATTTGAGACAAAAGCACATCGCCTACTCTAATATAGTGTCAGAGACATTTGACTATCGATTACCTCGTAGATGTTCAATTTTTCTTTAGTTATCTTCTCCAATTAGCTCAGATATGGCTTTCGTCGTCCCAGCATAAATAAAAGAGAAGAAAAGAATTAAAAATATAAATAAAGAATATATATATATATACATACTACGTATAATTAAAGTGTCACCATTTACCTGTTCTTAAAGAATCCTATGATATGGCAGTAAGGGACAATGTCCCGGTATGGCACGGCCTTTAACGACCTCTGAGTTGTGTGTAACTTTGGTCGTCTGAATCACTCATTTTGACATGCAGTTTATCATTTGTTATTTTTACATCACCATACTTAGGATTCTTCACTATTCAAAGTCTCCAATATCATCTTACACCTAGTAAAACATTATAAATCTCTCTTTTTTAAAACAGTTTTTAATATTTTCGTAACTGATAGTTCAAGTTGATGTTTTCTTAGATAACGGATAAAATTACGAATGGGGCTGGCGAGGTTCGATGTTTATTATGCTCGGCGCTAACGCCTCGGGCATTAAACGTTTTAAATCCATAAAGGGTCGCCGAAAATGAGAACGTTGCTATCAACAATGAGCACTCCCTGCCGCACAACAATTTAAACTAAATAGCGTTCAACAATCACGCGGTAAATCTATAAAATTCGGTGTGGACGTTGTATCACAAAACTTGATATGGTTTGTATAAATATTGTAAAGGAAGTCGTCTGCCACCAATAACATCCCAGAGGATTACAAAATGTCATTTAAACTTGTACTGATGTGCTGCCGAAGTGTGAGCAGTAGGAAAGGGAATATTTACAGTGATGATACGTCCACTTCTGAATAATCTACTGTTTCAATTTATCGTTGCTATTATTCTGTTCTACTATGTAAATTCTCACTATGGAAGTATGTATACCATTTTATTAGTTCAGTGCCACATTTATATTAGTGCAGTAACACATTTGTTTTAGTTCAGAGGAGGCACATTGTCCTACCTCTACAATGTTATTACTCTGTGATTATTTTGTATCTGTTCTCTCAGATCTGTAAAGCATATATTATTGCTGACCGATCTAATAAATATATTTTTTAAAAAAAGGAAAGGGAATATTATAATGTCGAAGGAGAAAAGCAGTAGAGCTAATTTGCTTCGACAGTAAGTTCTACTCTTAACAATACAAGTGTCTTAAATAATTAAGGTTTATTTTTGTATGTTTGCTGATTGAGTGGTTTGTATTGCAGACAAGACGTGCCTACTTTGGGGGAAGACTTGTTCCGGAACTGGTAACTGCTGGCTCTACGACGGCGAAAGTCTACGATATATCCTCAACTTTACAGCTGCAAGTAAGTGCCCCTTCCCAGCCTTTGTCGTACAGTTATTTCATTATTGTACAACGCATTCACGCCACTATTTACATCATGGAAATACTAACAACGCTCGAAGCACTGCTGCCATCTACCGTAGGAGTCGAGAAACTTGTGTGAAAACACTGGACAATCGCACCTCGCAGTTCTGTAACGCTTTGTACGTCCTCCAACGCTAGGTCACATCAAACCAGGGGCGGATCGTGGACCTAAATTATGGGGAGGGCCGGAAGCTGATTTTGGAAAATCTCCATTCCTTTCCTTTAATGTAAGGAAGCTATGGTTTTCTACGTAAGAAACTGTCACTATGCGGGTGTCCTAAACGAAACAATTTGTTTACATCTTTCATCCCAGTTGATACAATTTAATAAAGGTTTATTATAAAAGCAATGACCACTGACAAGGCACGGCCTCCCTTGCCTTCTCTGATCAGCCGCCACTGCATCGAACCGACATTCGTCTTACAGAATAAGGGAAAACCAGTCCTTACCGAAATTCAAACTGGGAACCTATTGAACGAAAGGCAGACATGCTGCACTTACCGTTGTTACTATTATTATTTAAAGGTTTCACTCAAAATGCTTTTAATCAATTCCAAATATTCCTTCTGTGGTTCATTTCTCGCTGTGTATCAGACAAACCAATGATAGTTGATATATTGATGCACTCAGCTAGTTGGGCAATTAGCTTACAGCGAGTAATCATTAAACGTAACTAATTTACTTTAGCACATTATTATGCGCATGCGTGGAAGACAATAGACAATCGCGACGTAAAGACTTGAAAATTCTCTGAGATTTGTTTCTCTGATATCCAGGTTTAAAATGTTTGTATCAAGGCCAGTACTGTACCAAACCAAACACTCCACTTTGTGGTTAAGGTTATTCTGTACCGATACAGCCTACTGAAAAGAATATCATAACCTTCTGATCATAATTCTAACAAGTGACACAATGTTCACGCTGTAAAATCTTACCTTGGTTGCTTGAAGTGCACTTCACAGGTTAATTCCACTTAAAATGTTCAGCACCAAGTCAACAATCACCAAACTCCCGATATTGTTTCCGTTTTCCTGTTTCAAACGCGTGCGGCACTTCAGTTGTTTTACTGTATGTATCTATTTTAATATTCTGTTATAATTATAAAACGACATAAACCTAAGTCTTTCAAGAAACTGCGCATCCTGCACATTATATAAAATGTTTTCACGGACACATTTAAACCGCTAAAATGAACATAGAAATCCAGTTGAAATCTAGAATCGAAAAGTCGAAATGTTCGATGCGAATCGATCAGCAAGGACTATCATCCCTTAGTTTGAGTGCTTTGGAAAGACAAATGCCAGTGATGAACCGCAAGAGAGTGCTGTGTTAGAAAAGAAGGGAAAGAAGGTCAAAGAAGCAAAGTTGTACGATACATATTTCTTTTAATTTGATAATTTTTTTTTTCTTGTGAACGTAAGGTTTTCCCACCAAAAGAATATGTTTGTTTATTGCAGTATAGAAATGCTGCATGCACATAACAAAGTCGTTTATTTTTGGACAAGCTTCTGTACCCCTCGGGAGAAATAACTGATAAAAACTGGTAATATTAATGGTAGAAATTAAGAATTGCTTAACGAGTATATGTCCCAGTTTCTCTTTTATTGAGGTTTTCTTTTACAAAGGGAAGCCAAGCACAAAAATGCACAATGATTACATTAAAATAAAATCAGGCTACCAACCACAGCTTCAGCCATGACTGGTTCCACAAATATCCCTCATAAAATAACAGGGGTGCTCAAGTGGAACCCCGTCTATTATCCTTCATTTCCTTTCAACTGCTCGGGAATGTTAAATAAATAAGAAAACAAACCGGCCGGCTCATTTGCTCGAGAATAACAAATAAGAAAAAAGGAAAAGCAAAATGATTACATGCAGACTGAAAACGACGCATATTTAGTATTTTGACTTTGTGGGTTCGTAGAATTAACAGTCCAATTTGCAGAAATTCAAAATGTTCTTCATTTCCGTAGAAATACACTCTGTTCAATCCTTACGTAACAGAATTACGTCACATACACAATCACAATCTACCAAGGTCGATGACCACACAAACAGCGCTCTGATTACATTAGATCTGGTTACAACACTTTACAACCGTTTACTCCTGTTTACGACTGATTCTTGGCGAGTCATCACTTCCTTAAATACCTCATTGATAATTCGAGACTGTTCTGTAACAATCACTAGATATTTCTGGAATAAACAAGACATCGAATGTTCTGTCACTAGACGAAACCCGAACCTTCCAGAAGGGTAACTTAATCTGTGCCGGCAAGTCATTTATCTCCGGCTATATTTATTTGTCGGCTCTTTGTGTACACAGGCCGCGCTTATCTCTCTGCACCGAACGTTTTGTGCGCGTCGCTGCTACAGTATGTTGCGCATGCGTGGATGCCTAAGGTCAGCAGCCAAAGGCACTACCCGCTTTTGTACCGTGTCTACCTCATGATCAAGAGATTTTGAGCTAGAATCTCCGACAGGGTGAGTTACCTGGATAAGGTATTCTCCGAGGTTTTTTCTTATCCCCAAAGGTGAATGTCTGGTTACTCTAAGCTCTAAGTACCCTTTACTCATTTGAACATCATTTCATTCATCGTTCGATATGACTTAGCGTTGGAGGTTTTTTCTTATCCCCAAAGATGAATGTCTGGTAATTCGAAGCTCTATGTACCCTGTACTCATTTGAACATCAATTCATTCATTGTCCGATATCACTTAACGTTGGAGGTTTTTTCTTATTCCCAAAGATGAATGTCTGGTAACTCTAAGCTCTATGTATCCTGTACCCATTTGAACATCATTTCATTCATTGTCCGATATGACTTAACGTTGGAGGTTTTTTCTTACTCCCAAAGATCAATGCCTAGTAATTCGAAGCTCTATGTACCCTGTACTCATTTGAAAATCATTTCATTCATCGTCCGATATGACTTACCGTTGGAGGTTTTCTCTTATCCTGAAAGATGAATGTCTAATAACTATAAGCTCTATGTACCCTGTACTCATTTGAACATAATTTCATTCATCGTCCAATAAGACTTAACGTTGGAGGTTTTCTCTTATCCTGAAAGATGAATGTCTGGTAACTCTAAGCTCTATGTATCCTGTACCTATTTGAACATCAATTCATTCATCGTCCGATATGACTTAACGTTGGAGGTTTTCTCTTATCCTGAAAGATGAATGTCTGGTAACTCTAAGCTCTATGTACCCTGTACTCATTTGAAAATCATTTCATTCATCGTCCGATATGACTTAACGTTGGAGGTTTTCTCTTATCCTGAAAGAGGAATGTCTGGTAACTCTAAGCTCTATGTATCCTGTACCCATTTGAACATCACTTCATTCATCGTCCGATATGACTTAACGTTGGAGGTTTTCTCTTATCCTTAAAGATGCATGTCTGGTAACTCTAAGCTCTATGTACCCTGTACTCATTGGATCATAATTTCATTCATCGTCTGATATGACTTAACGTTGGAGGTTTTCTCTTATCCTGAAAGATGAATGTCTGGTAACTCTAAGCTCTATGTACCCTGCACTCATTTGAACATCATTTCATTCATCGTCCGATATGACTTAACGCTGGAGGTTTTCCCTTATCCTGAAAGATGAATGTCTGGTAACTCTAAGCTCTATACAACCTGTGCTCATTTAAACATCATTTCAGTCATTGTCCGATATGACTTAATAGTGTTTCTTTTTTTAAGGGAAAGAAATGACTATATTGCAAGATTTTAGATTTTGAACCTCCAGTTTGAGAAATACTAAAAAGTAATGAATACTTAAATGGAGAAGTACATTTGCAAAACTGTCATATAGAGGCTGTGAGAGCATAGTACAAACATATAAGGGAAGCATGCAAGCAAATGTAACTACTAATTATTGCAAAAAGGTAAACCTAACCTAACCTCCTGAGAATGAGAAACCTAACTTACATGAAATAAACATAAGAATACAGACTGGTGTGCTAATGGTGGCATGTGTTGAGCTGTGATCACAGTCTTTTTTAATACTTAGGAAACAAGAGTGTGGTCAGCTCACACACCATTAAACTAAGTGTAATGGATTACTGGAATCTTAGAGGAGAAGTCAGAATCACAATCCTCTTTTGTGTGTAAAGTATATGTAGCATTGGGATGGTATGTTTAACACTGCTTTTATTTTACAACTAGGTTTTGTTGCAATTGGAACAGCATTTGACACTGCAGTCTGGTACTACGCCAAACATATCAAAATTTTTGATGAAGAACTGGAAATGAAGAAAGTTGAAGAGCAGCAACAGCAGCAGCAGGAGCAGTGATTGTGTTAACACGTCCCACGGCAGCAACTTAACATCAGTTAATACATAATGTGTCTCAGACTAGAATGATCTTGTTGTAAACAAAGAGAGAAACGGATCACTCTTAGGTCAATCAAACTTGTTATTGTACTATACAGAATATAATTTTTGTGACAAAGCTTCACTTATTTTTAAGGAAATTGATGAAATTTCAAAGAATTGTGTTACAACTGGTTTTGTCAACTTCACTTCTTTCCAATTCCATTGTCAACATTTATAGTTGGATTTCTACCAACTAAAAAGCCCTTACTCTCACAGGAACCATACTGGAACTGCAATTATTGCATCACTTCAGTATTGTTGCACTATATCCCAGGATTGTTTGCTCTGCATCATGGTGGTGCTTAGGTTCTCAGGAGTCAGTACTGCATTTAGTTTGCCATACGCCTCCCTTCTCAGGCCATACTGTTGCTAGAGCTCGCAGTATTACCAAACTTTGAAAATGAAACAAATTTGACAGATTCCATTGTCAGTATTTCGAAATTCCTTACATGATTTCTACTTTTTAAAATATATATATATATTTTCTCAAACCATTGAATCTATCAGATCATTTAATTGTTTTAATAATTTAACTTCTGGATTTATTTCAGTGTTAAATGACCAAAAATGATCTGCCACGGCTGATCACAGTCTGTTTATACTTAATATTTTGAAAATGTCCTTTCTTTCTGATTTCTAAATTACATTTGGTCCTTTTTAATGTAAACCTGGTCACAATTTAAACAATTCAATTGATAAATGTCAGATTTGTTATTATCAGGAAGTTTATCTTTTGTAGAGAATGTAGCAGATTTTTAATATTTTCTAATATTTTTAATTTTATTTTGAGGTACCACAGTTATATGAAATTCTTAAAAAAAAATATTTGAAAATGTTTATTAATCTAAGGATGTTAAGTAAATTAACAACAGAATTGGAAGTTATAGAGGATGTAAACAGAATTATTTAAGTTTATTGATCAAGCTAGTTCTAATCCCAGCCATGGCATTGAATTTTTCATGTTGACTGTATCAAAAACCCCAGCCTATACACGGCTAGTGTAAAGAAATTAACTAAAATAATAAGAGTTTAATGATGAAGCCTGGAGCAGTAAGTCGCCACAGATGGTGTATCTCAGATGCGAGAGCCCCTAGTGGTCTACCGGGGAAATAATAAGTCAAATGGAGAATTTAATGTTGTGACGGCAAATTGGCCATAGTAGCTCAATGGGTAAGAGCGACTGGACGGAAACCAGGAGATCTGTGGTTCAAATTCCAGCCATGGCACTGAATTTTTCAGTTTGACTCTTATCAATGTAAACAGAAGTTTGAAAAGCGATTTTAACACAATTGTTTGAAATTTTCAAATTTCCTTAAAGATAATGTGGTTTCTGTAACACAAAAGTTACTTGATTTATTGTCAAGATGTTGCATATACCAAACTTGATGGTAGATTGTGCCTTGTAGTTTATGACAAGTTCATTCTTGTCTGAGATGTCACTAGCAGTACAAATGTTTACGCAAATCAACTCTAATCTCTGTTTTTTATATGCTTCCGAAACAGAAGGTTTTACTCCTCATCAACATAGTGTAAATGGGAACCACTTGAGAAAGACGGCTGACATAAATGAACAATAAAACAGTTGAGTTAAATGAGGAGATGACATAGCAGTGAATCCGTTCAGTACTGAAAGAGAAGGTTTTTGTCTGAAGTTACTATGAAGTGCTAAGAAAAAGTGATAAAATACTGTGATAGTTTTTGAAGTTTTATGAAATGTGCCTTTGCAAATACTGGTCTTGCTATAACGTTTTGAAAGAAATAGCTTAAACTGTGTCCATTAATGTGATATCTGCAGAGTAAAGCCCTTTGAGCCTTACCTTTAAATTTACTTTGGGTACACCAAACAAAACTATATTTGCTAGCTTACTCGCACAAGCAATTGACTCATAAAGCACTGCAGCCAACATAAGAAAAGTTTAACACTTGGCAATAGACATGCTAGTCTACTACCAAGTTGACTAACAGAAATAAAAGAAAACCATTGTCATATGAAGTAAGTGTCTGAGTGTGCTGAAGTTACTGTCTGTGTTCCCTATCTCATTACAAATCCAGATTAAAATTGATGTTAGTGGAAATGTTATATTAAACAAGTTACATATATTTGGTGTAATATATTATGATTCTGGGCTTTTACAATACACTTGTATCTAGATTGTCCCTTTCATAATTTATTTATTTTTAACTGAAACCAGATAGCATATTTTTTATAGTGTGTCTATACTGCCTCTCGTGCCATAAGCAGTAAGATTACACATTACAATAGTTGCCAAAAGAACTTGGGAGTTGAAAAAGTCTGAACGTCCTTGTCCATACTAACAAACGTATTTTAAAGGATGGAATAGGTTCATGAAATCACAGGACTTCAGTAATACTGTATGAAACAGAAGTTTTGCAATGTTAATACAGTAAAACCTAATATAATTTTGAGTCGAACTAATACTTATTGAAAAGTGTCCAAGGTCCAGCTGCATTAACCACGTGGGAAAATGTCTTCATAAAGAAATATGAAAGAAAATTGTTTAATTTCGACACTACCTTTGATGAAAACCCAAACTTCAAGTTAATCAAGATACCGACAGAGATGCACCTGTCGCCTCCAATGAGTTCACCAAACCAATGTCCATTAGTCGAACAACAGCTGATGATGTTAGGAAGATCCTAACGAAACGCCTTCTAGGTAAATACTAGCAATAAATGGAGCATTGAGTATTAGTTTGACTCATAATTATATTAATTTTGTGCTTCATTGTATCATAGCCCTTACACATTGGAATACAGTAAAACCTCTCTAAAACGGAATGCAATCATCAGCATTTATTTTTCATTTACAGAAGGTTGTGTTTGAATACAAAAAAATTACGAAACAGTGATACAGGTTTACAGTGAAGGAATAATACAGAATGAATTATAAATAATAATAGACTGATAGAATAATTGTAGTTATCGTCTAGTTTGTGTGTTTTCAATTTTCCCTTTCCAATCTACAACTGTCTGTATATCAACATCATTTGTTTCACCACACACAACATTCAGATGTTTGAAACTCTTGAGTCATCCATTGGAAGTTCTGAAATTGTCTTTGTCTAATTTTCTTGTTGTCTCTAAAGCTTGCATCCGAAGCAATGGTTCAGAAATGGGAATTCATTTAGCTCACGCACTAACAAACACTCGGACACAGCACGAGTTAGCTCGTCATACTCTAGATTTTGTGATGTGTTTCAGATGCCCTGCTGTTCCTTTTAACCGCTCGTCTTTAGTTTTTATTTTTCCAAAATCTCATAAATCTGAGTTTTCACCACTTTAAATGACACAGTTAATACTTTAGCTGGACGTCTGTTCTTTTCGTGTTCTTCAATAACCTTAATTTGTTTCTCCAGTGATAATGTCTTATGTTTAGAACTCATTTTATGCAGTTTGTGTATGTACAAACTATGTTTTCAAAAATCACCAAAGTTCACAGTTTTCTTCTACTCATACTTGATCACTTGTAACAACTAAACTGAGAATGAACACTACAAAACGGTTGTACCCTTACCATGTGTGTTGGAAGAGAGTTGAGAGAGTTAACGGTTTGTTTTCTCTTTTCCTCAAAGAATTATAGTTTATGACTTTATGATTCATGGAACTTTGGGACAAGTACAGTCGCTCTCAAAATTATTTCACTTTTTAAAATATGTACTTGTAACCCATTACATATAAAGTAATCCATTTTAATGAAGTTATTTAAGCAAACAGTTCCCGAAAAATATTTCCATGTCTGCATTAGGCAGTTTTCCGGCTTAGAATATAATTTTACATGGGAAATAGCTCCATTTTGAAATTTATTTTCCATTTTTCCAGGTTTTTGGCATATAAGGGGTCCGTTTTAGGCAGGTTTTACTGTATAAGGAAAACTAAAATGTAAATTTTATTCTTTATTTATTTTAAGCTAGTAATACTACTGAAATATGTAGCAAAAAGATAATTTCTTACTTGTTTTGTGACAAGCTGGATTTAGTTAATTCTTTAGAACATGAAAGGCCTATAAATGTAATAAGAGATATTCTGTGACTTACGAGCCCAAGGTAAACGCAAAAGTGATACTCTTAACAATTAATTTAAGTGCATGTTATGTGTTCAAAAGTCTTGATATTAAGGGCCAATTCACAATTAAAATTAGGTGTAACTCAAACATATGTAACAATTCAGTTATCTGTTTAAAAGATTATAAGTTCTTAAGGACTAGTTCCACAATACATCATGAGTTTTTTACTGTTTGCTTTAGTATGGTTACTGCCGTACATGATGGAAATAAAACTAAATACTTATTTGAACATTAACTTACAGACTTACAAATCTTGTCTATAGCAAGCATAAGAAATTAGCCAATCATTCTGCTGTCTTCCATCACATTTTCTCTTGCCATGTGTTGATTTGCTGTCTCTGGAATATCTATAAAAACTACAACAAAACAAATTGTGGCTGGCCCCGTAGCTCAGTCGGTAGAGCACCTGCCTGCCGTGCTAGGTGTCCTGGGTTCGATTCCCGGCAGTGGGGGGTGGGGATTTTTCTTTTTCTCCAACCAAGATGAATCCCCATCTTCCCCAGAGTCTGGAAGTATGAATGAGAGTGTGAATGTGTGCATGATCTAATGATACAAACCCACGATTACGAGTTAACACCTTCGATATGTTCCAAAGGAGAATGGCCACCAATATGACCATTGCAGTTAAAGGCAAATGCAACACATAAAAAAAAATAATTGTGATGAGAGATAGACCTTTTTGTGACTTTAATGTCTTTTAACTGGAAGTTCACTTTGATACAGTTGCGTGGCCTCATTTGTCAATGCTGCCATATTGCATTTGCTGATGTGAATGACAATATATTACTCCATGTTATGTTTATCTTTAATTTTCATTGTGATTGGCCCCTAATGCAAAAAAAGCACTTTGCTGTAATAAGCTGAACATTTGAAAATATTGTGTTCATGCTTCAAAGAAAAAAAGCTGAATATTTTTTATTAAAAATAAGTGCCAATTTGTTAAATTTGATACAGCATATAAAATTTAAACAAATTTAAGCCAATGCCAATATTTGCACAGCAAAATTAAGTGATGGTGATGATTGTAAAATGCTAGTCTTACAAAGATAAAACAGGGTAATTCCTAGTTGCCAAACTGTCGTTCAGGGACCTGAGCTTCCGATATGTGACGTGTATGTGTGCGTGGTTTTACATCTGGTATGTATCATGCAGTGTTGCCAAAATGTTCCATTGTTAATAAATGTATAGTATTTTTACTGTCCAGTTTTTTTCTTTTCACAATCCATTTCATTTTCAGCACATAGCAAGAAGTTGGTGAGGGTCATAACTCTTCAGGCTCCAGTAACAGTAATACAATATCGTGATTCTCCTTCCAAAAATGGTACACTCCTGCCACTGTATCTATTTCTTTGTTCTTCATGTTCCTAAAATACTCTTTAAGCCTAATGTTCAAATTCCTTTTTGTTTTGATAATGTAAAAGTTCTCAAAGCCTTTGTAATTTATCCAAGTGCATACCTGAGCTTTTGTCTGTGGGTTTCTCTTTCAAAAGTTGTGATACACTGAATTTGTTCTGTGGAGACAAAGTAGTGTTATATTCTTTGAAGAATTGGGATGGAAATCACAATATAAAACAAGAAATCCATTTTTTAAAATGTGTTCAAGGTCCTCCTGCATTAACTACCAAGTCTTGCCATAAATACTGTTACAAATTTTTGACACATCCTGAACATCTGGTTTCCCATGTAAACCTTAACCTTGAACCAATGTTAGCTTGTCTTTGAAAGTGGAAGTATTTAGTTCCAGGTTTCACCATGGAATGGGGTGATTATGAAAAGTCATGTAGTAGTCATTGCATTGCATAAAGTTGGAAAATCTACAAGTGACATTTTCAAGATGCTACAAAAGCTGAAAATCAGCCATATGTTTGTGTACCACACCACTGAGCGATTCACTGCAACTGGGACTGTAAAGGATCGACCACGCGGTGTCAGGACTCCAGCAGCACAAAAAGCAGTGGTGGCTCGTGTTCAGAGAAATCCTGTGCGGAATCAGGCTGTCTTGTCCCATGAAATGAACATTTCAAAAAGGACAATGTCCAGGCTTCTGTTAGAGAACCTTGCATAAAGGATATTATCTTGACCCATGCCTAAACAAGCTGAGAGTGCTTAAATGTCTACGTCTTCTACAGCATTATGTTAAAATGGTCATTGGAACATCCTCTTCACTGATAAAAAGGTTTTAACTATTGAGGAGTCTTTCAATGTCCAAAATGACAGGGTTTATGCATCATCATCTTGGGAAGCCAATAATAAGGTTCCTTAAGTTCAGAGGGCCCATCATCCCTCCTCAGTGATGGTGTAGTGGAGGGGGGGAGGGCAGTGAGTTATTCTGGTACCACCCAGCTACATTTTTGCAAAAAGGGTGTTAAAACCAGCACCAGAGTATATGAAAGCAATGTTTTGGAGCCTATTGTCAAGAACTTGAGTGGCACATTGTTTCAAAACCAATCATGGACTTTCCAGCAGGATTCTGCCCCTGCTGAGAAGGCCCGGTCAATGCAAGCATGACTTCAGTGTCATGTCCCTGACTTCATTTCGCCTGAAGATTGGCCCAGTAGCAGTCCGGACCTGAATCCACTGTACTACTGACTGTGGTTACTGCTTGAGGACATCACCTGCAAGAGGAGACACCCCACCACTGGAAGTCAGCAGTGGTGGGTTTCCCTCTGGATGTCGTCCGTTCTGCCATAGACAGGCGGCCACAAAGACTCAGAGGCTGTATCCATGTAAAAGGTGGCTATTTCGAAAAGTGATTGGTGCTGTGTGTATTGAATGCCTGTAGGTATAACATACTAAAAGCCAGTTAAAATATTTTGCATTGTATTTGCATTTTTCACTTTTCAAGTTGTAACCATATTTATGGCTAGACTAGATACATGGGAAAAGACATTCATAAAGAAATATGAAGGAGAACTGTTCAATTTCGACACCAATTTTGAAGAGAACATGAACTTCAAGTTCATATAGATATCAACAGAGATGCCCCAAGGAGTTCACCAAATCAAAATTCAATGGTCAACATTAGCTGAGGATGTTAGGAAGGTCCTAACAAAATGCGTTCTAGGTAAACACTAGCAATATATGGAACATAGAGTATTACTTTTACTCAAAATTACATTAACACTCCCACAATATGATTTTGACTGAATCAGTATCCCATCATTTACAGCAAAACTGTACAATCTGCTCCCTATGAGTTGCTGCAAAGTATTCAAATCGCAGTCACATGATGCTTTGCATTGTATGTGATAATCAGCTAAGCTTCCTGTAAAATTTCAATCGCAAAAACCTCATCTCATCTGCAAACGGATGTATATCTGAAGTGAAGTTAACATAGATTGTTTCCTCAGTTCAGAAGTAAAAGCTTTTTTAGAACTACAATCTCAAAAGTTAAAAACACTGTAGTGACAATTACAATGGACGACCAAGACATCTAGAAGAAAATTTGGCTTGGTGGTAAGAAATTTTCATCAAATGAAGAAATGATTGTCAGTATCAATGAGTATTTTGCAGACCTTGATGGAAACTATTTTTCCGACAGGATGAAAAAGCTCGAACATTGCTGGACCAAGTGTATAGACATCAATGGAGGCTATGTCGAGAAATATGGTGAGAAGTTAAAAAAAAAAAAAAAAAAAAAAAAAAAAAATATTCTTGGTTTTTTACGAGACTTATTAAAGGACTCTCTTAGGCTTAAACAAATCATTATTGCAATTATTTTCTTTAAATAGCTTTATTTCAAAAATATGATGTTACTGTTAAATAAAAAAGTAATTTAAAATAATTACTAAACACTCATTGTATTTAATTTCATACATTGGAATATATTACCTTACTTAACTCTGATGTTTTGATACAGTTCACAACTAGACTTTGTCTGAAACACATACTTTATCTCAAGCCTTAGACTCTTTTAACTGAGCATCATGTTACCACTGTATTACATTTTGGTTATGTTTAACCAATTCAAACTGTAATTTTGGACATTTTATATTCTTACATGTCATTTTCTGCCACCAAACTTGTAGAAATATTTCAAGTAGGTACTGTTTGGTTAATTGACCTAATAGTTGTATAACTATGAAGTCAGTAGTTACAGCATTTCAAGTCACCATTAAGCTAATTGTCTCCTTGTACGTGAGATCTAGTGGTTTACCAGAAAAATGAGTCAGTTGGAGAATTTAGTGTCACACTGGCATGCGCCATGGTTTCTCAGTGGTTAAGAGCAACCATATGGAAACCAGGAGATCTGTGGTTCAAATCCTGGCTAGGGCATTGAACTTTCCATTCTAACTCTACCTACACAACAGTATAGTTTATTAACCTAATAAGTGTACTTCAAATTAATTAATATTGTCACCGATCGTTGGGATTTCGACAAGCCAGCTGGCAGGAAAGAAAGAAACAGATAGCATCCAAGCCATGCCCACACGTGGGTGAATGCTTGGGAAGACGGAGTGATGTCTGGATATTTCCTTTTCTTTCCTTGCCACCATGAAGGATCGTGTTAGTTCGGTAACTTTCAAGAAACGATGGTTTGGTTATAAAAGACGCGAGGCAGCAAGCTGTGCTACTACAGTTGTCAATGGTCAGTTTTCGTGCAGTGTGTGAGTTGTGTATACATTTAAACTGTACCGAGTTGCAAGTTGAGAACTGATAATCATGTAGTGATTTGAACGTGAATTCTTTTGTTTATGTGTGGTGATGCCACGAGAGACTGTGTTGGTGTATGTTACGTCATCCTGCTGCAAAGGGCTGTACAAACTGTCTTTCTACAGAAATAAAGCGCATTTTGAATTTCTGCAAACTAGACTTTTAATTTTACAAACCCACAAAGTCACAATATATTACTTGTGACATTGCATTTTGATACAGCAAGGTTTGCCCCTTTCTACTGGAACATTATGTAATTGTATTCTTCTTTGCAGTTTAAGAATTCTTCAGCATTACAAGAACATCCATTTATATGTGTTGTATGCAGTAGCAAAGGATGGCGTGACATTTAGGGAAGCAGCTCCTGTACATCTGCAACTCGTGGACTTGGGCTCAGAACTTATCATCTGTATACAACACTTCCATAAACATCATACCATATTTTTCCGCTGGTTGTATGGTCAATTTACAGAAGACAATCCCACTTGAGCCTCTCTCTAACCTGCAACTGTATTGTTGTCTCAGAAGACTGTAACTTGGTTTTTGGACTTTGGTGGTTGTTCCTCTAAACTGTCATTCAGATTATCACTCAGATGCTGCAGGTCAAAGCAAAGCTCATCTTCCTCTTCTTCTGGGGGAAATGCTACACCAAGGAATGTCAATGGCTCTATCGAACCCATTTCCTTATTACGACGTCCACCAGGAGTTGATGTTCCAGATTTATCCAGATCCTAAGTAACATATAACAAGATGAGTTAATATTCTATCTATCTATTTCGAGATAAACATTATCTTATTGTAGTTACAAGGGAGTACAATAGATTTTAAGTGATAGTCAAATGTTTTGTGATGTGTTTGTATGTCCAGGAGATAAAAAATGAATAATGACTCGCTATTTGAGAAAATTGTAAATACTGGAATATTTAAACAAATAACAATGAATATTTACTCCCAAAAACATATTTAATGAGTTGCAAGTTTTAACAAGATATACATTTGTTGTGTAGTAATATCTCTTACAGTTTACCAGTTATACAAGTTCTTTTGAAATGACACTGAACAAATATAACCATTTTGAAGTTTATAACTTAATTAGTCTGAATTTCGGTGTCAAAGCTTCGAAATTCTCTTAGGTATAAATTTATGTAGCATTAAATATTACATTATTTTGTGATTAGGCACTGCAGAAACCACTGGTGTGCGAACCTCAAAAGTTGTTACAGGAACATACCAGCCACGAAAACAAAAGCATTACCCCTGGATCTCTATGTGACCCTAGCCTCGCTTTCAGATAATGGGGCAAAGGGCAGTTACTTGTGAAAAGTCGATAATGACTGCGACAGTTCCAAGACTGCTTGCTCATTTTGCTATGATCTTAATTGTACAGTACTTTCAACGAGTTACTGTAAAATCATTTAGTTTTGGTTAACCTTATCTACAATTCTTTGATATTGTTCTCTCTTCTTTTTATCATTTAATGCTTCCATCCTCAATCTCACTAACATTAACTTCCCTCTAAAAGATTTAAGTTACATATATCCACAGATTATTTGCTGTCATCAACTGTTATAACGGAATGTTTGAACATATTAAACACCCATACACAAATAACTAAAGAACAGCTTCTTTATTGTAGAGAAATTCTTAATAGTAGCATGCTACTGTGGAGTATGTTGGTATGTTTACAAATAGCTAAGCATGCAACACAGTGTGTCACCTACCTGCAAATTTCGATAGTGTGAGGCACGAGGCATGCTGCAAGTGCTGTATTCCTGTAACCGCCTAATCCACATGCATTCTGGAGTGATTTTTTATGCAGCTCTTTTGACAGTAAAAACTGTCTGTGTCACATAGAAGCTGAGAAACTACTTCTACATATTCATTCAGTGTTGTTTCAAAACACCCTGTATAAAAAGTTAATTGAAAACACTATTTGTAGTAAGTTTATTGGCACTTCGTCACTTATATTTTTATATTATTGAGGAGCTAGTTCCAGAAGCTGTCGCCTCCTCCAACTGGCATCTGTTATCTGCTCTCTTCTCTCTGGTGGTGGAACTATGAACTTCTTTGTAAAATAATCTACTGGTGGGATTTCAAGATTCATACCCGGTCCTAATTCTACAGATCCACCAAGTTTGGATTCATTCAGAGAATTGTTTCATGGTATTGCAATTTTCATAAACATTAGTGTAATTGAGTGTAATAAAACACTATGCAGTAGAATGTAAGTTAAAAGTTTCACTTATATTTTATTATATTTATTGGTATACCTTTGCCCTGCTATGGGCACTGCCAGGGGTCAGGCTGAATGCAGACTCCAACTTCCGTGACGGTCGTTCTATCTCTTGGTTATCTGACTCAGCAAACAGTTGCAAGTTAGTTGACAAGTACCACACAGCTGCACTTAGTACAGCACATGCAAACATCCAACCTGCAAAGTTAGAAGTAAAAATTAAGTGTATCTGCCTCACATTCAAGAAGTCCCAAGTTGGAATCTTGGTCAGAGTGAGTCACCTGGATAATACTTTTTCCACAGGTTTCTCTTATCCTCAAAGATACCTTAACCTATGCACGGCTAGTGTGAAGGAACAACTAATTTCCATCAATTAACTTAAATATTTGAATCAGTAGAGCCAGACTAAAAAATGCAATGCCACAGCCAGGATTTGAACCACGGATCTCCCAGTCTCCATGCAGTTGCTCTAAACCACTGAGCTACTATGGCCAACTAGCGGACATGACGTTAAATTCTCCAACTGACTCGTATGTTTCCCTGTAGAAGCTATGAGACACACACCTTTTGTGGTGACTTACTATGCTGTAAGTACTTAAGTCCCAGGCTTTATAGTTAAACCATTATGTTACTCAGGTAAATTGATGGAAATAATCATTTCTTCCACTCTAGCCGTGTATATGCTAAGGTTTGAATGAGTAGAGTCTGACTGAAAAATTCAATGCCATAGCCGGTATTTGAACCACGGATCTCCCGCTGTCCATGTGGTTGCTCTAATCAACTGAGCTACTATGGAGAACTTGCTTGTTTAACTATGAGGCCTGGGACTTATGTACTTACAGCATAGTAAGTCGCCACAAAAGGTGTGTGTCTCATAGCTTATGAGAACCCCTAGTGGTCTACCGGGAAACATATGAGTCAGTTGGAGAATTTAATGTCATGTTGACACGTTGGTTATAGTAGCTCAGTGGTTTAGACCAACTGCACAGAGAGCAGGAGATCCGTGGTTCAAATCCCGGCTATAGCATTGAATTTTTCAGTCTGGCTCTACTCATCCAAGCCTTAGCCTACACATGGTTAGTGTGGAAGTAATGATTGTTTCCATCAACTTAAATATTCTCTAATATCAATACATTTTGCCCAGTGGTGTTCCAATGTCATTATTGCCTCTGGAAGTGCTGTGAAATATACATTTGCAGCTGCAATTGCTTCTTCATTAGACGAAAAGCACCTACCAGCATGGAATGTGTTTAGTTTTGGAAATAGATGGAAGTCTGAGGGAGCCAAATCTGAGAAATAGGGTCGATGATCCAACACTTCATAGTGCAGACCTCTCAATTTCTCTATTGTCAAAATACTTTTATGGCAGGTGCATTGCCTGATGGAAAACATTTTCTTTTTGTTTTTTAACCCAGGTCTGTTTTCACGAATGCTTCCATTCAGTTTGGTTAGAAGTTGAGAGTAGTATTCTCCAGTAATGGTTTTACCTTTTTCGAGATAATCAATCAAAAAATTCCTTTGCCATCCCAAAACACTGATGCCATGATCTTTCCCGCCAGTGGCACTGTCCTCGCCTTCTTTGAAGCTGATGAACCAGCTACTGTCCACTGCCTCAGCTGCCGCTTGGATTCGGATGTGTAGTGATGAATCCATGTTTCACTCATCCTGCGCAATGCTTTTGTACGCCGATCTTCCGAAGTCATGTCATGCACTTTTTCAATTATCTCTTGTGAGGTACAGTTCTTGGACGTCGTTTGTGTAGTCCTCTTGGTCACTTTCACAGCCAAATATAAAATCGGCCACCCATTTCTTCACAGTGGAAACTGAAGGTGAAACGTTACTATACACATTTACAATCCAAAATGAATTCCTGTACATGACCTTCTTTTACGCAGAATTTTATCAGAGCATGAAATTTGAATTTCTCCATTTCCAAAGCAATGTGTACTTCCACTACTTCAAACAACTGTCTACAGTCAACTATTGCCTGGAATGACTTGTAATTTTACATAGCGTCTAATAACACGTGTATCAACATAAGGAAAAAGAAAATCATGCAAGTAGTGCCGCAATCTCTGGGTGAGGCCAAGAACTTTTCAGACTATCCTCATAAATACAACTAACATTCATATAATGGAGTGACTAACCTCACTGTTCAAAAGCTTCCAGACTTATAGAAGTTTTGTATCAAAATCAAACCCAGTCCATTGGCATGCACATAGCCTTCACTGCTTAAGCTCACAAATTACTGCTTTAAGTACAAAATTAAAATTAAAAATGAATTCCAAACTGCAAACTTACATCCGGTTGTTACATGCAGATACAAGCCAAACTTAGTTCCGTCATGTAACATACAGCCTCCTGAACTGCTCCTGTAGAGACATGTTGAATCTGCAACACAACCAGCTCATCAATTATTTTAAAACAAGTAGTTGAACTAGAAGAATGGGTTTCAATCTTCAAAATATCCTACAGCCTTGTGCAAATCAACATTATCCAATGCATTTTGTCATTTTTAAAAGGTCCAAACTACCTTCTCTCAGGTTTTATCATGGTCATGCAGTGGAGTATTGGAGTGTGAGAAGCAAAGTTTATATGTTCTTGGAGATAAACTTCTAGAAATGGGTTGTCTCAACACCAAGAACCTTCAAGTAGAGCCTTTCCAGACCCTTGGTGCCATAATTAGGTTTGTAACGATTAGGATAATTTAGTGATGAAAAAGTGTTGTGTGCATTGGTTTGAAAGAATTTGGCTTTCTTCAGTATGACCACATGCACATAAATTAATAATTACAAAGCTTAAGTTATGTTAATGAAACATTTTCAATTACAAAGTTGCCCAAGTAAGTAACAATGTACTGCAACACTTTTTCAGTTTTGATGGAAATGGGCTACTTATATGGAAGCAAACATGCTGATTTTGAAAATAATTACAGTTTTCACATAACATATACAGTTTTTCAGAAATTTAATATTTTGAAGTATTGGATCCTATATACAGAGTGTATATAAATGAATATTGGGGTTTTAAGCCACTTTATAAAAAAGGGGAGAAGAATAAAAGAGAAAATTACAGACCAATATCAATCGTATCATCATTTTCTAAAATATTTGAAAAACTGGTTCATAATAGAATGATATCATTCATCTCAAAATACAATATTCTTTCAGAGGCCCAAAACGGATTTAGAAAAAACAGATCTACCATAACAGCCATGGACAGTTTAATAAATAAAATTCAAGAAGCTATTGATAAAAAATTAGTAGTTGTGGGTTTATTTTTAGACTTAACGAAAGCATATGATGTTTTAGATCATGAAATACTACTCGGGAAATTAAATAAATATGGTTTTAGGGGTATTATGAATAATTGGGTTAAATCCTATTTAAGCGATAGAAAACAGTTTGTAGAACTTCAGTTTGAAAATAAAGGAAAATTAAATACAGTTCAGTCCAAAGTGAGAGAAGTTAGGTGAGGAGTTCCACAAGGATCTGTTCTGGGCCCCTTGTTATTTTCGTTGTACATAAATTATTTGCCAATTGCCATTAATTCCACAGATGTTATTTTATTTGCAGATGACACTAACATCCTAATAAAAGGAAACAATCAAGAAAGCGTACGGACCACACTCAATGATACTCTATGTAAACTGCACACATGGTTTCAGAAGAATGAACTAATTATAAATAAGGATAAGACTATTGCCATTTCATTCCATACTTGCCAAACTAGAAATGTGATCAAACCTCCAATAGTATTTGATAAAACAGCCATTAGCTATAATAATGAAACAAAATTTTTGGGATTACACATGAATGAGAACATGAAATGGACCACACATATTCAACCTTTAATAAATAAACTGAGTTCCATTTGTTACTTGCTTAAACATTTGAAAAGCTTAATAAATTTAGCAGCATTGAGAAATATATATTATGGTTACTTTCACAGTCAGTTACAATATGGGATAGTGTTCTGGGGGGAAAAGGCAGATAGAGTCTTTAAACTTCAAAAAAGAGTGATAAGGATACTAAGTGGGGTGGATAACAGAACATCTTGCAGGCCATTATTCAGAAAACATCAAATATTACCTCTAGCATGTATGTATATTTTGGAATTAGTGATCCATGTAAAACAAAATAAACTACAAATACAAAATTACAAAAATGCCAATATTCACAAATACAATACACGTCAGAAAGATGACTTTCACATTCAAAGTTGTAGAATGGAAATCTTCAGGTCTAGTGCTAACAATAAAGGTATAAGATTATACAACACACTACCAGAAAATATCAAACAAAAGAAGAGCCTTATACATTTTAAAAAGGGAGTAAAACTCTTTTTACTGCAACATTCCTTTTATTCTGTAAAAGAGTTTTTAAATATTAATTAGTTTTAAGTGATTGTAAACAATGACAGTGGACATTAATGTAATTTTTATACAATGATGTGTCTGATATCAATAAAAAGGACAAAGTATATTGAATTAAATTGAATTAAATCATGAATTAGAGTAAACTCCACATTTGTGAACAATTACTTTTATATAGCATTTCTCTATGGTCTTTATATAGTTTATATTTATTTGCTTTTTCTATTTTAGACTTTTGTTGTATTATGTATGTGTTACAGTTTTTAGTCTCATGTAACTTTTTATATTTATCTTTGTATCTTGAACTGACGTGTCCTATAACATATGTATTATGTTCCAAAGGATGAAATAAAGACAAAATAAAAAAAAAAAAATTTAACTCTTTATAATATTTATTACATTAAACTTACAGTTATAAATGATATGCCATATGAAAAAGCAACTCAAACAGTTTTGTTTGTTGGTACCAGTGTGCATGTGTGTGCAATGTTTCTGCTGAAATCCGCTAGACAGCGTTAGTAGCAAAGATGGCAACTAGTAAACAGAAAGCGTTTTGTGTTTTGCAGTTTGCAAAGACCGAATCTGTAGTTACTGTGCAACGTGCGTTCAGTTGTGATCCTCCTAGTGATAATAACATTCGTAGATAGTATCATCACTTTCAAGATACTGGCTGCCTTTGTAAAGGGAAGAGCACGGGATGACCAAGAGTAAGTGAACAAACTGCTGAGCGAGTGAGAGAGTCATTCACTCGTAGCCCAAAGAAATCAGTCCGGGAGGTTAGTCATGAATTACAAGTTCCTGTGTCGACTGTTTGGAAAGTTGTAAGAAAACGCTTACGGCTACATCCTTACCGTTTACAGTTATTACAGGCTCTAAGGCTGACAGACCACAGATTACATGCCAAATTTGCAAACGACATTTGTTTCATGATGATGATGATTTTATGGATCGTGTTGTCTTCAGTGATGAATCGACCTTTCACTTTAGTGGACATGTTATCACTCATAATGTGCACATCTGGGGCTCAGAAAATCCTCACGAGATGGTACAAATGCAACGAAATTCCCCTAAAGCGAATGCTTTTTGTGCCGTATCCCGGCGAAAAGTTTATGGGCCTTTCTTTTTTGCTGAACCTACTGTAACTGGCACTTCTTACCTTGATACACTAGAGCAATGGCTCTTCCCTCAGTTGGAAGAAAATGAGCCAGAAGAACTTCATTTTCCAGCAAGATGGTGTGCCACCTCACTGACATAACGAAGTATGCAATTGGTTTAACATCACTGTACCCGAGTGCTGGATAGGCCGCAAGGGCTCCAATGACAGGGCTTGCTATGCATGGCCTCCACATTCTCCTGACTTAACGGCATGCGATTTTTACCTTTGGGGCTTCATCAAGGATCGTGTGTATGTGCCTCCGCTACCAGCTGATGTCGCTGAATTAAGAAACCGGATTGAAGCAGCTGTTGCTACAATTACTGAAGACACAGTTATCAACATTTGGGAAGAACTCGGCTATAGACTTGATGTGTGCCGTGTGACAAAGGGTAGTCACATTGAACATTTATAAAGTTCTTGGTAAAACTGTTTGAGTTGCTTTTTCATTTGCCATATCATTTATAACTAAGTTGAATGTAATAAATATTATAAAGAGTTAAAACCCCAATATTCACTTATATACACCCTGTGTAACTGCAATTATATGTGTATATTTTTACAGAAAAAGAAGAATGGTAATGTAACATATTTTGCATGTTCAGGCTGTATATATGCCTAAAAACAAACCACCCCTTCTGGACTTCCCTATCCTCTATTCATATCTCATTTCTGCTATTCTAGTTAATCCTAAACAAAGTTATTGCCTCTTTTGCATATAAAATTAGTTATTATAAAACAGTTCATGAAAGAATGGTTCGTGTTTGAAATACCTGAAGTGATGTCTGAAGCTAAGATAAAAGAAGATATATTTAATGACCCTTGATAAGATGGCTAATGAAGATAATGCATTTCTGGACACCATGAATGATAGAAAACTACAAATGTGTTTTAATTTCAAAGAGATAGACAGTAAGTTTCTTGGAAATGTAAAAGATCTGCAATAAGAAACAATGATGAAAAGTATGTTACAAAAGCTGTGAGCTTCAGGGTAAAACATGAGTCTATAGCTTCACTTCTTGTACTGTCGTCTTAACTTTTTCCTGATAATTTTAGATCCCTCAGAGATGAACAAGATGAATGATTTGATCAAGAAATCAAGGAGATGGACAGGAGATAACGAGATTGATGGAACAATGTGAGTGGACTACTATTAGTGCTTAGCAAGGGAAGTTCCTTAATCAAGACTTAAACATAAATCAGCACAAGCAACTTTGCAGCCAAGGGCAATGTAACTTCACATCTTATTTTACACATATGTATTTATAAATTATAAACTTTGCATTTAGTATTCTTTTTCTAATGCATGATTTTACATCAAAAACACTACTTTCAAATTCTTATTTTGTGATTTGTGATAAAACGTTACATGATAGAGAAAAATGGAGAGAATCATTCAATTAAGGACACTGAAATTAGTTAACAACAGCTTTCAGATCGCAAATCGGCAAACATTAATGATTACCTGCTATTACATTGTAGATAAATTTGACAGGAACGTGAGCAATGATCCCCACCAACGTCAGCTCTAGACCGGAAGCAAGTGCTTTATCTTGTGAATACACACTCCTGAAACAAATGTCAACATATCAAATTGTACTTTCATCTCTACTGCACATGGCATATGGAGTATTAAACGTGAATAATATAACTTAAAAATGAAAAATCAGTTAAATATCAAGTCACTTCATCACTTAAATTTTTGTTTTATTGAGGAACTAGTTTATTCTTGTTTCAGCAGTAGCATTTTATTTTTGGAACGAAAACCATGATATTGATCCAAATCCGAAATTACTAAAAGCAGTGATAAACCAAAATAAACTAACAACATCGGAGAACATATTAATATGGAAAAATAAGGGCCACCACAGAAGAGAGCAGACAAACAGATGATAGTTGGACAGAGGTTGATAATGGAGGTGATGACTTCCAAAACTAGTCCCTCGATAATATAAAAATGTAAGTAACAAAGTGTCAATAAACCGACTACAAATATGTTATGAATAATTTTTATGTTACTGTTACTAAATTCCTCCAATCAGACATTCTCCGTCAAAATTTGTAGAATTTAAACTTAATATTTTGTACAAAGAGAAGAGTGGGTATATTGCACCAGAGCCAGTACCAATATTATTTTGTAAGCTGGAACTGACAGTGTAAACATGTACCCATTCATTGGCAGTAAAAAAAATAAACTCAGCTTTTATCTATACACGTTTCTTAAGTACTATTTTCTCAGCATCCCATCCTATTTCTCATATGTCTCTTTTTCTTTTACCTGTTGCAAATCTACTACACGGGATCACCGACTTTAATTTCCTACCAAAGGACATTTTTACATCCAAGATAAGCATTACCATCTACCAGATTTGAACCCACAACCTCAGGAAGTTACCCCCCTAGATATCAGAAAACAGAAAGGGGAACAGAGGAGAAAAGTCAAGAGAAACGAGAATAAGAGAAAATGGAACTTTCAGAGAAGTAGAAAGAGAAGGAAAAGAATAAACACTAATAGAAAAGCAAAGGGAGAATACAAAGTAGCCCTTAAAATATAGATAAATCAGACTCAAAACTGTGCTAGAATGTGTGCAGCACTCCTTTCTATCTTTCGAAGACAGCCTTAAGATGATTTGATACTTACCTGAAATTGATTATACAGTTGCCGACGAGTCTCGTACTAAGCAGAGCAGCTGACAAAACAGTGAAACTCTGTGTTAAAACCCAATAAGATGAGCACTTAGGATTGCTGCAGCTACCACTTTTAGCTCGATGCTTCTGAGGGTCATGCAGGACGTCTCTTACACAGCTGCATTCGCTCAGCAACTAAACAAACAGTAAATACCAACTTAACACTTGAAAATATACAAGTCAATTACACTTCACATAAACTGCATGTTTATAGCATATAATTTTTGGACAGACAATCAAAGTATTGTCGCGAGCCCATTGTTTTGATAAGCACATCTGATGTACACAAAGGGGCAGATAGTACAGCATGGAGATAAAAGGCTTGCCTAAATAAAGATAGATAACTGGAAACTTCTAGTGACATCTTGATTGATAAAGAATATTCCACAACCATCTGGAATCATGAATATTCGTATAAAAGGAAGCCACAGTTAGTTGGAGGACAGTCGTAAATGGAGAGTGTAATTGGAACTGAATCGTGTGCCTGAGCTGTATTTTGAAAGCGAACGCTTTTGTTTGTGGACGGCGACCTTGGAAGATTGTAATTGTGTATGTCACGTAATTCTGCTACTGTAAGGGTTGACCAAAGTGTATTTCTACAGAAATAAAATACATTTTGAATTTCTGCAAACTTGACTTTTAATTCTATGAACCCACAAAGTCACAGTATAAAATTGCTAAAACATTGTATCTCACCAATAGAACTGAACATCCAAGGAAAATTACACGTAATTAAAACATTAACTTCTTCTTCTCTTCTTTCTCTATCCCCTATGCCATTAAGTTGGGTTAAAACAGTAACAGTGTAATAAATTTTGAAATCGCACCATTATAGCAAGTGTTAAAACTTAGTGCCCTTAACATCAGATGACAGCATGATCAGCTCCAGTAAGAAAGAGAGAGTTTCAGTCACTCTGATGAGGACAAATGCCCTTGAAAATGTTTCCATTGTATTCTAATATGTAGAAGTGAATTGGACTGGACTACCTATAGCACGGTTGCCCAAACTTGCTCTATTGTACCTGTGCCTCCAAGTGAGTCACCCCCGGGAGAAAGGATGAGGCGAGAGGAGACAGAGGGTAGGCATTCCAAGCAGGACAGTGCAGAGGGCAGGGTCCCTACACTTTACCAGTTGTAAACTCTCCGGCAAGCCAGAACAACTGGCACCCCACCCACTGTGGTCCAGAAACAGCACTACTAGGCCGACCCAGAGACTGGAGACTGTGCTATCAGAAAAGGAAGTGTTTCCCAGCGACATATCATCCTACCATGCAACACCGACACACCTGCCGACACTTCTGAAAGAGACTAACAGATGAGAGATGATGTGAAATAATAATGGAGATGAAATGGGAGAGAGAAAATTTGGAGGATGTAATTAACCTAACCAGCATTTGTCTGGCGACCCCAGCTAGGTCGGCCATGGGAATCGAACCCGGACCTCCTGAATGCGGGCCACAGACAAAAGTGCCTGAGCCATCCCATTCGGTTGTTGGTTGGTATCTAAGTTTAAGCAGTTGGCAATGAAGCCATTCACTCTCTTGCACTACAGTATTTTGAAGTTATGTTGGGCAGCAGAGTAGGTGGTTTCCTTTCATATCTTAAGTGTACAGAGGAGATCTGTATTCGTTTTTGTAAGAAGAGGAGAGCTTTTTTTTGTAATATATTATCTTCTTTAATTTTTTTGTTATATGATGATATAATTATTCTTTTGATAGAGTGATAACTTAGTGGCTCAAATGAGTTTGACCTAATTTTACTGCCTTTTTTGCCTAGAAAGTCAGTTGTTTCATTACCCACTTTATTGTAGTAATGAAGCTGTGAGTACTTCAATACTCCAACAAATGAATAGTTCAGCTTGGTAGTGCTTCTGTTGTAAAGGAGTAAATAGAGAACACAATCATACGTGATTGGAGGACTTTAATAACAGTGATGTTAACATTAATTGAAAAAGCTATTTGTAGTTGGTTTTAAACACTTTGTCATTTACAATTTTATATTATTGACGGACTGGTTTTGGAAGCTGTTGCAACCATTATCAGCCTCGATGGTCCATAAGAGTTGATAATGGATGCAGCAGCTTCCAAAACCAGTCCGTGAATAATGTGGCACAAAAGATTAATGATTTTTATTCTTCCTTTAATTTCTCAAACATGTTTCTACTTTTGCTGTTTAAAGCTACAAACAGTATTATTATTAGACACATAATTATTTTATTTATTACAAATCTTAAGAGAACAAAACACAAAGCAGTACATACCTTGAAGTCATCCAACTGCTGTACTTGTTGACATCCAGCATGACACGCTGAGTAAAACATAAATCTACCTTGTTCAGAACACACTGGTGAGAATGGTATTCCCACTCCGCAATTACAGTTACGGTTGCATGTGCGCAAAGGCTGGAACCTGCAATAAAACATGTGGACAATAAGTGATGTTATCTATTGCTCTCTGATATCTTATGGTCTAGGGTAACATGTTAATCCCTGGTTCCTGAGATCGCCAGGTGATAGGCTTTATCAGGATTAAAAATCATTAGCATGGCTTCCTTCAGAAGAGAAGTAAAGTTGTTGGTCTCATGTCATAGAATTATGGCATGTAAGGGATCCTCAAGTCTGTTAAGGGAACTCTGAGCAATTTAAGTGATCTTTCACGACTAATACACAAGATGAGTCATAAAGACAACACTCTGTATTTCACAAGGCATTGTTTTGCTGTTCGTAAGCGAACACCAAGAGAGAGAGAGAAGCGGGGAGTGAAAGAGACAGATTGCACCCAAGCCATGCCCAGAGAGAGAGAGAAACATCAAGAAAGAGACAGAGACAGTTCCACGGTGTTCTCACTACATCACGAAAGACTGTGCTAGTTCGGTAGCTTTTGTGTGGCTTTGCCAAACTTCAAGAAACAGTAACTCGTGTATAAATGCAGTCGGTCAGTGAACCAGTCAGTCGAGAGCAGTGTGAATGTGTAGCAGATGGAGTTGAAGATTGTGTTTGTGTGTGTTTACGTCATTCTGCTGATAACAGAATTGTACAAGTGTCTTTCTATGGAAATAAAGAGCACATGATGTGTAAAGTGTGCAGACATTCGTACACTGTTGGAAGTTTCACTATGACACACTTACCTTCCCTTTTGTTCCCCCACCAGCCGAAGGCTAGTACAGCCTGTGAAAGCGTTGATGAGTAGACCTATTGCTACAAGGAGTGCCAGAAGTGTGTGCCATGCTGCTAGCTTTGTAGCTGACACTCTCGTCCTGGAGATGATCAGTCCAGACACCATAATCAGCAATGATGTCAATATGGGATTCAACATAGCTGCCAACATGATATCACTAATTCACACTTCTAGCAATGATACAACCAAATCTTTGAAATTAAACTGGTGATGTGTTGCTCTTACATGACTTTCTCTACTCATGTACAAACACTTATTGCTCCACTTTGTGTTAATCTTATAGATTCAAGAGAATATGAGACTACACCAGGAAAAAGGGCTAAGGCAAGGGTGTAAGCTAAGCCCAGTTTTGTTTAACTTATTCATAGATGATATATTGAAAAATATAAGCAATAATAATAATTTCTTGCCGGTAATTAATAATATACAAATCCCTGGATTATTGTTTGCAAATGACTTGGTGATTGGTGCTATTACTGTGAATGGGTTAAAGATATCTTTACAAGAAATAGATAAATATTGTGCAGCTTGGGGCCTAAAGGTGAATAGAGCTAAAACCCAAATTGTAGTTTTTAAAAAAGATACTAAACTGAGTAAACATGAGAAGTGGTACAAAGAGGGAATAGAATATAAAGTAGTACGTGAATGTAATTACTTAGGAATGAAAATTGATGCAGAAGGGAAATGGGAGAAGCAAAAGAAATGTGCACTGGCAAAAGGGAAAGCAACAATGGCAGCTGTAAGTGGATGTTTGTATAAAACACCTGAAATGGAAATGAAATGGTTAGAAAGGGTATATAATTCGGTGGTTGAGGCACGAATGCTATATGGTATTGAGATGTGGGGGCTAGAAAAGAGATGGGAAGTTTTAGATTATGCACACAGGGGGTTTTGTAAGGAAGTTCTAGGGCTGCCAATATCAACTGCAAATGAAGTAGCTCTCATTGAAATGGGGAGAGTTCCAAGAAAAGGGTTAGTTATAGAAAGGACACTAAAATATTGGTATAGTATATTGAATCTAGAGGAGAGGAATATACTGAAACAATGCTTGAAGTATCAAGAACTAACTTTACCAAACAAAGGATGGGTAAGTAATTTACGAAATAATTTGGAAGATAATGGTATGGGTGATATTTGGAGAAAGAGAGAAACTAATTACAAAGGTTTTTGGAAAGGGGTTAGAATAAGATTTGAAGACATGGAGATCCAGAAACTGTTTAGTCAAATAGCAGAGAAGAGATCACTTGTTTTCTATATTCCATTGAAAAATAGCTGGGGAGGGAGAGGTATATAGATAGCACTAACAGTGAAGAAAGAAAGGGGTTAGTATGTATAAGAGCAGGGATATGGAGATTAAGAGGTCAAAGAAATGGATACCCGCAAGACGAGTGCCCATTGTGTGGGGACAAAGAGGATATAGAACATATACTGTTTGATTGTAAGCAAACAGAGATGTGAAGGGAAGGATGTCAAATATCAAAAATGAATAGGAGAATCAGCTTAATCAAGGTTTTAAGTAAAAATAATAAAAACATAGGTCAGTTTTTAAATAAGGTAAAAAACAAGTGGGTATGGACTGTTAAAAGAGAGAAGGAATAATAAGTGACTATTCTGTAATAACACATATTGTAACACGTCTGTAAATATACTTAATGGACTGTCCTGTGTAGCAGTGGCCTGGGCCAAAACAGAGGGCAGTACAAAAAATTGTAAAAGCTTAGTACCTCAATAAATATTATTATTATTATTATATTATTATTATTATTATTACTATTATTATTATTATTATTACTATTATTATTATTACTATTATTATTATTATTATTACTATTATTATTATTACTATTATTATTATTATTATTATTATTATTATTATTATTATTATTATTATTATTATTATTATTATTATTATTATTATTATTATTATTATTATTATTATTATTATTATTATTATTATTATTATTATTATTATTATTATTATTATTATTATTATTATTATTATTATTATTATTATTATTATTATTATTATTATTATTATTATTATTATTATTATTATTATTATTATTATTATTATTATTATTATTATTATTATTATTATTATTATTATTATTATTATTATTATTATTATTATTATTATTATTATTATTATTATTATTATTATTATTATCATTATCATTATCATTATCATTATCATTATCATTATCATTATCATTATCATTATCATTATCATTATCATTATCATTATCATTATCATTATCATTATCATTATCATTATCATTATCATTATCATTATCATTATCATTATCATTATCATTATCATTATCATTATCATTATCATTATCATTATCATTATCATTATCATTATCATTATTATTACTATTATTATTATTATTATTATTATTATTATTATTATTATTATTATTATTATTATTATTATTATTATTATTATTATTATTATTATTATTATTATTATTATTATTATTATTATTATTATTATTAAGGTCCTAAGAATATAAAAGATATGTGATACAAAAAAATTATTGGTCGTAATCGATTTCTTAGTTACAATAACGTATTGTTATTTACATGATCTTTTAAAATTTCCACAATGTGATTTATAAAACACCACTGCAGCACGTAAGGACGAGCCGTCCCTGGTAAAATATGAGTTTAAAGCTTCACTTCTTGTATTCTCATCTAAACTATTTGCCTAATAATTTTGGATCTGCCAGAGATGAACAAGATGAATGATTTCATCAAGAAATCAAGGAGATGGGCAGCAGATATCAGAATCGATGAAACATTATGAGCGGATGTAACTAATACTAATATTTATAATAATATAATATAATAATAATATAATAATTTTAATACTAATTGCAGCCAAGGACAATATAAACTTTTTTTTTTTCGGGAGACACTGATAAATTTATTCATCCTTTTGATCATAGTACATAATATAGGACACGTCAAGTACTTATAACTAAAAATTACACAGTAAACATTTACACAAGTTTAGAAATAAAAATTCATAAACTGTATGTACAATATAACAATTTATCTGTAGTTGACATTAAAAAAATTCACCTATACTATAAAAATAATGTTCTAGCAGGAACTTTTTCACACAGCATTTAAATTTAGGAAGTGCAGATATTGTCAACCTCACACCTTACTTTAATATATGCAAGTGCTTCAATAACTCCTGCAAAGTAGCAGTTTAAAATATGTGTCGAAGTATGGGTGAAGATAGGTGATAGAACTGTCTACTGCCACCAGATGATGTTGCTACTTTCCATAGATGGCGCCCTGGAGCAGCAATTGTACCGTCTTGTGAGTACACTTGTGGACATCAGTGAAACAACAGGGAAGCAGATAAGCATGCGCAAAGGTGGACTGTGTGGTTTTTCTGGAGAAAAGGAGTGACTGCTTCAGACATCTACAAGAGGATAGTGGCCATATTTGGGGAGTCTGCAGCAAGTCGCAAGTCCGTGTTTCATTGGGTGTCCGAATTCAAAGATGGCAGGGACTGTGATGAAAAATGCAAAAGCATTGGGTGTCTAGCAACTGCACACAAACCAAACAATACCCAGTTTGTCATTGACCTGATATTGGAGAACAGGCGAATCACATTTGATGAATTAGTGCAGGCAACAGGTATATCACGGGGAATCCTCCACACCATAACCCATGAAGATTTGATGATGAAAAAGGTGTGTACACAATGGGTGCACATATCCTCACCTGCCCACCTTGGTAGCAAGATGGCAGCATGTCTGCCTCATGCTCAAGAGGTCCCGAGTTCGAATCTCGGTCGGGATTTTTCCGGGGTGTTCCCTTATCCTAAAAGACGAATGTCAGATAACTCTAAGCTCTATGGACCCTGGGCTCATTTGAGCATCATTTCACCCATTCCATTCATCATCCAATATGATTTACCGCTGGAGGACGTAAATTACAAAAAACCTCACCAATGCGCAGAAACAGAAGCATGTGGAGGTATGCCAACAGTTGCTGCAACAGTATAGTGCAGATCCAGAGGGATTCTTTGCTAAAACTTATCACTGTCGACAATACCTGGTTTTTCCATGAGACTCTCGAAAAGAAATGCCAATTTATGGAGTGGAAGCATGCTGCAAGCCCTCGTCCCAAAAATTCATGGCCAGGACTATTCGTTCATAAACACATGACAACTGTGTTCTGGGATCAGGAAGGGATACTGCTGGAGGACTAGCTCCCTCCCAAGCGGTACTCCAATTCACTACAACAACTCTGCCGACACATTCAACAATGCCGCCAACTAAAATTGGGCCGCGGTGTTCCTCTTCAACAAGACAATGCACGACCACATATCAATCGCCAGACCATAGCCACCATTCATATGCTAGAATTTACTGTGCTGCCACATCCTCCATATTCACCAGATTTGGCTCCTGGTGACTATGCTCTATTCAACTCAATGAAAGAAGTCATGCGGTGCAAGAAGTTCACCACTAATGACGAAATTCATACAGTTGCCCATCAGTGGCACTGGATACCCCCAAAGAATGGTTTACTATGCAAATATGGAAGCTGCCAGAACGATGGAACAAGTGCATAAGCATTGGTGGGGAATACCTATAATGTTACCTGAATGAGTTTGTTCAATAAATGATTACCTGTAAACAAAACAAACAAAAAATTGTAGTGCCAATCATTTTTGAACGCCCCTAGTCTTATTCAGAAATTTTATTTTAGTATTAAATTTGCAACACTTGATTTTTACATAAAAACACTATTTTCAAATTATTATTTTGTGACTTGTGAGAAAACCTTACATGATAGAGAAAAATAAACAAAACCATTCAATTTAGCACATCTAAAAGAGCTAATAGCTTCACAAATAAAAGTTATATTTTGCAGGACAGTGTAATTATAACTAACAAAATATTATGAGTGTGGTACTTACTAAGAATGGATCTTGAAGTCCATGGATCATGAAAGCCGCTCTGTGGGTTCCTTACAGAGTGGAACTTAGATTCTAGATATTTATCCTCCAGCGCCAGGTAGTTAGCCATGCCAGCTTGTAAACATAACGTTGCCAGCAAGTTCAACATGAGCAAAGGATTCTGTAGCAGTCGCCACAGCGTGGAACAAAACCCTGTCGTCAACACAACAGATTTACAAATGTGCTCTGACTTGAACCTCTCCATTGTAATTTGTTATTCAAAAACATCCTACCTACATCCTGCGATGTTCCATAGAGACTGGTCACTGGAGATATTGTTCCCCCTACTCTACTATTGGTCTCCACTGACTCGATAATGTATGCTGCAGCACGCTTGACAGCTTGCCGGGGTAACTGACGTGGAAACATTGCAATTAGCAGTGCTGCCAAAAACAGCAGACCACTTAATACTGGCCAGCCTGAACATAAAATATGACACTTTTAAGTAAAGATTTCAGGTATGTTTTTGAAGTACAGTAAAAACTCATCAACTCGGACCTCTTTAACCCAGATGTCTGGATAACCCAGACCAGTTTTGAAAAACAAAATTATATTGTCTAGCATAATAAAAGAAGACTTGTTTTACAAACGATAAATTGCTATTCTCAATAGGTACATTACTCTAATTCTCTTCCCAGCACCTGCTTGGGACCAGGTTGGAAGAGAAACTTTGATAGAGTTGTGGCCTGGTGTGTGACTTGCCAGAAAACAAGATTGAAGAAGAAGAAGAAAAGATAAGTGTAGAACAAGATTTTATAGACATTTTTAAAAATATTGATGCCTGCTCCAATGTTGATGAAGAAGCTATAAACCGACAGATTGACGGAAGCTATAAACCAATTACAGAGGAAGATATTATCACATCATGCAGTATTACTGTAAATAAAGAATAGTCGGATAAAGTTAGTGTTGATGAACCAGCTGGGTTATGACCCACAAACAAGCAGTAACAAACATAGAGAAATTGATGCTTTATTTCAAGAGTCAAGTCAAATGAACTTCTAATGTTAAAGCAGATGTGAGATAAGTGGTACACTAAACTGAGACAACAGAAGCTCACTGCTGTGAGATCGTGCTGCTTGTAATTGATACACTTAACTGAGACAGCAGAAGCTTGCTGCCTTTTTAAGTACTGACTAGTTTGTAGTACAGTACAAATGCATAGGCTATTACAGTACATACAGTGTCTGTGTGTTTTTAGGTGAAAGTGTGGCGATAGTAATTTTTAAACTACATTACAAATATTTTGGTAATGTGTATACATATTTTTTTATGGTTTTCCATAATTCTCTGGATAGCCCAGATTTGTATTAACTCAGATCGGTCCTAGTCCCAGTGGATCCAGGTAAACAAGGTTCTACTGTACTGTCTTTGAAAACACAACCAGATATGAAACAGTTTTGATGTTTTGTTTGCTCTAAGTAAACAACACTTACTGCCGTTAAGCTTGATAATCAGAGTCACAATTCTACAAGTGTTTTGCCTAGTGTATATTCAGCTGTTGAGAAGAATACTTCGGAAGGTAAGTCAGTTCAAGAAGGATAGAGAGAGAGTGTGATAAAGCAGGAATATAGATGAGAATTACCTATACGCCATCCATTTACCATATGAGAACCACTGTAGATGGTGAGACATCTCCAGGCAAGCAACATTCCAAGATGTGGACCTAAGTGTCGCATTGATATCGTCCCTCCTGAAACACAATACATTTATTAATTTATATTAGTACTTTATACTTTCTCAAGCTTCTAGATGTAGAAGTAGAGCAAATATTGCATTTTACTCAAAGATTTTATGTTGAAATTTTGCTGGTAGTCAGGTGCCCACATTTGGACATAGGGAATGACAGTGTGTTTGTAACACTTAGAAGGAAATGTCATATAATAATGTGATTTGATCTGGTTTTCAAACCATCGCTTCACTAATTTTCTCTGTTATTTTATTAACTATTCAAGTCTGACATTTACATTCCTCTGTAACTTGGATTGGATTGAACTATGTTACGAAAGGGATTGAGAACATCAATCAAACTTGATCTATTATGCCTATGCCCTAAGTGGGGCATCCCTGAGGGGAAGGAGGCTGACCCAAGGATTCATGATAGCACAGAGGGCAGGGTTCCTACACTTTACAGCCCACTACTGGCCCATCCTACCGGAGAGCATATCAACCTGTCATGCAGTGTCGAGACACCTGCCTACACTTCTACTCTGTAAGAGACCTCCAGATGAGAGATGATATGAAATGATAATGGAGATGAAATGGAGAGACAGAAAATTCAGGGGATGTAATTAACCTACCCAGCATTCATCTGGCAACCCAGCAAAACCCATGGGTCAGGTAGGTTGGCCACAGGAATCGAACCCGGACCTCCCGAACGTGAACTACAGATGAAATCACCTGAGCCATCCTGCTTGGCTTTTTTGCATGATGACTGGGCACAAGATGGAAGCAAGTGGAAGCAAGGTTACTGTGAAATAATCAGTGTAGGGAAGATTAGTGAAGTGCATATGAAAATTAAGTAAGTAGAGCTAAGTTAAGAAAGAGCAAAACTGAATAAAGTTGCAATATAAAACAAAATAGAAATTAAAGGTATGATTAAAGGCTGGTAAGATTAGAGAAAATGTAGGAAAGAGGATATAGTTAGGAGTTACCATACACAGTGTTTGGTTAAATTACTCGAAATAAAGGAAAAATGATGATGTACTTAGTTATGACTGACCTATGAGGGCTGGAGCAGCACTGTCTTCCACATTATCATCAATGTATGCCAGTCCAATACAAAGGAACGCAATACCAGCAATGCCAGTGCCAATCTGAAGCAGGAAGAGTAGGACTAGAGTTGTAACACAAGGACTGTCAGCTTCTGTCAGTGTCTCACTTGGTCTGACTTGACACAAGTCCACTTCATCAACACCTGCAAAATACATTCAACAAAACAAGGCATTTAATATAGAATATAGCCCTAAACAAAGAGAAATTTAATAGAGAACATAAACACATTAACACTGCTTTAATTAAATATTTTAATAAAGATTTTATACATAAAAAGATTGACACATTTAAATATCAAAAAATATAAATGAATGAATGAATTATGTATTGTAAATATTCTAAAATTTTTACAATTTACAACTTTTGGCTACATTTATTTGTGTTTACCTTGTTGCTACCTTGGCTTACATTACACCCTGGTCTTCTATTCCATGCACCTATACCAGAAGTGATATATTTCTCTAAAATAGTTAAAATTTCTGATAATAAAATATCTGGCATTTATTAATTTAACTGTTAGATTATGATCCGGTTTACACTAGAAGGACCAAACGTACTTCAGAAACTAGAATGAAGGAACATTTTAGAAATATTAAGCATAAAAAGACTGATAAATCAGTCGTGTCAGATTATTTTTGGGCCTGAAATAAATAAAGAAGTTAAATTATTACAGAAATTAAATGATGAAGTCTAGTTAATAATTTGGGAAAACATATTTATCTTAATAACAGAAATTGTTTATTGAATTTTGAAATACTGACCACCGATTCTGTCTTAAAGTTTGTACAGAAAATGGGAAGTAGAAAAAGTTGGCCAGCGGCGGAAAAACCTGTGGAAGAAATAGCAATTGGTGATTTATGGAGCCTAGAAAATAGGAATGTAGAAGGGTTTTGGAAAATAGTCAGAACCGGAGTGGAGGATATAGAAAAACAAGAAACATGGCAAGGGTTAGAAAACAGAAAGTCATTAAAATTTTATGGGTTAATTAAGAGAGAATGGGGAAGGGAAAGACATATAGACCAATGTAACAGACAGGAGAGGGAAGGAATGGCTTGGATTAGAACAGGATCAATGTTTGATAAAATCATAAAATTGTATTATACATAAAACTGGACGTCACTATTGTACATGATGTCATCTGATAGTTCTAGTCCTTGTGTACAAGGAGACAAAGCCTTTCATTGCCCTTTGTGCATACATTCAAAATTTAATTCTACAACAGCTTGTGTGTCTTGTCTACAGTTGGTGCATATCATAACCCACAGTAGCACATTGCATACTTGTGTTACTCACCTCCTAATGTTGCATTAACAATGAATCTGTGCTGCAGTCTGGGAACATGAGCAAAAGAGAGCGTTGCACAAACCACGGCATGAACAACTGTACAAAGTGCTATCCAGCCTGGTCTAAATCGTCTGTTACAGAAATAACCCAGCACCAGCCCCAACAAACCCTGTGTGATTTCATTTACCACCAGGATCCAACCTGAAAAATGTAACACACAATATCACCTCAACATACTCATTTCACAAAACTGTTTGCTTTAACCTGTGTTGTGCTATCCAGCGTTTGTTACAGAAATAACCCAGCAGCAGCCCCAACAAATCCTGTGTGATTTCATTTACCACCAGGATCCAACCTGAAAAATGTAACACACAATATGACCTCAACATACTCATTTCACAAAACTGTTTGCTTTAACGTGTGCTATGTGCTATCCAGCCTAGTCTAAATTGTCTGTTACAGAAATAACCCAGCACCAGTCCCAACAAACCCTGTGTGATTTCATTTACCACCAGGATCCAACCTGAAAAATGTAACACACAATATCACCTCAACATACTCATTTCACAAAACTGTTTGCTTTAACGTGTGCTATGTGCTATCCAGCCTGGTCTAAATCGTCTGTTACAGAAATAACCCAGCACCAGTCCCAACAAATCCTGTGTGATTTCATTTACCACCAGGATCCAACCTGAAAAATGTAACACACAATATCACCTCAACATACTCATTTCACAAAACTGTTTGCTTTAACGTGTGCTATGTGCTATCCAGCCTGGTCTAAATTGTCTGTTACAGAAATAACCCAGCACCAGTCCCAACAAATCCTGTGTGATTTCATTTACCACCAGGATCCAACCTGAAAAATGTAACACACAATATCACCTCAACATACTCATTTCACAAAACTGTTTGCTTTAACGTGTGCTATGTGCTATCCAGCCTGGTCTAAATTGTCTGTTACAGAAATAACCCAGCACCAGTCCCAACAAATCCTGTGTGATTTCATTTACCACCAGGATCCAACCTGAAAAATGTAACACACAATATCACCTCAACATACTCATTTCACAAAACTGTTTGCTTTAACGTGTGCTATGTGCTATCCAGCCTGGTCTAAATTGTCTGTTACAGAAATAACCCAGCACCAGCCCCAACAAACCCTGTGTGATTTCATTTATCACCAGGATCCAACCTGAAAAATGTAACACACAATATAACCTCAACATACTCATTTCACAAAACTGTTTGCTTTAACGTGTGCTATGTGCTATCCAGCCTGGTCTAAATTGTCTGTTACAGAAATAACCCAGCACCAGTCCCAACAAACCCTGTGTGATTTCATTTACCACCAGGATCCAACCTGAAAAATGTAACACACAATATCACCTCAACATACTCATTTCACAAAACTGTTTGCTTTAACCTGTTTAACTCATATATCTACCAAATTAATGGAATATGGTATTTTCAAATGAGTATAGCTTACAGTAAATTAATTTCTACAAATATTTATCTTAAGTAGATATAAAAATAAGCATTTATAAAAATAGTTTCTACCTGAGTAACTAGTGTAACACATCAGATTTTTCTCTAATCTAGATTTTTGAAGAATCTTACGTATTAGGAATGGGTCGACACCAGTATTTCTTAGTACTCGATACACGATACCTTGCTGCTGTCATTTCTACTTCTAGTTTCATTACAAAATAGAATGTTTGGGGAACTGCATAACGCCAATAAAATTAAATGGCTACATATACCTAATGAGACAAAACTTAAAATCATCAGGGTTCTTATTTTAAACTCTGTATTAGATATTTAAAACTAAAACAATCCACTTTTATAAATTTTTGTTTAAAAATACTAGCATTTTGACTCTTTTGAGGTCAAGTCTACTTCTTTTTCTGTCACATATGAGTCCTGCTGTACTAAATAGTCTTTCAGTGTTACAGGTGGAATACACTAATATCTAGCAGCTATTTTTTTTAGTTCTGGGAATTTTTAATTTATTTTCCAGTAATGCAGTGTACTAGAAAGAGGAGGTGAGATATGTAGTGAACTGTTAACTGACAGTTGACACACGATTATTTTCTTGTATAATGTTACTGTACAGCCACCACATCCCTGACAATTTCTCGGGCTTTGCTATGTTCTACTTGAGATAATAATATTTTGTGATTTTAAAATAAAAGAAACATTACAGAATCACCACCGAAGTATCGAAAAAGTATTGAGCAAATCTTCTGAAGTACGTTCAATGTCGATAACATGCAACTATCAAGGTATCGCAATTATCGAGAACATATCCTTATTAAATATTTATTAATTTAAACTTTGAAGACAATGGGTGCTATTACTAACTTGTAAACAATAGAATGAACTTGTCTATATATCGTGAACTTACTGACGCTGGTGTGAGAGAAGCCATAGAGATTGCCTATGGGGATGAGAGTAGAGGACAGATAGCCTGTAGCAGCCCCCTGGACCAGTCCCAGCGTAGCCAACACTGCCACAAAGATCCCTTGAGTGGCAAAGCGTTGTAAACAAGCAGGTTGCCACGTCCATCCTATTGCCTTCAGTCCACACTTGAGATCTTCCTCGTTCAGACAAGAAACTGTCGAAGCAAATTCTACAGGAGGGTCTTCTGTTCTCAGCAGCACTTCCGGTCTGATCATAACCCTGCAACATTAATATTACACTGCACGTGTCTCCTCAGCAACATCAAACTATACTTATTAACTAAACCAGACATCATCTTTCAGGACAATGGAAAACACCTTATCACCGTGACCGAGATTCCAACTTGGCACATCTTGGTCATCTGCCATACACTCATGATTTGGTGCCCAATGACTTCTTTCTCATCTCGAACATCAAGAATAAACTGCGTGGACAATGATTTTCGCCAGCAGAAGAAGCCGTTGATGGCTTCTAAAATCATGTTTTGTAGGTGTCTTAAGAAAACTGGGATAAATACTTTGACAAATGTTTCAAAAGAATGTAAAAGTGTATTGATCATAAAGGAGAATATTTTGAAAAACAATAAAGCAGTTTTCAATCAGAAATTACTTCTTTTGAAATTATTAGGCTCAAAATATAAATAGTGCCTCTCGTCACAAGTCAGTTTTTATAACTTATATCCTTCAGGTGGCCACCATTGTCGGCACGAATACGAGTTCCTACGTCACGAACCAAGTGGTACGGCTCAGGTGCTTTCGTCTGTGGCCCGCATTCGGGAGGGCCGGGTTCGATTCCCGTGGCCGACCTACTTGACCCATGGGTTTTTTTCGGGGGTTTCCGGGGTCATTAGGCGAATACTGGGTAGGTTAATTACATCCCCCGAATTTCCTGTTCCTCCATTTCATCTCCATTATCATTTCAGATCATCTCTCGTCTGGTGGTGTCTTTCAGGGTAGAAGTGTCGGCGGGAGTCTCGGTGGTGCATGGCAGGATTATGTGCTCTGAGGAAAACTATTTCCTCCTCAAGTAAGACAGTCTCCGGTCTCCGTGCCTCAGCTGGGACCATTTCGTGATCGCCTGCCTGGGACCATTAGGGCTCGACTGCTGGGCTGGTTGCTGTCCCGCTGTAGGGCGGCGAGTTCATTGTCCTGGCCTGTCGGAGGAAGTCTCTATCCAAGTAAACTGTAGGGACCCTGCCCTCTGTCTCCTTCGCCTCATCCTTCCTCCCGGAGGTGCCCCCACTTGGGGACATAGGTACAATGAGCCCAGCATGGTGGCCTACGTACCGAATCCCCTCCGTAATGAAATCCCAATCCTACATAAGGAAATGTTGCAACATATCGCTCTGATGTTACTGTGACATTTTCATCTGCATCATTCTCAAAAAATTAAAATCAAAATATCATTCTCAAAAAGTTTCTTATCTTGGTGAGCACGACCATTAATACTGTAAACACAGACAACGCACAGGCCTATACATTGTTGTGTACATAGCACCTTTGTAGCTGTAGTACGAAAGGATGACGGGAAACACCCAAAAAGTGCAAGTGTGAAAGGGCTCCCTAACGTTTCCAGATCTACTGCCGTCCGACAGCTTTATAGAGCGCACAGCCATAACTTGCCTGGTCCTGATATAGATGCTAATTAACGAAATGACGGGATGTCCTACTAGACCTGGGGAAAGCACAAGAGAACCCCTGGTCGTACACCTAACTTGCCTGGTCCTGATATAGATGCTAATTAACGAAATGACGGGATGTCCTGCCAGACCTGGAGAAAGCACAAGAGAACCCCTGGTCGTACACATAACTTGCCTGGTCCTGATATAGATGCTAATTAACGAAATGACGGGATGTCCTGCCAGACCTGGGGAAAGCACAAGAGAACCCCTGGTCGTACACATAACTTGCCTGGTCCTGATATAGATGCTAATTAACGAAATGAAGGGATGTCCTGCCAGACCTGGAGAAAGCACAAGAGAACCCCTGGTCGTACACATAACTTGCCTGGTCCTGATATAGATGCTAATTAACGAAACGAAGGGATGTCCTACCAGACCTGGAGAAAGCACAAGAGAACCCCTGTTCGTACACATAACTTGTCTGGTCCTGATATAGATGCTAATTAACGAAATGACGGGATGTCCTACTAGACCTGGGGAAAGCACAAGAGAACCCCTGGTCGTACACATAACTTGCCTGGTCCTGATATAGATGCTAATTAACGAAATGACGGGATGTCCTGCCAGACCTGGAGAAAGCACAAGAGAACCCCTGTTCGTACACATAACTTGTCTGGTCCTGATATAGATGCTAATTAACGAAATGACGGGATGTCCTGCCAGACCTGGGGAAAGCACAAGAGAACCCCTGGTCGTACACATAACTTGCCTGGTCCTGATATAGATGCTAATTAACGAAATGACGGGATGTCCTACCAGACCTGGAGAAAGCACAAGAGAACCCCTGGTCGTACACATAACTTGCCTGGTCCTGATATAGATGCTAATTAACGAAATGAAGGGATGTCCTACCAGACCTGGGGAAAGCACAAGAGAACCCCTGGTCGTACACATAACTTGCCTGGTCCTGATATAGATGCTAATTAACGAAATGACGGGATGTCCTACCAGACCTGGAGAAAGCACAAGAGAACCCCTGGTCGTACACATAACTTGCCTGGTCCTGATATAGATGCTAATTAACGAAATGACGGGATGTCCTGCCAGACCTGGAGAAAGCACAAGAGAACCCCTGGTCGTACACATAACTTGCCTGGTCCTGATATAGATGCTAATTAACGAAATGACGGGATGTCCTGCCAGACCTGGAGAAAGCACAGGAGAACCCCTGGTCGTACACATAACTTGCCTGGTCCTGATATAGATGCTAATTAACGAAATGACGGGATGTCCTGCCAGACCTGGAGAAAGCACAAGAGAACCCCTGGTCGTACACATAACTTGCCTGGTCCTGATATAGATGCTAATTAACGAAATGACGGGATGTCCTGCCAGACCTGGAGAAAGCACAAGAGAACCCCTGGTCGTACACATAACTTGCCTGGTCCTGATATAGATGCTAATTAACGAAATGACGGGATGTCCTACCAGACCTGGGGAAAGCACAAGAGAACCCCTGGTCGTACACATAACTTGCCTGGTCCTGATATAGATGCTAATTAACGAAATGACGGGATGTCCTACCAGACCTGGGGAAAGCACAAGAGAACCCCTGGTCGTACACATAACTTGCCTGGTCCTGATATAGATGCTAATTAACGAAATGACGGGATGTCCTACTAGACCTGGAGAAAGCACAAGAGAACCCCTGGTCGTACACATAACTTGCCTGGTCCTGATATAGATGCTAATTAACGAAATGACGGGATGTCCTACCAGACCTGGGGAAAGCACAAGAGAACCCCTGGTCGTACACATAACTTGCCTGGTCCTGATATAGATGCTAATTAACGAAATGACGGGATGTCCTACCAGACCTGGGGAAAGCACAAGAGAACCCCTGGTCGTACACATAACTTGCCTGGTCCTGATATAGATGCTAATTAACGAAATGACGGGATGTCCTACCAGACCTGGGGAAAGCACAAGAGAACCCCTGGTCGTACACATAACTTGCCTGGTCCTGATATAGATGCTAATTAACGAAATGACGGGATGTCCTACTAGACCTGGAGAAAGCACAAGAGAACCCCTGGTCGTACACATAACTTGCCTGGTCCTGATATAGATGCTAATTAACGAAATGAAGGGATGTCCTACCAGACCTGGGGAAAGCACAAGAGAACCCCTGGTCGTACACATAACTTGCCTGGTCCTGATATAGATGCTAATTAACGAAATGAAGGGATGTCCTACCAGACCTGGGGAAAGCACAAGAGAACCCCTGGTCGTACACATAACTTGCCTGGTCCTGATATAGATGCTAATTAACGAAATGACGGGATGTCCTACTAGACCTGGAGAAAGCACAAGAGAACCCCTGGTCGTACACATAACTTGCCTGGTCCTGATATAGATGCTAATTAACGAAATGACGGGATGTCCTACCAGACCTGGGGAAAGCACAAGAGAACCCCTGGTCGTACACATAACTTGCCTGGTCCTGATATAGATGCTAATTAACGAAATGACGGGATGTCCTACCAGACCTGGGGAAAGCACAAGAGAACCCCTGGTCGTACACATAACTTGCCTGGTCCTGATATAGATGCTAATTAACGAAATGACGGGATGTCCTACCAGACCTGGGGAAAGCACAAGAGAACCCCTGGTCGTACACATAACTTGCCTGGTCCTGATATAGATGCTAATTAACGAAATGACGGGATGTCCTACTAGACCTGGAGAAAGCACAAGAGAACCCCTGGTCGTACACATAACTTGCCTGGTCCTGATATAGATGCTAATTAACGAAATGAAGGGATGTCCTACCAGACCTGGGGAAAGCACAAGAGAACCCCTGGTCGTACACATAACTTGCCTGGTCCTGATATAGATGCTAATTAACGAAATGAAGGGATGTCCTACCAGACCTGGGGAAAGCACAAGAGAACCCCTGGTCGTACACATAACTTGCCTGGTCCTGATATAGATGCTAATTAACGAAATGACGGGATGTCCTACCAGACCTGGGGAAAGCACAAGAGAACCCCTGGTCGTACACATAACTTGCCTGGTCCTGATATAGATGCTAATTAAAGAAATGACGGGATGTCCTACCAGACCTGGGGAAAGCACAAGAGAACCCCTGGTCGTACACATAACTTGCCTGGTCCTGATATAGATGCTAATTAACGAAATGAAGGGATGTCCTACTAGACCTGGAGAAAGCACAAGAGAACCCCTGGTCGTACACATAACTTGCCTGGTCCTGATATAGATGCTAATTAACGAAATGAAGGGATGTCCTACTAGACCTGGAGAAAGCACAAGAGAACCCCTGGTCGTACACATAACTTGCCTGGTCCTGATATAGATGCTAATTAACGAAATGACGGGATGTCCTACCAGACCTGGGGAAAGCACAAGAGAACCCCTGGTCGTACACATAACTTGCCTGGTCCTGATATAGATGCTAATTAACGAAATGACGGGATGTCCTACCAGACCTGGGGAAAGCACAAGAGAACCCCTGGTCGTACACATAACTTGCCTGGTCCTGATATAGATGCTAATTAACGAAATGACGGGATGTCCTACTAGACCTGGAGAAAGCACAAGAGAACCCCTGGTCGTACACATAACTTGCCTGGTCCTGATATAGATGCTAATTAACGAAATGACGGGATGTCCTACCAGACCTGGGGAAAGCACAAGAGAACCCCTGGTCGTACACATAACTTGCCTGGTCCTGATATAGATGCTAATTAACGAAATGACGGGATGTCCTACCAGACCTGGGGAAAGCACAAGAGAACCCCTGGTCGTACACATAACTTGCCTGGTCCTGATATAGATGCTAATTAACGAAATGACGGGATGTCCTACCAGACCTGGGGAAAGCACAAGAGAACCCCTGGTCGTACACATAACTTGCCTGGTCCTGATATAGATGCTAATTAACGAAATGACGGGATGTCCTACTAGACCTGGAGAAAGCACAAGAGAACCCCTGGTCGTACACATAACTTGCCTGGTCCTGATATAGATGCTAATTAACGAAATGAAGGGATGTCCTACCAGACCTGGGGAAAGCACAAGAGAACCCCTGGTCGTACACATAACTTGCCTGGTCCTGATATAGATGCTAATTAACGAAATGAAGGGATGTCCTACCAGACCTGGGGAAAGCACAAGAGAACCCCTGGTCGTACACATAACTTGCCTGGTCCTGATATAGATGCTAATTAACGAAATGACGGGATGTCCTACCAGACCTGGGGAAAGCACAAGAGAACCCCTGGTCGTACACATAACTTGCCTGGTCCTGATATAGATGCTAATTAAAGAAATGACGGGATGTCCTACCAGACCTGGGGAAAGCACAAGAGAACCCCTGGTCGTACACATAACTTGCCTGGTCCTGATATAGATGCTAATTAACGAAATGAAGGGATGTCCTACTAGACCTGGAGAAAGCACAAGAGAACCCCTGGTCGTACACATAACTTGCCTGGTCCTGATATAGATGCTAATTAACGAAATGAAGGGATGTCCTACTAGACCTGGAGAAAGCACAAGAGAACCCCTGGTCGTACACATAACTTGCCTGGTCCTGATATAGATGCTAATTAACGAAATGACGGGATGTCCTACCAGACCTGGGGAAAGCACAAGAGAACCCCTGGTCGTACACATAACTTGCCTGGTCCTGATATAGATGCTAATTAACGAAATGACGGGATGTCCTACCAGACCTGGGGAAAGCACAAGAGAACCCCTGGTCGTACACATAACTTGCCTGGTCCTGATATAGATGCTAATTAACGAAATGAAGGGATGTCCTACCAGACCTGGAGAAGGCACAAGAGAACCCCTGTTCGTACACATAACCTGCCCGGTCCTGATATAGATGCTAATTAACGAAATGAAGGGATGTCCTACCAGACCTGGGGAAAGCACAAGAGAACCCCTGTTCGTACACATAACCTCGCTCGGTAAAGACTTGTTCAACTTAGCCGCATAATCACAAAGGATTGCTACAGGATGTCCATTGTACCGAAATGTTTCAAATATGGACATTACTTAATGATATGAGAAGCTGTAAAGACAGCAATATATACTTACTGTCTCATAATTGTCTTTTTTTTAAGAAAAACAATTATTTGAAATGTGTTCTGACAAGCAGTTAACTAATTTTCAAAGTATAGACCATTAGATTCTATGGTCTTGAGCCATCGTTCAGCGAGGTTTATTAGCTCAAGATGCTACCAAAGAAAATGTGCCATGGATCGTAAAAGATGATAGTCTGATATGCGAGATAGGGCTGTATGCTGGGTGTGGTAGCAGTCCGGTTCCTCCCAATTCCTGAAATTTTTCTATTTTTGTTCGTGCAGTATGGGATGCTACAATAGAACTCTATTTCGGTTACCTAATGCTGGGTATCTCCATCTCAAAATTTCATGAACTCGTTTCAGTTGTTGAGAGTAAAGATCCGCACCAGTCGCCCGTCCGCTTGGAACAAACTCCCAGTCAATTACACCTTCAAAATTCCACCAGACACAAAACATTACTTTGGGACCGAACTGATTGCTTTAACGATGACTTTGGCAGGTTGGCGGGGATCAAGCCATTGTTTCGAGGCATCTGGATTTCGGTAATATATCCATTTTTCATCACAAGTGACTATTCTCCTGACAAATCCATCATCCATGGGATTACGGATAAGCTGACGACTACGTTCAGCCTGTTGAGGTGTCAGTCCATGAGGTACAGCTTCTGTATGATTTTTCAAGTTTCTTAATGCGGCGATGTATGGTATCTTTTGATGTGCCAAGTTCTTCTTAAAGCCTACGGATACTTTTTGTGGATTTTCTCGCACAACTTGACGTGTATCCTCAATATTCCATACTTTAGGTCTTCCAGAACGTGGTAAATCTTCAGTGTTTTCGTCTCCATTGTTGAAACGTTGGAACATCGTTGTGCCACACTGATACCTTCTCCTTCCACTTGACATATTCTTCGAATTGTGACAGTGACTTTATAATATTGTTTCCAGTAATGTTTTAGAACGACTCTAAGTTCAAACTTTGTTATCTTCATTTTGTGATTGTTTATTAACAACTGAAGACCGATACATACTCGCAATGTACGCAACACTAGCCATGGCATCCTGTAAAAAGTATAGCCAAACCAAAGAAACACAATAAGTTTTCTGTAAATGTTTCAATAAATCTGCTGTGAGGATGGTACTAAGAATGTAACCGACATGTTTCGTTCCGTAAGGTGACAGATACGTGGAAGGAAAGGTTTCTCAAAGCACTTGCATATAACTATATCAGCAGGCGCGAACATCGCCAACAACTTCCGTTATGCGATTTGCCAAGAATACATCAAGTTATTACTTAAACCTACGCGCCCAGGTCCTTCCTCTCACATTTGAAGCAGACCTCTAAATACGCGTTCGCAGCCGCAGCCGCCTTTCACTAATTCAAAAAGAAAGAACAAACGGGAATAAAAACTACCTATATCAAAATGGGGGAGACAAAACAAAGAAACGCTACACCATATTAAAACAAAATAATGATATTAAATAAATAGTCCAAAGTGTGATAGATTTCAACATTTATAAAGGAATGCGAGGCAAGACAATATAGAATGATGAAATGCTATAATAAACAGTCTACATTACTCACCCTATATAGTTGATGATATATTGAGCAGGATTTACTTTACACCTTGGTCCTCCGTGTCATTCCAAAAGAAGATCTCCAACGATAGATTGTCCATAATCTTATCTAAAAACACGCAGCGTTGAGATTACACTGAGGCCTGCGTGCGCAGCATCGATTGTCGACCTCCTACGCAGGATGTTAGCCATTTCCGGGATATTGCTTGTCATTTGTCTTAATTTTTCCCAAATATTAAGTCGTAACATTAGCAACATCAATGACATTACGCGATACTTTTGTAACTGAAAAGTCCGCCTTTTACTGTTAGACATGAACTGTCTCTACAAGAGTGAATATAACAGGTCAAACAGATGAATAAAGTTACAATTTGCGAGACAAAACCGAAACGCCTACTCTAATATAGTGCCAAAGACATTTAACTATCGATTACCTCGTAGATCATCAATTTTTCTTTAGTTATCTTCTCGAATTTCTTGATATATAAAACTTTGGTCGCCTGTATCACTCTTTCTGACATACATTTGTTATTTTTGTATCACCATAGTTAGGATTCTTCTCTGTTCAAAATCTCCAATATCATCTTACAACTAGTAAAATCATTGATTCTAAATATTTTAAAAATTTTTAATATAAGACCTGAAGCTTTCCTGATGTTATCGGGAAACAAGCCAGATGAAAAGACGATTAGAAATCACGCCATCTCCTGACTTGGCATTTAATTTACTGCAGTCTTTTGTTCAGTGATACGTGTATTGATAGTGTTTTGTCTTTGTATATATTTGTGTTATATCCAGTAATACATTTGTGGTTATAACATTTCTTAAAATGTCTTGTTGATGGGAGAGATGTACGCTCCTAAAACGTCAATTTCTAATCGTCTTTTCAGCTGACTTGTTTCCCAAGAACATCTCGAATTTTTAATATTTTTACAATTCAAAATTCAAGTAGATTTTTTCTTAGGCAACGGATAAAATGGCTAGTAAACACCACCTTCCTCGCAAGTCCCATAAGTAACTAACAAAGTCATAGCGAAACATTTGACTATCACTTAACCCCCATTCACATAGAAACGTTATAACGAGGGGTTGAACTAATGACATGAATATGAAATTCGCTTTGTCATTCACAATGACATTATAACGTCAACATCAAAATAAAATAACCACATTACCAATCTTTTAAATATTTTTAAAATACCAGTAATGGGATGTTTTTGAATTAAAATTGTGCTACACTGTTAACATTTCAGAAACTAAACTTTCTCGAAACCTTCAGAATAATTTAGTACTTAAAACTATTCTGATAGAACGTATTTTCCCAGCTACGATGACAATTGATGCAAATAACAATTAATAATTATTATATTATGGTTTTTTTCATGTATAAACAAAGCAATATATGTTATAACGTAGCTAACCTTAAGTTTCCCAGAAAGTCGACATAGTAGATCATATAAACAACTCATGCGTACTTTCACATTTCAGTTATTCTCAATTTCCTTACAAATATTTTCCTTCAGTAAATTATCTTTGTGGGATTTGTGCTCTTTATCATAAAGACGACGATGATTTTGCAATAAACTAATTTCTCGTCAAATGACTCCATATGACTATGACTCTCTTCTTTTGTTTCTGTGCATTGCGATAGTGTTTTTTTTCTCTCTCTCTCTTTTGTTTAATCGCCGAACACGAACATAAAAGCTTGCAGTTTGTAAGGTTTGGCGATAAAGTTTATGTTAACGAAAATCATTGTGAACGAGCTTCAGTGTTGGCGTTGGGTTTGGATAACTTTTCTATGTGAACGAGGCTTCAAAGTCTGTGTATTCCCTTGTAACTATTGGAGATAGGGAATGTTTGTGCGATTTCGGTAAGTTAAGGCACGAGTAACAGTCTGACGTCAAAGACATCGCTCCACGTGCGACCAAGCGACTGGATGTACCGCTTCAGGATGCGATGGACGATATGCCAGCGTGAAGACATTTCAATGACGCAGTCAGGGCGTCTGCAGATGACATCCGAGCCAACGCAAATACTACGTGCAACGTTTATTGATCGAAATTATATTCAATCAAATACTTCCATTCCTATCTGTATTTCATCTTTGTCTGCTGCATACATTTGATATTACAATTTATGTACAAATACACGTTTGGAGGTCTACTGCCATGTCTGCGTCTATGAACAACATCATTTACACCTTCAAGGATACGAGACAGAGATCATCAAATATCCTTTAAGCTAAGTGTGAGTGAATGGGATCCTATTCGTCATGTAAATATTTTTTTTAATAAATTAGACTAATAACAACTGAGCATATGCTCATCTAGTAATATTCATTTGATATAAAATTCACTGTTAATGGATGGTTCTCCAGTGAGGACCCCCATATCATTACACACACTATGTCTTGTGGTCCCTTGACAAGTCAAATGTTTTAATTCTTATCAATCGTCTCACTTAACACTTTCACCATTTCGGTATTTACGTGTTGTTGCACTCTTTCCAAATGTTTGCTGGTTGCCTTTCTAAGGTGTAGGTTATCATTTCGTACAAACCATGGTGCATTAACTGCTGCTCTTAGAACTTTATTTGGAAACTGCTGTATACGTTGTACATTACTCTTCTTTGCACAGCCCCAAAGCTGCATTCCGCATGTCCATACTGGTTTTAGCACCTGTTTATATATTAATAACTTGTTATAAAGTTCAAGCACAGAATTTCTCCCAATGAGCCAATAAAGCTTCCTGTATTTAACATTTAACTCCTTTCTTTTGTTTTCAATGTGCTTCTTCCAGTTTAACTTTGAATCCAGTCATGCCTAGATACTTCACTGCTAGAGCCTGAGGAATTATTTCATTGTTTATTTTAACTGGAAGAGCATTTATTTTCTTATTTGTAAAGTTAATATGTACAGATTTAGTCTCATTCAGTTTAACACGCCATTTCTTTGTCCACTTAGTGACTTTATTAAGGGCTTTCTGAAGTTTATTTGTAGACTCCTCTATTGTATCACCTACTGCAATTAATACTGTATCATCGGCAAAAGTTACCATAGTTATTTCTTCTTCTTGTGGGATGTCCCTGGTATAAAGTAGGTACAAAATAGGACCTAGTACGCTCCCTTGTGGTACACAAACTTCTATATTCCTTAAGCTTGAATATTCATTACCCTATTTTATTCTGAAGCTTCTTTCTTTCATATATGATTTTAAAATTTGGCAAAACTGACTGGGCAAATCACGCTGAATTTTACATAGTAGTACCTTATGCCAAACTTTATCAAATGCTTTAGCCACATCTAGAAATACACCAATGATCTTTCTATGACATCAACAATACGATGCACTTGGTCGATTGTGGAATGCTTGCTTCTAAAACCAAACTGGTGTGCAGGTATAAACTTACTTTCTTGAATTATTGGTTTTATTTGTTTTAACAGTAACTTTTCAAATAGCTTAGCAAGCTGTGATAAAAGTGATATAGGCCTATAAGATTCCTTTTCAATAAGATGTTTACCAGGTTTGAGGATCATTATCACCTCTGCTACCTTCCACTGATTTGGGACATATTTAAGTCTTAATGCTGCGTTAATCAAATGCAATAGCTTAATAAGAGCTTTTTCTGGTAGTTCTTTGAGTACCTGTCCTGTTATTAAATCATATCCTGGAGCTTTGTTAGCGTGCACATTCATTTTAATTTCTCGCTTCAGCTCACTAAGAGTCACACGTTTGAGTGCTTTCCCTGCTGTACTCTTGACAAGGTTAGTATCATCCTCCATTGTTTGACTAGGCAAAGGTTTAAAAATCTCTTCCAGGTAGTTTGCAAGTAAATCTGCTTTTTCTTTATCACTTTTAGCCCATATACCCTCATGTCTTATGGGAGGCATTTGGTCTATGGTACATTTAACTTTTCTTGTTGCCTTCCATAGAGAATAATCACTATTTTTATCCGGTGTTAAATCATTGATATAGGCATTACACGATTCATTTTTATAACACCAATCATATATTTTAGTTTGTTACTAAGTTGATTTAATGGTGTTTTATCTTGTGGTGCACATGTAATCTGCCATCTTTTACGGGCTTTTCTTTTGACAGCAATGAATTCTCTTACTTCCACAGGGTAAGAAATAGCACCATTATTAATCTTGAGGGTTTCTTGAGTATGGTTGCATGCTGCTTGTTGGACACTAGCGACAAAGGGATCTAGCTCTTCTTCTAGTTGATATGGTGTTATGAGGGGGACACGAAGTTCAATAATATCCTCTAATTCCTTTTTAAATCCTTCCCAATTTGTTTTGTTATTATTTAATGTTGGTGGTCTATGTTTACATACTATGGTTTCGCTTACTGTTAATATAACCGGAGAACGGTCTGAGAGTATATGATAATCCTCCTCTACCTTTATATGATTGCTGGAAGTTACCATTGTTACAAGAAATCTATTAGGTCTGGCGTTTTGTTTACATCCGTCGGCCAATAAGTAGGCTTTCCTGTTGAATGAAAATGACAACTTGATATAACTGCAGCCTCATACAACTCCTTACCCCAATGGGTATGTTTTGCATTAAAGTCACCACCGATGATTAGGTCACTACCTAATGATCTGAAGAGCTTAATATAGTCCTCCTGCTTTAAATTGTACCTTGGAGGGCCATATATTGCGGAAACATTAATTGGCTTGTTACTGCTCTCAACAGTAATAGTTATTACTTGCATTTCGTCAAGCTCGATTTTTTTCTCATAATATTTAATACTTTTTTTGATAATGACTGCTGAGCCACCTTTGGTTTTATCGGCTGGGTGATCCGAACGATGAACATTATATCCACTTATTTTAACATAAGATTGCTTAGACACGTGCGTTTCAGATATCAAGCACATGTCTATTTGTTTACTCTAACTCCAGGATACACTGCTGAAGGCCGTTGCATTCCATGTTAGTATTCTATAAGTATGTCCCATTTTATTGAGAGTGTTTCATTTTCTTGGCGTTAGTTTCAAGCTTGTGGAGTCGATCATATATCAGGTTATTAGTGTATTTTTGCTCATCCAGAATTTCCAGGACACTTGTTAGTGTTTTTTCTATCGCTGAAATTTCAGATTTATCGTCACTTAATATTCTTGCATAAGTTTTCTGTTCTCTATTACAACCTTCTTGGCTGGATTTTCCTTTCTACTACTAGGTTCCTTGTCTGTAAACTCATGTTCATCTACAGCTGAGGCTAGATTGCTATTCCTTTGAGCCCTGTAAGTCTGTGTCTTGGTTTTCATCATTTCATTCCTCCTCTTTTGTAATTCTTTGGCCACTTCACATCCACAGTTAGCACAGTTAGGTAACGCGTTTTTCTTTATTCTACAGTCCTTCGTAAGTTGCTTTGTTGCGCATTTTACACAACGTGGTTCTTTACAATAAGCCTGGGTGTAGCTAAACCCTTGGCATTTTTTGCATTGTGGTATCAAGGTACTATTCTTCCTCAATGACTCGCTTAGTATTGTCTTAATATTGTATCTGTTTTCAACATTTTCTTGATTGTCAAAAGTAAGCATAAACAATGGAACTCCTTGTTCACCTTGACTGATTTCAATCCTTTCTTTGCTAAGGATATTTACGGCATCTATGATTTTGAAGCCTCTTGGCGTTAAGTGTTCTATTATTTCTTCCTTAGGGCATGTAGCACACAACCTTTCCCATAGCTTTTATGGGCCTTTCATTTTTATTTTCATAGGTTTGCTAACTAATTGTTTCAGCATGTAATTTACTTGCCAAGGCCCTATAACTACTAAAATCAGTAGTATTGATTTTCCACACGTTGTTGTTTAATGCTGTGATTTTATATTCCTTTATTAAAACTGACTTTAACAAAGTCTGCAGTCTTGAATAATCCGCTATATCATATATATATTAATTGGTGGAGGCTGGTGTTCCTTATGTTGAGCAGCTTTCCTCTCCTTTCTATTATTATCTTGATTTGCAACACCTTGGGCTTCTTTCTTGTTGATTCTACTTTTAGTTTTATCTAACTTTTCCAATATTAGTTCTGGGGACGTTTCCGCTTTTCTTTTCTTATTTTTCCTTTGTAAAATCCAATTAGTTTCCCTTGCTAGTTTTTCTTCATCTGTGTAATCATCATTGTGGGAGCTGGGACCCGTGCACACGTTACGATCTTCCTTTTCTCTTGTTCTTTACTGTTTTTCATAGGTTCACTCTTCTCTTTGAGCAATTGTTTCTTTAGTTCCTCATTTTCAAGCCTAAGAGTTTTTATTTCAGCATTTAATTCTTCATACTGTTGCTGAATATCAATAAGTGTCTTCTTTTTCCATATCATCATTAACTGATTGTGTACGCATCTGTGGTTTTGTTGGCATCCGTTGCAACAAGGCACTTCTCTTGAACACATTCCCTTCAAGCAATTGATGGCTCCCCCCAGAATCCACGGAGCCTGCCTCAATAGAGGGTGGATTGTCCAGGTAACCTAGAGTACCACCTGGGGTAGTAGTTCCATTTTCCGTTTTATACATTGCTTTACTGTTGTGGAATGTGCTTAGCTTCCCCTCATCTCCTGGCGACTGATAGCTACCGCTCATACAATCGCCCGTCTGATTCATCGGGTACTGAGCCCCCCCCCCCCCAGCCACGACAATGCTACATTCCCTGGGGGGAGGGGCGTATATATGAAAGCTTTTTTCTTATACTGTACCTTGCACATTCTACATTATGTCAAATGCTGGGTTTATCGATGAAGAATTTTCTGTATACTTCAGTTTTCATGTTTATTCCGAGCGGAAACTAATCCTAATCGCCCGCAATAGGATTGTCATAACGGACGAATCGGAATGGGACATTCAATGTCAGTACATAATGTAATCATGACAACAAAATAACACATTTCTATACTTGTATATTCATATCTTTATGTATCTCACACACATATCAATTGCTACAGCGTCCACACAGATTTCGTGGTAACATTCTCCATTTTTCTGGGCTGATAGAGGATTGTTGATAGAGGATTGATTGATAGAGGATAGATTATTGCTGATAGAGGATAACAACTATATGAACATAAGTCTGGAAATTGTTGAATTCCACGGTAGAGCTCTTTATCTACAACTCTGCTTACACGGTGAGATGTGTAATATGTAACTGTCTTGTGGCCATAACCCTACAAAAGAACAGTAGTAAACATTCGCCTTTACATCTCGTTATTTGTGCTACAGTACAGTACAAAGTCCCCTTATTAGCCACCAGTACTGAGTTCGTTCCTCATTTCAGGCTTTCTGTCCGTCGTTTCTGAAGGTGGAAAGGAAGAGGTGGACCAATTCCGTGGCCTCCACGCTCGCTTGATTTAAATCTACTAGATTTTTATTTGTGATGGCATTTGAAATCACTTGTTTATGCAACTCCACTTCCAGATGTAGACTCTTTGTGCTTGTATTTTGAAATGCTGCCACACAATATGAAACTCTCCAGGCCAACAATTGTTGAGTCTGAAGTATATCCTGTAGTTACACTGTAGAATTAGCAAATATGGAAACAAACAGTTCCTTCTGTCTAATAATATGCTCTTATGCAGTTAGCACCTGTGATTGTGCTGGCCTTGGAGACAACAACATCAGTATTCAGTCTCTACGGCGTGCTGAATATTTACTCGTAACAAACAAAGAATGTTCAACTACCGAAGTGAGGCAGATAGAGTCAACATGAAAAATTCAATGCCATGACCGGGATTTGAACCACGGATCTCCTGGTTAGTGGTCTACCGGGAAAATATATGAGTCAAATGGAGAATTTAATGTCAGGACGGCACGTTGGCCATGGTAGCTCAATGGGTTAAAGTGACTGGACGGAAACCAGGAGAACCGTGGTTCAAATCCCGGCCATGGCATTGAATTTTTAATGTTGACTTTCTCAAAGACCTTAGCCTATATACGGCTAGTATGAAGAAATGATTAATTTCCATCAATTAACTAAAATACCGAAGTGAGATTTGCATTCTCCAGTTCCGAGGTTCGATGTCTGGTAGTGCTACTAATAGCCCTTCCTCTCATCCGTTGCTCCCCATGAGATATATACAAAATATCCGATTTGTACTTGTCCCATCCCCTATACCACGAGAGTCAGCTGTCCCTATTTGTTGTTACCTATGCAACCCGCAGTTTACAGTCTAATGTGAAAACATTGACCCATTTAGCATAAAAGTCGTTACTGCAGCTTTGACCTTCTATTCAGTAATATACACACCCAACATTAATACTTACAGCCCTGAATGAGCACCAAGAAGCTGCGGAAAGCTTAAATAAACCACGTCTTTCCATACATGTAATACTAGCAAGGTAATAAACGAACCCAACAGAGAGTACAGGGCAGCTTGATGGAATGTGGTGAGCGAAGGCTAGGTTCGAAAAGACCTCACACTGTTTTTTTTTTTCTTTCTCCCAAACTTTATTGTCTGTATTGTGAATTCTTGGGTTCGTAGAATTAAAAGTCTTGTTTGCAGAAATTTAAAATGCTCTTTATTGCAGTAAACAGTAACATTGTACACCCCTTGCAGCCTCTAAAAATGACGCGAACATAAACAACAGCAGTCTTCAAGGTCGTCTTGCTCTCAGCTGCACGTAAACAAATGAAAGAAATCACTTGCGGTACACTTCAAATGTTCACACACACACACACACACACACACACACACACACACACACACACACACACACACACACACGATTAACAACTCACTAGCAACTGACTCACAGCTAACACTTTGCGGGCTTTTATAACCCATCACTGTTCTAGAAAGCCGCCGACGTTTCAAGGCCTTTCGCGGCGGCAAGAAAAAGAATTATCCAGACATCACTGTCTCTTTCTTTCTCTCGGCAAGCGTTCAGAGGTCACTCACGCGCCAGCAACGATCAACAATGCGATCGGCGACTGTATTTTATTTACTAATGTGTTTATTGCTTCTATTGGTTCTCTTGTGAGCCAAACACACAAGAATTACAATCAGATAATTATGGATCTACAGGGATTTGCTCACATATGTTGCGCTGAGCTCACTCTATCGGCAGGTAGTTGACGCCCTTGCCCTTTAAAGAGTAACTATCTTTTATTACGGATCAAATTTAAATTTGTGTACCGTCTGTGATGTTGTAAACCATGTTACGTAGTTGGCTTTCATTTTTAGGAGCATGTCGACGATATTAAATCTAATAGTTTTTGTTTCATGCTTAAATCTTATGTTTCACTTTGTATTTGTGAAATGTTTAAAACTTGGTTGAATGGGTCAAGTACAATACCCACCATTATACAGGGTGGGCAAAATAAAAGTGGCCCGGAAAATAGTTTCAAGCAGCGCTTCAATGCGTGTAAATCGAGCACAGCGCTACCTGGACGTCGGCAGAGGACATTTCCAGCTTTTACTATGATGGGCGGTTCATCTTTCCATTATCAGGAGTCGATATTATTGTCCCTTTGCCACAATCTGACTTCATTTCATGTACAGTATTTTGATTCATGCAAATAAATTGTTCGAGTTCATTCAGTGTTCTGTGTGTCGACTTCATTTTCCCATCTCATTTCTTAATTCTGTACATGTGTTATGTATATTAATGTATGAAAATATATTCCAGACCACTTTCTTGAAAATAGTTTCCGGGCCAATTTTGTTTTGCCCACCCTGCATATCTACTACGAACTATACATTTATAACTATCTGCCAGTGCAAAACATGTCTGTTATTGTATTTTGTAAATACCTATAATGTTATAAAATTTATGTGTATTATAATATCAAATTATAGGTCCCAAGAGATAAAACAAAGGTTTATGAATTTCTGAGCTAATCACGAAGGATTTGAACCCAACTTGCAGAGACAGAGTGGTGAAGTAGCTGTTTGATGTCATTTAGCCAACGCTACCTTGTAGGTTCCTACACGAATAACCACAGACCCCATCACTCACCTCGGATCTTTACACACATTTTACAGCTTCGTACAGCGCTTTGAGCTCGTTTTGGTAGTTTTAACACAAATAAAAAACTGCATCCGCCGTTACAATTACTGTATGAGCTTAAAACTGCCGTAATTAGTGACAAAAGCGAAAACTATCTACTAATTCTTAGCATTTCTTAACATGGTTATAAAACAGTGTCGTAGTTGGCCCGGTACGCCGTACCACGTAGCATTTGAACACTTTGTAAGCGTACCGTCTACATTCGTGAAGCGATGCTCAGAATTAAAGAAAATATATTTGTAGATCGTTCTTAGTACTAAACTGGAATGGCAACAGCTTTTATATTAGCCATAGAACTTCTTGGTGTAACAATGAAGAGTCAGGCGGTGCGAACCGCAATTATTACGTGACTTTTGGTGAGTATCACTTAAACGTCTTTTGCAACTACAGCACTGCTGTAATACGAAAACGCGTATTGGCCGATGATTTAAATCCAACTGGTCCCACTGTGTAGATGTGCCATTTTGTGTTCCAATGTTATTGCCAACTGATGCATGTGATAAGTTGTTCCTTCAGGGGCGTGTTTAAAGCTGTGTATGATGTACACAGTGATTGCTTTGTGTCCCATGCAACACTTATGCACTGACTTATCTACCCCTCCTCTATAAACTGTACTGCAAATCATCCATTAGAAGGCATTCACATTTGTCCCTTAGCTCGTTGCATAAATTCAAAAATAAGTAGGGGCAGGTGACTCACCTGGTATAATAGACTGGACTATACTACGGAGAGCCAGACTTGGTTATTGTGCCTATGCCCCAAACTACGAGGTGCGTTCAAGTTATAACATCTCTCTCTCTCTCTCTCTCTCTCTCTCTCTCTCTCTCTCTCTCTCTCTCTCTCTCTCTCTCTCTCTCTCTCTCTCTCTCTCTCTCTCTCTCTCTCTCTCTCTCTCTCTCACACACACACACACACACACACACACACACACACACACACACACACACACACACAAAGTAATCACAAGAAAATGTGAAACTATTGTCACTTCTCAACGTAATCTCCCTCTAGCTGTACACATTTCTCACAAGGTCGACGTCATGACTCCATAGTCGCTGCGAACGCTTCATTAGGAGTGTGTTTTGTCCTCAGGCAATAGCGGCACGACTAGTGAATCTGCGACCACGGAGAGTATCTTTCATCGTGGGAAACAGCCAAAAGTCGCTAGGAGCCAGGAGCATCAGCAATCACTTTAAAATTGTTGTCACGAAGAAACTCCTGCGTCGCGTTCGCCCGATGAGCTGGTGCGTTGTCTTGATGAAACAGCACACGTCCAACCTTTTCCGTCCGTTTTACACGCAATGCTGGGAGGAGTTTATTCTCCAAAACATTTTTGTAGGATACAGCTGTCATCGTAGTGCCCTTTGGAATGCAATGAGTAAGGATTACACCACTGCTGTCCCATCATTTTGTCATCACTTGCGCTCACCCGAAATGTTTTTGGTGACAGTGTCTGTGTGTTTCCATTGAGCTGACTGGCGGTTCGTTTCAGGTTTGAAAAAGGGCATTAACATCTCATCCGTTGTTACAATCGATTGAAAGAAAGTTCCATTCATGCCGTCATCACCCGTCAACATCGCCAGACAATTTGTCATGCGCGCAACCTTGTGATCATCCGCCAACATTCGTGGCACCCATCTGGAAGACACTTTTCAGATTTTCAGATCTTCTTGCAGGATTGTGTACACAGATCCCAAGAAAATGCCAATTTTGGAGCCGATGTCTGCAACTGTCTTGGTTTGTTGTCACACGATGTTCTGCCTTCATTCAACTGTCGCACCCAGGAACATACATTAGACATATCCATGGTACCATCACCACATGCCTCACTCAACTGGCGATGAATTTCAATAGATGTAGCACCACGAAAATGGAGAAAAGAAATGATTACACGCTGTTCTTGCATTGCGAACGTCGTCATTTTAAACACAAAAAACAGTCCTAACTCAGTAAAGTTCTATGCACTGTACAGTGCTGCCATCTCCGTCAGAGGCCGCACCGTGGCTCAGTGGTTAGACCGCTTGGCTCTCACCAAGGTGACCCGGGTTCGATCCCAGGCGACCGCAAAGTAAGATTTGTGATGGACAACACGGCGCTGGGGCGGGTTTTCTCCGGGACCTCCGGTTTCCCCCACCATCTCATTCCACCTGTGCTCCATCTTCATCTCATGTATCAGTGTCACCGCCTGCGGTGCCGTATGTAGTAAAAGCGGGCGTTAATACTACACATTTCATTATCTCCGTCAGACTTTCACAAAGAGTTCACGTGTATTTAAAAAAACAAAAAACAGAACTTCCTATGTGGTAACAGTTCTGAAAAAAATAGGTGTTATAACTTGAACGCACCTCGTAAGGCACCCCAGGGAGAAAGGACGATGCTAGAGGAGACGGAGGCCGGCCGTCCCAAAGTCTCGACAGTACAGAGGGCAGGGTCCCCACAGCCCCACCAGACCGGAGGAGGAACATATCATCCTGCCATGTAACGCCGATGTTCGGCCAACACTTCTACCCTGAAAGAGATCACTAAATGAGAATAATGTGAAATGATAATGGAGATGAAATGGAAGAACAGGAAATTTGGGGGATGTAATTAACCGACCTAGAGTTCACCTGACGACCAGGGAAACCCCCGGAAAACCCCCATGGGTCAGGTAGGTCAGCCACGGAAGTCGGACCTGGACCTGCCGAATGTGGACTACAGACGAAACCGCCTGACCCATCCCGCCGGGCTGACTTATCTACTGAAGCAGTTATTTTAGATATTTCATGTTTTGTAAAACGAATATTCCAAAGAAATTGAAATGTGTAATGAAATAGAGAAATAATGTAAGGTATGTAGAGTGTAATCATGACAACCTGATAACAGAGGAAGTTGAAATGTTTAAAAGATTTTGTTTTTCTGCTTAAGAACCTAGTAGGAGAAAGACGTGCATTTGTGTGTCTCCGAGGTTGTGCAGAATTATTTTTGAGTGTAGGATGTACAAATAGCGTGTATTTAAGAAAGTAAAAGTTAATCAATAGATCAGTCATCGTTTGTTAAAGAACAATATTTATATCATTTACATTTGAATCGCAATTTGAAAATCTTTCGGAAGAATTAAATCTTCACGTTTGAAAAAGAAAAGAATTATTTATCCGTTGTTCAGCAATATTAATACTAACTTTCTGAGCCCCGTTACCAAGACCCTGGGAAAAAGAACTCTTCGCTCCAGAATTACTGATGCGCCCACCCACACCAAGAGTTGAAGGGCAAACTTCTAGATATGTTCTAGATCGTCACCAAAGGTGAGAAATTCATCAGCATCCAGCTTCAACATGATCACCACAACGTGGGCCTTTTAGAACACTGTCGTCGTTTACAGTTTTCCCATTTTTCCCAACAAACAGCTTCACAGTGACAAATTAAAAAAAATACTAATCGCAAATGAAATTTCTCTTCCTTCATTCCTTAACAATTGTTCATGAAAGTGGTATACGATATCATGGATGAGTTACGGCAGTCGTGTCCCAACAGAACTACAAGACAATTTCTTCTATCACAACAATCACTCGTCTTCTCTGTAACTTTATAAACATTTTACTACATACTGTAAACAGTCACACGATCACTTGGAACTGGTTAACTTAATACTCCTCCAACATTTTTTGTTTTAAAAAGATACATATGTTTTTGATCGAAAGTACTAGATATTTACAAAATAAGCGTTAGTTCTTGCCCACTCCCCAATCGCAATTTTAACATAAAATTATGTACCGAAAGGAACGAAGTCAATTAAAGGGTGCGGCGGCGGTGGCAGCACTAGTCTCGCAGAACATGTGATTACAGCACCAGGAAGGGGGGGATAGAGGTTCCCCTCAGTCTGCTGGGTCCATCAGTGTGAACTGTGACGGCGATCAAAGCGGATGGCGATGTCTACGTAACACCAACCAGGTAACATTCACCACGATATTATTTACTTCTAGAGATACACTTTTACAAAAGTTTCGTAGAGCAAACAGGTACTCACAAGTTTAGCCTTGTAATACAATATCGCGACAGCAATTTAAACATTCACTATTTTCATTATTACTTAGCGGCATTTCTCAGGAAATCAAAGGACGTAAAGAATAATTTACGATGAAGACATTTTCTTCAAAAACATCGAGACGTTCCATGACGTCGCATTGTCGAGAGATGCCGATCTTAAATAGAATGTGGTGTGCTCTTCACATATATGCAACCTTTTGTGTAAATTTTTTACATAATAAATTCATGAAGTTTCAAATCATATACCAGAAGGTACCACTTCGATCTTCCTCACTTTCAAGAGATCCCGAGATCGAATCTCTGTCAGGGTTAGTTGTCAGGATACGGTTTCTCCTAAGTTTTACCTTATCGTGAAAGACTAATATCCGGTAACTGTAAGCTCTGTGGACCCTGTACTCATTTGAACATTATTTCATTCTTCCTCCGATATGACTTAACGTTGGAGGACGTAAATTAAAAAAAAAGTATTGCTGATGAAATTAAGATGCTTTACAATAGCAGATAAAGTAAAACTGTTGCAAGATAATAAGTATTTACACTTTGGCAATTTCTTACGTCGATTTAGGTGCGTTTTATTTTTGAGGATACAGTACCTTGTAGACATTTATTAGAAAAGACATTAAAATGTAACAAGATATTTACACAACGGAACGGATCTAAAATGTAATTACTATATTCTGAGTAGATGAATTACAAATTAGTATACGGCATTACATAAGGCCAGATATTTCGTGAATCATAACTAAACAATGTAAACGTCACAAAATTTCACACTAATTTATATAACCTGGACATGCAGTTATATAAGATGTCAGTCAATTGTTTCGGCTTATCTTAATTCTAGACCAGAGATTAAAGAAACCAAATATTTATATAATCTGTAGTGGATCAGAGTTTTACATAACACAGATGTACTAGAAAATGTTTAGCTTCTTCCATATTTTGAAAGTCTTTCACAAAAGCGCTATTTCTCACATAAATATAACTTTTACCTTATACAGCTTGGACATTCTAGATTATCTTAAAAGCTAACAATTTTCTGTATACTTGAGTTTTCATGTTTAATCCGAGCGGAAACAAATGCTAATCGGCCGCAATAGGATTGTCATAGCGGACCAATCGGAATGGAACATTTAATTTGAGTACATCATGTAATCATGACAACAAAATAACACATTTCTACACTTGTATATTCATATCTTTATGTATCTCACAAATATCAATTGTTACAGCGTCCACACAGATTTCGTGGTAACATTCTCTATTTTTCTGGGCTCACATTGTTCCAGCCATTTCATTCTTCGTCCGATATACATAACTCAATGTAGAACGTAAATAAATTTGAATCCCCCGCCTTACCCTAGTCCGCTTCGTTGTTCTGTACTGGTATTTACTTATGCCTGTTGGCAGCTCTGATAAAGTAACCATCATGACAACAAGGAGGATTGTGAATGTAAGAAAGTCTGTATTTTCTTATTGTACAAGTTTCTGGAGCAATTTCAATGCACATTGCTTATAAATTTATCTAAAACGAACTTCAAAAATAACAAAATACCATAAATGAAGCAATTAAATACCTCCTTTCCGGAAAAGAACCTCGATTTGTCACTTAGACTGAAGAAACAAATTTATTATATTACCTACTTATAAGGTAGTCAACAACCATACAACACAACAATACTAAGAATCAGATTTTAAAAAACTAATCCGTAACACCTCCGTTTACCTTATGTAATATGAATCTTAAAATGAAAATCTGTTTTCTGTTTCGCTGTATGGTGCTTGGTTTTCATTCAAAATCAAATCAGCTGTAAAAATGCAATATTTTTCTAATGACGTATTACAAATACGTTAAACACAGGAAGTTTGACGAAACTGTTTAACCCGTGTGTTTAAGCATTGAAGGATAAATACGAAATGGGGAACTATATTCCATTAAATATAAATTTAAACATTTTTATCACTAATTCGGCGATCACTGACACATTCCAACGGCTTGGATAGCTGCTGTCCATTGTTTTAATGAAACTGTAGATTTCATGTTACATATGATATGGCTTGGTGTTGTAATTTCTACAATTTTTTGAGCCAAAGAAGGTGCAGCAACGAGACTTACATCTTGGCTAGCTGCTAGACAAGATCGCGTACTGGTTTGAGGTCTGTTACTTGTTATCGTATTTCGCTCAGTCTTGTCTCCTAACTCAACTTCGTATAAGCAACTCCCTTAGGTATGATTCCTTGAATTCATGTTAATGCATGCTTTGATATGCTGGACTTGATAATGGTTTCGTTACGGCAATTTCGCTGTCGAAACACCCTAATATATAGTGTGATCCATATAAACCTGAACCAGGCCATAACTTTTGAACCAATAATAATAATAGGACACACGTACAACTTTGGTAGAATATAATACACAACTGGGAGATTACATTACAGTATTTACATCTCAGAGAAAGTGTTGGAAGTGTTCTCCACCAGCATCTATACAACTACCCTCATTATACAGTTTAGAATTCTAGAATATTGTGACAATCAGACCTTTTCTTACCAGTAGACTACTGTAACCTTTTCTAACATTGACTCCTCGAGACTGCCTCTGTCATAGCAGTTACAAATTGTTTTATCAAGCCTAATTTAATAGCCATATTTTATTTCCTTTCTCTTCAGGAAGTAAGTTGTTCCTTTGTGGACGATGTCCCAGAGTCTCATTCACAAAGGAAAACGTCGTGCTTGCTGGTCTAGAAGAACAGAGATAACTTCTATATCACCAGACAGACGCTCCATTTATTTTCCACGTATGAGCTGACCTCAGTCTAATACAACAGACTACTGCCCACGACTGAACGTCTCCAGTTTAAGGCATTAGATACATCGTCTTATCGCAGTAGCAAACCGTACAATCAAGAACTGGAAGCGCCGCTTCCCCAATAATTTCAGGAAAATAAAGAAGGAAAACAAGAAAATTCATGCCAAACAATATCTTATTTGCTCTGGAAAATGTATTCGCCAACATCCGCGGTGTTGCGGACAATGTGACAGTTGCTTAGATCCCAGTGACCAGTTCCGTGAGAGCCCGCCTCGGAAACGTAGATGGTAGCGTGTCGGCCTCTCGTTCAAGAGCTCCCGAGTTCGAATCTTGGTCAGGGTGAGTTATCTGGATAAGGGTTTCCCGGGAGTTTCCCTTATCCTGAAAGACGAATGTCAGGTAGATCTAAGCTCCATAGACCCCGGACTCATTTGAGCATCACTTCACTCATTCCATTCATCGTCCGATATGACTAAACGTTGGAGAACGTGGACTGCAAACTGCATTACTGTATTCACTTCTGTATTTACGTATCCGTAACCATTAATACCATGCTTCGTAGGTTTTCGGAAGCAATCGCGACTTCTCCGTAGTTAGGAAGAACTGACAGATTTTGTCACGTGAAGTCTTTGTAGCGTATAAGGAAACGTTTATTTTTGGTTTTTTGTTTTATGTGGCGCCTTTAAATACAACTATAAGTATATTTCAATTGCACCAGCAATAGTATTTTACGTAGATTGGTATTTAGTAGTGACAAATAGGAAATTATTGATAAGCTTTAAGATATTAGCAAAACTTTGTGAATTGCACACTTTCTTCATTTAGTTCATGCGGTGTGGACCAGCGAACGTCTGAGTGGAGAGGGGAAGCTTGTAGTGTGAACAGAGCCTACGTGTGTGTGTACTCTACAATAGAGTACTGAAGAGTAACCTTAATTCTTTGAGTCATTATTCTCTCTTATTTTAATGAAAATTATTATTTGGAGCTTTCCTGGCTTTGAAAGTCACACCTCGCTACTGGACCTACGTGTGACTGTACAATAGAAAGAGTACTAAAGAGTAGCCCTAGTTCTGTGAGTCATTATTCTCTCTTATTTTAATGAAAATTATTATTTGGAGCTTCCCTCACTTTGAAAGTCACTCCCGGCTACTAGACCTACGTGTGACTGTACAATAGAAAGAGTACTAAAGAGTAACCTTAGTTCTGTGAGTCATTATTCTCTCTTATTTTAATGAAAATTATTATTTGGAGCTCTGTTTGCTTTGAAAGTCGCGCCTCGCTACTGGACTTACGTGTGACTGTAAAATAGAAAGATTACTAAAGAGTAGCCTTAGTTCTGTGAGTCATTATTCTCTCCTATTTTAATGAAAATTATATTTGGAGCGTTCCTCGCTTTGAAACTCACGCCTCGCTACTGGACCTACGTGTGACTGTAAAACAGAAAGAGTACTAAAGAGTAGCCTTAGTTCTTTGAGTCATTATTCTCTCTTATTTTAACGAAAATTATTATTTGGAGCTTTGCTTGCTTTGAAAGTCGCGCCTCGCTACTGGACCTACGTGTGAATGTACAATAGAAAGAGTACTAAAGAGTAACCTTAGTTCTTTGAGTCATTATTCTCTCTTATTTTAATGAAAATTATTATTTGGAGCTTCCCTCGCTTTGAAAATCACGGCTCACTACTGGACCTACGTGTGACTATACAATAGAAAGAGTACTAAAGAGTAGCCTCAGTTTTTTGAGTCATTATTCTCTCGTATTTTAATGAAAATTATTATTTGGAGCTCCCCTCACTTTGAAAGTCACACCTCGCTACTGGACCTACGTGTTTCTGTATAACAGAAAGAGTAATGAAGAGTAGCCTTAGTTCTTTGAGTCATTATGCTCTCGTATTTTAATGAAAATTATTATTTGGAGCTTACGTCACTTTGAAAATCACTCCTCGCTACTGGACGTACGTGTTACTGCACAATAGAAAGATTATTAAAGAGTAGCCTTAGTTCTTTGAGTGATTATTCTCTCTTATTTTAATGAAAATTATTATTTGGAGCTTCCGTCACTTTGAAAGTCACGCCTCGCTACTGGACCTACGTGTGACTGTACAATAGAAAGAGTAATAAAAAGTAGCCTTAGTTCTTTGAGTGATTATTCTCTCTTATTTTAATGAAAATTATTATTTGGAGCTTCCCTCACTTTGAAAGTCACTCCCGGCTACTAGACCTACGTGTGACTGTACAATAGAAAGAGTACTAAAGAGTAACCTTAGTTCTGTGAGTCATTATTCTCTCTTATTTTAATGAAAATTATTATTTGGAGCTCTGCTTGCTTTGAAAGTCGCGCCTCGCTACTGGACTTACGTGTGACTGTAAAATAGAAAGATTACTAAAGAGTAGCCTTAGTTCTGTGAGTCATTATTCTCTCCTATTTTAATGAAAATTATATTTGGAGCGTTCCTCGCTTTGAAACTCACGCCTCGCTACTGGACCTACGTGTGACTGTAAAACAGAAAGAGTACTAAAGAGTAGCCTTAGTTCTTTGAGTCATTATTCTCTCTTATTTTAACGAAAATTATTATTTGGAGCTTTGCTTGCTTTGAAAGTCGCGCCTCGCTACTGGACCTACGTGTGAATGTACAATAGAAAGAGTACTAAAGAGTAACCTTAGTTCTTTGAGTCATTATTCTCTCTTATTTTAATGAAAATTATTATTTGGAGCTTCCCTCGCTTTGAAAATCACGGCTCACTACTGGACCTACGTGTGACTATACAATAGAAAGAGTACTAAAGAGTAGCCTCAGTTTTTTGAGTCATTATTCTCTCGTATTTTAATGAAAATTATTATTTGGAGCTCCCCTCACTTTGAAAGTCACACCTCGCTACTGGACCTACGTGTTTCTGTATAACAGAAAGAGTAATGAAGAGTAGCCTTAGTTCTTTGAGTCATTATGCTCTCGTATTTTAATGAAAATTATTATTTGGAGCTTACGTCACTTTGAAAATCACTCCTCGCTACTGGACGTACGTGTTACTGCACAATAGAAAGATTATTAAAGAGTAGCCTTAGTTCTTTGAGTGATTATTCTCTCTTATTTTAATGAAAATTATTATTTGGAGCTTCCGTCACTTTGAAAGTCACGCCTCGCTACTGGACCTACGTGTGACTGTACAATAGAAAGATTACTAAAGAGTAGCCTTGGTTCTTTGAGTCATTATTCTCTCTTATTTAATGACAATTATTATTTGGAGTTCTGCTTGCTTTGAAAGTCACACCTCGCTACTGGACCTACGTGTGACTGTACAATAGAAAGAGTACTAAAGAGTAGCCTTAGTTCTTTGAGTCATTATTCTGTCTTATTTAATGACAATTATTATTTGGAGTTTTGCTTGCTTTGAAAGTCACGCCTCGCTACTGGACCTACGTGTGACTGTACAATAGAAAGAGTACTAAAGAGTAGCCTTAGTTCTTTGAGTCATTATTCTCTCTTATTTAATGACAATTATTATTTGGAGCTTCCCTCACTTTGAAAGTCACTCCCGGCTACTGGACCTACGTGTGACTGTACAATAGAAAGAGTACTAAAGAGTAGCCTTAGTTCTTTGAGTCATTATTCTCTCTTATTTAATGACAATTATTATTTGGAGCTTCCCTCACTTTGAAAGTCACTCCCGGCTACTAGACCTACGTGTGACTGTACAATAGAAAGAGTACTAAAGAGTAGCCTTAGTTCTTTGAGTCATTATTCTCTCTTATTTAATGACAATTATTATTTGGAGTTTTGCTTGCTTTGAAAGTCACGCCTCGCTACTGGACCTACGTGTGACTGTAAAATAGAAAGATTACTAAAGAGTAGCTTTAGTTCTTTGAGTCATTATTCTCTCTTATTTTAATGAAAATTATTATTTGGAGCTTCATTCGCTTTGAATGTCACTCCTCGCCACTGCCTTATCGGCTTGTGAGACGAAGTTCCAGGTGCTAATCGAGCCTCTCTTGAGTAGGTACAAAGTCCATGTGTGCTGATGACCGTGGCAAGGAGCCGGCACTTTCACACTGTTTGGGACGCAACATATTTCAGAGTCCAAATTAGCAGCAACTCGTACAAACAAAGTAGACTTTAGCCAACAAATGCCAGATATCCAAGATGCATGTATTTTCCCTTGTGTAACCAACACACATATAGCAGAAGTATTTATGACCCGCACATCTGGACTAAGTAGCACTGCAAGATTCCACCTGTTTGCAACACTGATACATTTCTTATGAATGAACCTTTACATCAGATCAAAGGGTCGTCGACTCAACAGGAAACGAAATCGAGAGATTGTGAATAGGAGCTGCGATTATGAACTTATTTTATATAACAACGATTTCTGAACAACTTAGCCTGATGAAACAAAATTAGGATTGGTTTCAGGGATTCTGTTTGTGTATCAACAGCAAACAATTTGTATAAACCTCTCTGACGAGGCTCATCTTAAGATAGTCGTCGGAAATTATAACTGCATTTATGGACCCTGGGACACTTGCTATAATCTGTCTGGAACTGTAAACATATGTAAGGGGACAAACAAAGAGACAGAAGTACTGTGGATTGTAGGTAACGTTTTTCTTGAAATTAAAGAAACTCGGCAAAACATGTCAAACATTTGTCACAAAGCTTGAAGTCCTCCCACTTCATCTTTTGGTTGTTTCACCCTCTAACAGCTGCCATGTACCTCGAAAAGTCAGACTGTAGTGAACGAGAAACAAACAGAGGTAGGTAACAAAACGTGTTTATACAGACGGTTCCCGAGGCAGTACCCAATCACCGCCAATTTAATGATCATTTAACATTTCCATTTAACAGTCTGCTATGTACTGACGTCCTACAGATTGTCGCGATCTCTAGTCGAGACTGCTTTGTGTCACATGCTGATTAGAGGTTCAATCACCGCACTGCTGCACTTAGCATTCCTTCATGCACTTCTTAACCCACAAACATTCTCTCTAGTTAATCTGAGAGATATCACGTGCTTTGCTCACAAACCAAGTTCTAGTCATTAACATTACATCGTCTTTAAATGCTTTACAATAAATCTGACCGAAACTTACGTTAAGCCCTCAATTCTGGATGCAAAACAAAAATATCATTTGTATGTGTTTTTTAATTCACATTTAACAAGCAGGATCGCACAGGCAGTTTTGTCTGTGGCCCGCATTCAGGAGGTCCAGGTTCGATGCCTGTGTGACCCATGGATTTTTTTCGAGAGTTTTCCCGGATCGCCAGACGAATGTTGGGTAGGTTAATTACATCCCTCTAATTTCTTGTCCCTCCATTTCATCTCCATTATTTTACATCATCTCTCAACTGCAGTAGTCTCGGCATTGCATGACAGGACGATATATTCCTGGTAAGCATATCCTGCTAAGATAGAACGGTTTCCGGTCTCCGGGTCGGCCTGATGGGCTCTTTCCAGAAAAAGGTGAGTGCGATATCAGTTGCAATAGCCTGCCGGGGAGTTTCAAACGGTGTAGGGACTCTGCCCTCTGTATTCTCGTAGCTCCTGGTGTCGAGAATCCTGTGTCCTCTCACCTCATCCTTACTTCCGGGGTCATACCATATAGGTATAACATAGGTACAATAGACCAAGATTGGATATCCGTACCAAATACCCCCCGTAGTACAGTCCAGTCTATTCCTGACGACCAAATTTTGTATTAAACCGAGATTTCGTGGACCCACAGACTTTTTTTCGAAAATAGGGACCTCAAAGCATGTATGTCCGGTAATGTATATGTGTAAGGAATGCAATAGGTTCTCTACCGATTATGTACAAGGTCCTCGGGAAGTTAAATGACGCAACAAAGTCAATATGTCAAAAGTAAACACAGTGCTGTTATAGCTATTAAGTCCGGCAGGTAAACATCTGAAGGTAAACTACAGTCGTATAGTACCACGTTTGTACATTTGCCAGTATATTTACCTTCCGTCCAAAACCTAGGCTTTACGTACACTTTAAATAAGGTAAACGCGGGCAACTGGGATTAGTTTATCAAAATCTGTTCCCTACAGGTCGGTAGTGTATTGTTTTGTTGACAACCTGAAACAGTTGAGTGTGTAATGCGATTGTGTTTCTTCAGTCTAAGTGACAGATCGAGCTTTTACAGAAATGAGGTATGCAATTGCTCCCTCTCTGACATTTTGCCATTTCTGAAGCTCATTTAAGATAGATTTATAACGAATGTGCATTGAAATTGGTACAGAACCTTGTACATTAAGAAAATACAGACTTTCTTACATCCATAACCGTCATTGTTATGATGGCTACCTAATCACTGCTGTATGATCTTCCACTCGTACTTGATCACTTGTAACAACTAAACCGAGAATGGACACTAAAAAACAGTTGTACTCTTACCATGTGTGTTGGAAGAGAGTTGAGAGAGCTAAGCGTTTGTTTTCTCTATTCCTCCAAGGTTTACAGTTTCCTCCACTCGTACCTGATCACTTGTAACAACTAAACTGAGAATGAACACACTACAAAACAGTCGTACCCTTTACCATGTGTGTTGGAAGAGAGTTGAGAGAGCTAAGCGTTTGTTTTCTCTATTCCTCCAAGGTTTACAGTTTCCTCCACTCGTACCTGATCACTTGTAACAACTAAACTGAGAATGAACACACTACAAAACAGTCGTACCCTTTACCATGTGTGTTGGAAGAGAGTTGAGAGAGCTAAGAGTTTGTTTTCTCTTTTCCTCCAAGGTTTACAGTTTTCTTCCACTCGTACTTGATCACTTGTAACAACTAAACTGAGAATGAACACACTACAAAACAGTTGTACCCTTACCATTTGTGTTGGAAGAGAGTTGAGAGAACTAAGCGTTTGTTTTCTCTTTTCCTCCAAGGTTTACAGTTTTCTTCCACTCGTACTTGATCACTTGTAACAACTAAACTGAGAAGGAACACATTACAAAACAGTTGTACTCTTACCTTGTGTGTTGGAGGAGAGTTGCGAGAGCTAAGCGTTTGTTTTCTCTTTTCCTCCAAGGTTTACAGTTTTCTTCCACTCGTACTTGATCACTTGTAACAACAAAACTGAGAATGAACACTCTACAAAACAGTTGTACTCTTACCATGTGTGTTGGAAGAGAGTTGCGAGAGCTAAGCGTTTGTTTTCTCTTTTCCTCCAAGGTTTACAGTTTTCTTCTACTCGTACTTGATCACTTGTAACAACTAAACTGAGAATGAACACATTACAAAACAGTAGTACCCTTGCCATGTGTGTTGGAAGAGAGTTGCGAGAGCTAAGCGTTTGTTTTCTCTTTTTCTCGAAGGTTTACAGTTTTCTTCTACTCGTACTTGATCACTTGTAACAACTAAACTGAGAATGAACACATTACAAAACAGTAGTACCCTTGCCATGTGTGTTGGAAGAGAGTTGCGAGAGCTAAGCGTTTGTTTTCTCTTTTTCTCGAAGGTTTACAGTTTTCTTCCACTCGTACTTGATCACTTGTAACAACTAAACTGAGAATGAACACATTACAAAACAGTTGTACCCTTACCATGTGTGTTGGAAGACAGTTGAGAGAGCTAATGGTTTGTTTTCTCTTTTCCTCCAAGGTTTACAGTTTTCTTCTTCGTAGAATTAAAATTCCAAGTTGCAGAAATTCAAAATGCTCTTTATTTCCATAGAAATACACTGTTTGTACACCCTTTGCAGCAAGATGACGTAACATAAACCAACACAATCTCTCGTCACTTCTGCACACGTAAATAAACAAAAGAGTTCACTTTCAAATCAAGTCCAATTACGACCTTCTAAGCTAGCCACGGCTTCTTTTATATCTCTACTCACTGGTCTAGAAATTAGTCGAATGTTGTCTAAGCATCAAGACGGCACCAGACAAAACACGAACTTTCCATATCTGTTTCGGCAAGCCTTTTATCCCCGCGCTGCACTATCTGTCCCTTTGTGCGCGACGGCCACGCTATCGCAATAATGCCTAGCGACAATACGTACGCTGTAACCCATTACACATAAAGTAATCCGTTTTAATCAAGTTATTTACGCAAACGGTTGCCGAAAAATATTTCCGTTTCCACGTTACGCAGGTTTCCGGCTTAGAGTATAGTTTTATATAGGTAATAAGTCCGTTCCTAAATGTATTTTCCGTTTTTCCGGGTTCCCGGCGTATAAAGGGTCCATGTTGGGCAAGTGTTACTGTATTATCGTACAGTTAAACGGTTCAGGACAGTGCCATGTTCCGCCCTTGTACATATAACCGATAGAGAGTAATATGAATGGAAAACGGAAGTCATTGGCCGGCGTTTAGTGCAGCTTCCTTATAGAGATAAGTTTTCGCGATAAACAATAATGACGTAAACATGACAGTTATTTATACGTCGTATCATAAATTTAAAAGGCAAGTCCATAAATAACTGTCCTCATCACTAAAACATCCAGAACTGTCTCTCTCAACCTTGATACTTGGTTTAGTTTTTCTCCAGTGCCAGCATAGATCAGCATGCCGCAGGCGGTTTCGTCTGGGAACCGGGTTCGATTCCCATGGCCGACCTACTTGACCCATTGTTTTCCCAGGTCGCCAGGTGTATGCTAGGTACGTTAATTACATCCCCCAAATTTCCTGTCGCTCCATTTCACCTCCATTATCATTTGACATCATCTCTCATCTGGTGGTCTCTTTCAGGGTGGAAGTGTCAGTGAGTGTCTCAGTGTCGCATGGCAGGATGATATGTTCCTGGTAAACACTTCCTTCGCCGGTAGGACGGTCTCCGGTCTCTGAACCAGATCTGGTGCGGCCCTTTCAGAACGATCTTCTGACATAATGCAGACACAGTTTTCGCTGAATCTGGACAATTGAAAACTTTCCCCTTTAACATTCCCCATCAGGTGGTGTGAGATCGGGGGAATGTGGTGAATAGAGGAACTTAACCCCGCGGGAAATTACTCGTCCTGTAAAGGTTTCTTGCAGCATAGCCATAGACTGTCGAGCTGTGTGGCAGGTTGGAACCACTGTGTATTCATCTGAATGTTCCTGGCACGATAACATCTTAAATCCTGAATAAATGAGCCATTTCCTGACACTGCACATAAAGTCGAGCCTCTAAGAAAGCGAGTTGTTTGGCGATTAATAAAATCGTCCAAGTGAATGTGACTTGCTTCGGTGAACCACACGTTGAACAAGAAATCTGGATCCTCGTACACAAAGGCCAAAAATCGTGCACAATATTCTACCCTGACATGTCTATCGTCCTCCGTCAGTCGTTGCCCAGCCTGTATTCGGTACGGAACTCTACCTATGTCTTTAAGCATTCGTCGAAGTGACGTATTGCTGATGTTTCATTACAGGGATGTTCGTCGAAGACTTCACTCTGGAGACTACAACACAGACTAGCCTACCCCAAACATTCCCTTGCGTTGACACAATACACTACCCGTACATTTCCGGTTTGGAATCTCTGCTAACGTTCTTTTTATTTTAAAATCAAATTACGTAAACTCTTTTACAAATTTTGCAGATAAAATCTATTTGGTGCGTTAACTAATTAAATAAACCTACAGGTTACTGGATTCCAGTAACCTTACAAATGTAGTCATCTAATCTGTCTAGAAAACAGTCTTTCTTCTACTTTGTTTGTACCCCAACAATATATTTCAAATCTACATTTCTACTACAGCTTTAATTGCTAAAACAAGCTACAAAAGACTGTTTCCTACAATTTTGAACTTCCTCTTCTGCAACTGGTATCCATCTTCTAAAGGGTTTGGCATCAGTAGATGGAGATGCCTCGTCAGTTCCAGATATCCAGCTTCTACATAATCTGTTGTGTCTGTCCGCTCTGATTCTCTGCATGTATCTCCTCTGGATCTCCTGGAATTCTCCTTCTTTCGGTAGCTTCTGCTCTTCCTTCCGATACCGGTAACTGACATCTTCTATTTATCGGTCGTGCGTCTTAAATTACGTCTCAAGGCTGATCATCTGTCTCTTCAGTTTCTCTTGGTCCAAACATTTCCCTCAGACGATCTCTTAAATAATATTAGCGGATATTAACTGATACATATTTTCTAAATGTACACTATCTTCCTCTTCTCATAAGATGTTCCATAAACATTTTCCTTGAAGTTTCCTTGGATCTTCATCTACTAGTTCGCTATATTTATTGCACTCAAAAATAAAATGTGCAGTCGAATCTAAACAGTTACACTGCTCACATAAATCTGAGTTCTTCTTTCCTATTCTTTTTAAATATACATATATGGGCCATATCCTGTAACAAAGTGAAAAGATTCTTTTCTTGGTTTTATGTGTTGTCTGGAAATAAGTCATGTACTCTTCTTCCTACGTGTGCATTATCCTCCTCTTCTTGCCATTCCTGTAGTAAATAATTTTATACTTCTTTCTTAGTACTACATCTTCTCCCCATAATTTTAAAAACAATGCATATTCTTCCTTCTTTAACCAGTACGTTGCACCCGTTAATCTAATTACATAATAAATAGGCCGGATTCCCGCTATTACTAGAAGGGTCAAAGTAGTTGTCGTTTTGGTAGGTCCGCTGCTGCGAAGTACTATCTGCCTCCGAGTTTCTCGGATTACATTTGCAGAAGATTTGACCCTTAACCTATGTGCCTATACACTTGACCACATCCTTCTATATCTGTTACATACCTGTCAACTCCGTCGTTTCACAATTTTCCCAATGCGCTTGCACACTTTCCTATGTAATGAAAACACTTTGTTGAATGAGTAAAGAAATTCTTGTGGGTGCAACAAATTACTTTCTTTTTTGGCATTTGAAAACAAAATACTATCTAAAATTTAGCTCCCGGATAAATAGATAAATTCCCAGTGTTCACAATGCAAGGTTCCAGAGCAATCGTCAGTTTTTTTCCCCCTTATTTTAAAAAAAGTTGAAGTGCGTGGAAGTCGACCTTCCCAACTGATAACCTTAAGGACGTACAAGGGTGTCAAGAAAGGAATTAATTTTGTCTTAATTGTTACTCGACGATATGCTATCATCATATTCACGAATGATTCATGCTCCATGACCTTACGTCAGGTCACAAGTCACAGGTCATCACAATATTCAGCTGCCGTTTCCGATATACATATCGTAAACATCAGCGGACCAAAGTACACACAACTTGTTGCAATCTTTCAGCCAAAACCCTTTCATTTATCAACAAGTAGCGCCTTTATGTGAGTGCATAAACCACTCTACTTCTAGACAATATTCTTATTGTAGTTACAAGGGAATACAGTAGACTTTAAGCTATAGTCAAATGTTTTGGTCGTTATGTGATGTACACATGACTTTCTCTACTCTTGTACAAACACTTATCGCTCTATCTACTTCAAGATAAGCATTATCTTATTGTAGTTACAAGGGAATACAGTAGACTTTAAGTGATAGTCAAATGTTTTGGTCATTATGTAATGTATACATGACTTTCTCTACTCTTGTACAAACACATATTGCTCTATCTACTTCAAGATAAACATAATCTTATTGTAGTTTCAAGGGAATACAGTAGACTTTAAGTGATAGTCAAATGTTTTGGTCATTATGTGATGTATACATGACATTCTCTACTCTTGTACAAACACTTATTGCTCTATCTACTTCAACATAAACATTATCTTATTGTAGTTACAAGGGAATACAGTAGACTTTAAGTGATAGTCAAATGTTTTGGTCATTATGTGATGTATACATGACTTTCTCTGCTCTTGTACAAACACTTATTGCTCTATCTACTTCAAGATAAACATTATCTTATTGTAGTGTCAAGGGAATACAGTAGACTTTAAGTTATAGTCAAATGTTTTGGTCGTTATGTGATGTATACATGACTTTCTCTACTCCTGTACAAACACTTATTGCTCTATCTACTTCAACATAAACGTTATCTTATTGTAGTTAGAAGGGAATACAGTAGACTTTAAGTGAGAGTCAGATATTTTCGTCATTATGTGATGTATACATGACTTTCTCTACTCTTGTACAAACACTTACTGCTCTATATACCTCAAGATAAACATTATCTTATTGTAGTTTCAAGGGAATACAGTAGACTTTAAGTGACAGTCAAATGTTTTGGTCATTATGTGATGTATACATGACTTTCTCTACTCTTGTACAAACACTAATTGCTCTATCTACTTCAAGATAAACATTATCTTATTGTTGTTACAAGGGAATACAGTACACTTTAAGCGATAGTCAAATGTTTTGGTCGTTATGTGATGTATACATGACTTTCTCTACTCTTGTACAAACACTTATTGCTCTATCTACTTCAAGATAAACATTATCTTATTGTAGTTACAAGGGAATACAGTAGACTTTAAGTGATAGTCAAATGTTTTGGTCGTTATGTGATGTATACATGACGTTCTCTACTCTTGTACAAACACTTATTGCTCTACTTCAAGATAAACATTATCTTATTGTAGTTACAGGGAAATACAGTAGACTTTAAGTGATAGTCAAATGTTTTGTGCTGTCTTTGTATGGACAAGAGATAAAAAATGAATAACAACTAGCTATTTGAAAAAAAAATAGGTATGGGAAAATGTAAACAAATAACAAGGAATGTCTCGTAATGGTTACCTCTAAAATAAATTTTAAAAATATATTTATATCTACATTTTTTGAGTAGTAATATTTCATTTCTTTTCTTATGGAAATATCGTAAATTACCTATAATTGTAGAAGTCCAAGGAAGGTTTACAAGGCGAGAAACAAAAACCTGAACTGATAATGGACCGAGTTATTAACTAAACATAAACGTACACTCGCAAACTTTTACAGAGCACTTACACCTTCTTTTATTTTCGACAAAGTAGAAAGATATTTCATTGTTTACCAAAGTCTTCAAAGATATTTCACTTACCATATTTTATTAAATAGCGTTTTTCATTTGTTATCAAGACTGTAATTTTTTATGCAGCATGATGACCTGTCGAAGATTAGACGCCAAATTAATTTCTGAACGCACTGCAACACTAAATATTTGATCACAGACAAATTGTTGTTCTTGTATTTCTTCTTTGGGAAGCGGCGCTTGTGGTGGTGGGTGTGACGTCCTTGAAGTTACTGTTCACAGATATACACTTCAAGTTTCCGGATAGTTCAATCTCGATATATAGTTCCTTCCAGTAATTAACATGAGCTAAGCGGTAGATGAAGGACAAACATGCAATGTTAGTAAATGTCGCCAATGGATGGCAGTCCAGCCGAGACAAATGACCATCACATGACAAATGCATTAATGACGTAATTGCGGCTCCATAAGTATCCAGATAAGGTTAGCAGATGCATGGAACTAAAATACACATTTCAGTACAAAACACGAGCATTAAATAACTACCATTGTTATATACTTTATCTTCAAAGACATAGTTATCCATTGTATGTGCAGGTAATGTCGATGAGTCATTTGATATCGACTTCGATTATGTTATCACAGGAAATGAGACATTAATGTGACATTAAACGCATGCCTTGGAACTGTGACAATAGACCAAGGGCTTGCCAAAGCGGTCATAAACATGACTTTCTCTACTAATGAACAAACACCTTATACTTCAAGATAAATGTCTGTAGTGGTTACATGGCAAATCGAGGAGGCGTACGAGAGCTCATCTCACATACACGGCGGATCCAGTGTTTGTACATATAGCGGCAATCATATATAACGTGATTGTCACAAGGAGATTCCCTTTGCGACTTCTCAGTGGATACCGCTGATGAATTGTGTGAGATTGTACGTAATCTTCCAGGTATGTGATTAAGCAAAGTCAGTAGAACTGTTGTTTATCTTTTATTTCCGTGGCATGTTTTGTATTCAGTAACTATGTCAGGAGGGATTTATTTTATATAGCGTGATGTAAACCAAAACTATGAATATGTCATTATGTTTATATTTTCATTCAGATTTATCATAATCATACTAACATAAGTTTGTGTTTCATTAGTAATTGCAGTAATAATATCTAAAATTATATATACAACATTTTGTACAAGTGTCGAGTGATAAATCCCGAGTATCACATAGAGATGGCGCTACTGGGCCAGTTTGACCGACAGAATAACTTGTATCCATAGTTACAGGTCAATAGTTTGTTTAGTTTTTGAATGATACATTTTAAACAAGACAAGTGTAGAGGTTTCACGAAAATGGAGGATTTGGAAAAATGAGCAGTGATTAAATACTTCCATTTAGTCTTTACGACTAAAGAAATCAAGGAGGAAATGGACAGTACATTGAAAGACTCTGTCCCTTCATATACAATAATTAAAAGGTTGGTTGTAGAGTTTAAAATGGGATGTACGAGTACTAGTGATGAGCCTCGCTCTGTCCCTTCATATACAATAATTAAAAGGTTGGTTGTAGAGTTTAAAATGTGATGTACGAGTACTAGTGATGAGCCTCGCTCTATCCCTTCATATACAATAATTAAAAGGTTGGTTTCAGAGTTTAAAATGGGACGTACGAGTACCATTGATGAGGCTCGATCTGTCCCTTCATATACAATAATTAAACGATTGGTTGTAGAGATTAAAATGTGACGTACGAGTACTAGTGATGAGCCTCGCTCTGTCCCTTCATATACAATAATTAAAAGGTTGGTTATAGAGTTTAAAATGTGACGTACGAGCACTAGTGATGAGCCTCGCTCTGTCCCTTCATATACAATAATTAAAAGGCTGGTTTCAGAGTTTAAAATGGGACGTACGAGCACTAGTGATGAGGCTCGCTATGTCCCCTCATATACAATAATTAAAAGGTTGGTTGTAGAGTTTAAAATGGGACGTACGAGTACTAGTGATGAGGCTCGCTCTGTCCCTTCATATACAATAATTAAACGGTTGGTTGTAGAGATTAAAATGTGACGTACGAGTACTAGTGATGAGCCTCGCTCTGTCCCTTCATATACAATAATTAAAAGGCTGGTTGTAGAGATTAAAATGTGACGTACGAGTACTAGTGATGAGCCTCGCTATGTCCCTTCATATACAATAATTAAAAGGTTGGTTGTAGAGTTTAAAATGGGACGTACGAGTACTAGTGATGAGCCTCGCTATGTCCCTTCATATACAATAATTAAAAGGCTGGTTTCAGAGTTTAAAATGGGACGTACGAGTACCATTGATGAGGCTCGCTCTGTCCCCTCATATACAATAATTAAAAGGTTGGTTGTAGAGTTTAAAATGGGACGTACGAGTACTAGTGATGAGGCTCGCTCTGTCCCTTCATATACAATAATTAAACGGTTGGTTGTAGAGATTAAAATGTGACGTACGAGTACTAGTGATGAGCCTCGCTCTGTCCCTTCATATACAATAATTAAAAGGCTGGTTGTAGAGATTAAAATGTGACGTACGAGTACTAGTGATGAGCCTCGCTCTGTCCCTTCATATACAATAATTAAAAGGTTGGTTGTAGAGTTTAAAATGGGACGTACGAGTACTAGTGATGAGCCTCGCTCTGTCCCTTCATATACAATAATTAAACGGTTGGTTGTAGAGATTAAAATGTGACGTACGAGTACTAGTGATGAGGCTCGCTCTGTCCCTTCATATACAATAATTAAAAGGTTGGTTGTAGAGTTTAAAATGGGACGTACGAGCACTAGTGATGAGCCTCGCTCTGTCCCTTCATATACAATAATTAAAAGGTTGGTTGTAGAGTTTAAAATGGGACGTACGAGTATACTAGTGATGAGCCTCGCTCAGTCCCTTCATATACAATAATTAAAAGGTTGGTTGTAGAGTTTAAAATGGGACGTACGAGCACTAGTGATGAGCCTCGCTCTGTCCCTTCATATACAATAATTAAAAGGTTGGTTGTAGAGTTTAAAATGGGACGTACGAGTACTAGTGATGAGCCTCGCTCTGTCCCTTCATATACAATAATTAAAAGGCTGGTTGTAGAGATTAAAATGTGACGTACGAGTACTAGTGATGAGTCTCGCTTTGCCCCTTCATATACAATAATTAAAAGGTTGGTTGTAGAGCTTAAAATGGGACGTACGAGCACTAGTGATGAGCCTCGCTCTGTCCCTTCATATACAATAATTAAAAGGTTGGTTGTAGAGCTTAAAATGGGACGTACGAGCACTAGTGATGAGCCTCACTCTGTCGCTTCATATACAATAATTAAAAGGTTGGTTGTAGAGTTTAAAATGGGACGTACGAGCACTAGTGATGAGGCTCGCTCTGTCCCTTCATATACAATAATTAAAAGATTGGTTGTAGAGTTTAAAATGGGACGTACGAGTACTAGTGATGAGTCTCGCTCTGTCCCTTCATATACAATAATTAAAAGGTTGGTTGTAGAGTTTAAAATGGGACGTACGAGTACTAGTGATGAGCCTCGCTCTGTCCCTTCATATACAATAATTAAAAGGTTGGTTGTAGAGTTTAAAATGGGACGTAGGAGTACTAGTGATGAGTCTCGCTCTGTCCCTTCATATACAATAATTAAAAGATTGGTTGTAGAGTTTAAAATGGGACGTACGAGTACTAGTGATGAGCCTCGCTTTGTGGAAGTCACAACTACAGAGATCATTGAACAAATTCGTCGTATAGTACTGGAAGACCACAGATTAAAGTTGTTTGAGATAGCAGAGGCTGTAAACATATCAAAACAATGTACAGGTAATATTTTAAGTAATGTTTTCGGCTTTCACAAAGTCTGTACCGCGTTTGTTGACATCTGATAAAAAATTACAACGAAAAACTGTTTTTGTTAAGAATTTGGAGCTCTACCGTAAAAATGTCAGTGAATTTTTGAGACGACTTATTACCATGGATAAAACTTGGATACATCACTACGTTCCCGAAAGTAAATCACAGTCAAAACAGTGGATTGTGCGAGGTTAACCAACTTCAAAAAAGGCAAAGTCATATTTGTCATCTAACAAAGTTATGTCGAGTGTTTTCTGGGATGTACAGGGAATTATTTTGATAGATTACTTGGAAAAGGGTAAAAGTATCATTGGTGAGTACCATGCAAGCTTAGTATCTAGTATCTAGACTTGAAGTTGCACGCTTACAAAAAGATGTTAACCCCAGAACTAAAGCCTAACGACCATAGGGAAAATAGATTATCAAGTGCTTTCCATTGATGTAGTTTTACAACCAATAGAACTAAAATTCTAGAGACCTAAATCATCAATAATGGTTAATAATTCCTTCATTAATAATTTATAATAATTCCTTTGTGTAGAAGAATGGGCAGGCGGAAATGAGACGTATAAAAGCAAACTTGTGCATTAAGAAGCAGTAGTAGATAATAAATGATTATCGTTTATTTAAATTCTGGTTCCAGACGATAATAACATACTTTATCTAAGTAGAATTCTTCACTTGATCTAATCTTATTATCTGTTTGTTTAGCCGCCAATTCCTTTGATAGATATCAAGTAGTTTCCATAATCGTGATCTAGTCAGCATCATCTGTATTGGTACAGCAGCTGAATGCGCCGATCCTTATCCAAGAAAACAATTTTCAAATGATGCTTGATGTTGATTTTTAAGTTCATTCCACTGATAACAAAGATAGAGAGAAAGTGTATTTTGAGTGTATCTTATACTCTGTCTCACGTTAGTTTAATCATGCTGTAAATAACAAGGCGCAGCTGACTCAACTCGGTTACACGCTACATGCACGCACATAAGTTTCTTAATACTATCAGCGCTAACTTCTAGACAATAAATAAATAGAATTGAGTTACACATTAACTTATTAAATCTATGAGTTCATTTCTGAAAAAATAAATAATCATGGACCTTACTGCGTATAGCACTTTTCGCAAAGTCGTATTTCTTCATGCGCTGTTTGCATTTACACGATTTTCCCGGTGTTCTTAGCGTTCCGGATACATGCTGTTTCATTCTAACACTATATACACTTCTTGCGGAAACAACAAGGAGTTATCAGTTTCTTTCTCAATGTTTTTATAGACGATTCCGGATTTCTTTCTTTAAGCACCGCAAAATAATGCGCGATCATTCGCCTCTCGTCACTTTTTCAAGTTGTGCCTCGATTGTTTCATTTCGGCTGAAGCACCGGCCTGCTCCATGATGAAAAGCTTACTGACTTTAAATTGCATATACATAAGTGTTCTTAGGCTTGAGAGAGATGTACAGGAAATAGTGTCAACTCTACACTATAAACAATAACATCTTAATCAGCATTCAACTCGATACAGAACTCGTTGTGAGAGAGCTGCCTGGTATAGGAATGCAAGTGTCCTTTAGTAATTGTTAAATAAAATGCAGCTTAATTTAACATAGTAAGTTAATAGTGTGTATAACTTCAACTGTCTTCTGTCTAATCTGTATACAGATCTATGTGATATGTGAAGAAGATAAAATGTGGGGCTACTACGTTTATGAAAATCGAAACATTTGCTTACTTTTCTCTCTCCGAAATGATCTCTCACAGAGCAGTGATCACAAAACTCCTTACAGTATTGTACTTAAAGGACAGGCTTATCGTACGAAACGTCCATTAACTTCGCTAAACCAATCAACAGCTTAACCGTTTTGTCTCTGTCTCTCCTCCATCCCAGATGTTTACAGCAGGATTAAACTAGGTTGAAATAGATTAGAAATAAGTGTGTATTTTGCGGAGTAATGGAAAAGATTGTTCTGCTGATGAACTGGTGTGATTTAGTTTTTAAAGGTTTAAGATCAGGAGTTTGCCTGATTAAGCTGTACAACCAACCTTTTAATTATTGTATATGAAGGGACAGAGAGAGGCTCACCACTAGTGCTCGTACGTCCCATTTTAAACTCCACAACCAACCTTTTAATTATTGTATATGAAGGGACAGAGCGAGGCTCACCACTAGTGCTCGTACGTCCCATTTTAAACTCTACAACCAACCTTTTAATTATTGTATATGAAGGGACAGAGCGAGGCTCACCACTAGTGCTCGTACGTCCCATTTTAAACTCTACAACCAGCCTTTTAATTATTGTATATGAAGGGACAGAGCGAGGCTCATCACTAGTACTCGTACGTGCCATTTTAAACTCTACAACCAGCCTTTTAATTATTGTATATGAAGGGACAGAGCGAGGCTCATCACTAGTACTCGTACGTCCCATTTTAAACTCTACAACCAGCCTTTTAATTATTGTATATGAAGGGACAGAGCGAGGCTCATCACTAGTACTCGTACGTGCCATTTTAAACTCTACAACCAGCCTTTTAATTATTGTATATGAAGGGACAGAGCGAGGCTCATCACTAGTACTCGTACGTCCCATTTTAAACTCTACAACCAACCTTTTAATTATTGTATATGAAGGGACAGAGCGAGGCTCATCACTAGTACTCGTACGTGCCATTTTAAACTCTACAACCAGCCTTTTAATTATTGTATATGAAGGGACAGAGCGAGGCTCACCACTAGTACTCGTACGTCCCATTTTAAACTCTACAACCAGCCTTTTAATTATTGTATATGAAGGGACAGAGCGAGGCTCATCACTAGTACTCGTACGTGCCATTTTAAACTCTACAACCAGCCTTTTAATTATTGTATATGAAGGGACAGAGCGAGGCTCATCACTAGTACTCGTACGTCACATTTTAAACTCTACAACCAGCCTTTTAATTATTGTATATGAAGGGACAGAGCGAGGCTCATCACTAGTACTCGTACGTGCCATTTTAAACTCTACAACCAACCTTTTAATTATTGTATATGAAGGGACAGAGGGAGGCTCATCACTAGTACTCGTACGTCCCATTTTAAACTCTACAACCAACCTTTTAATTATTGTATATGAAGGGACAGAGCGAGGCTCATCACTAGTACTCGTACGTCCCATTTTAAACTCTACAACCAACCTTTTAATTATTGTATATGAAGGGACAGAGCGAGGCTCATCACTAGTACTCGTACGTCCCATTTTAAACTCTACAACCAACCTTTTAATTATTGTATATGAAGGGACAGAGCGAGGCTCATCACTAGTACTCGTACGTGCCATTTTAAACTCTACAACCAACCTTTTAATTATTGTATATGAAGGGACAGAGGGAGGCTCATCACTAGTACTCGTACGTCCCATTTTAAACTCTACAACCAACCTTTTAATTATTGTATATGAAGGGACAGAGCGAGGCTCACCACTAGTACTCGTACGTCCCATTTTAAACTCTACAACCAACCTTTTAATTATTGTATATGAAGGGACAGAGCGAGGCTCATCACTAGTACTTGTACGTCCCATTTTAAACTCTACAACCAACCTTTTAATTATTGTATATGAAGGGACAGAGCGAGGCTCATCACTAGTACTCGTACGTCCCATTTTAAACTCTACAACCAACCTTTTAATTATTGTATATGAAGGGACAGAGCGAGGCTCATCACTAGTACTCGTACGTCCCATTTTAAACTCTACAACCAACCTTTTAATTATTGTATATGAAGGGACAGAGCGAGGCTCATCACTAGTACTCGTACGTGCCATTTTAAACTCTACAACCAACCTTTTAATTATTGTATATGAAGGGACAGAGGGAGGCTCATCACTAGTACTCGTACGTCCCATTTTAAACTCTACAACCAACCTTTTAATTATTGTATATGAAGGGACAGAGCGAGGCTCACCACTAGTACTCGTACGTCCCATTTTAAACTCTACAACCAACCTTTTAAGTATTGTATATGAAGGAACAGAGTGTTTCAATGTACTGTCCATTTCCTCCTTGATTTCTTTAGGCGTTAAGCCTTTCAAATGGAGGTATTTAATCACTGCTCGTTTTTTTCCAAATGCTCGATTTCCTCAAACTTCTACACTTGTCTTTTTTTTAAAATGCTGCCATTCAAAAAGTAAACAAGCTATTGAGATGTAACTATGGATACAAGTTACACTATCCGTCAAACTGGCCCAGTGGCGCCATCTCTATATTAGGCCTAGGACTTATCAGCCTATCGTCGTATTTTAAAGTTGTATTACGTCTGTTTAGATGGTATTATCAGTGCAATATAATACATTTGGTTAATTTTTTAATCAAGCTATTATCAGAAACTAGGTCAACGAACTCGCATTTCCTTTGTTATTTTGTCAGAACTTAAGTAATTATTCCAATGTTGGACCTATGCGAGCTTTGGTTGGCATCACATAAAATTAACTAATTGTGCAAAATGGAACATAAACATTCATTTTCGCCAAGTTTGGTGACAAAGAGTACGTTACACAACAGCTAATGTCAATAAGGAAATTCACAGCGAGATATTTGCCAGTAACCACAAACGTAAATCTCCAAGTTTAGTATCCATTTAAGTTATGTAAATGATGTAAGCTTACCAGGAAACGCTGCTCTTGTAAACACTGCGCATTTACTATCTTGTTTTTCACGTTCTTTACCACGCACAGTAGGGAGATGCCACCCAAAAATGCAATACTGACATTTTACCACAAATAACTAATATTATGTTTAATATAGGGTCAAAGATATTATATTATAATCCCTTTGACTATTAACACGCGGATTGCTTAGTCAAATGTTCAATTTTTCTTTAGCTATTTGAAATACTAGAAACAAACATACACCTACAATGTACAGAAATATGTTTTATTATTTCGGCTTCGTTGCGTAATATAAGAGTACAATTGTTAAAATGTCTTGAGGTATAAAGCTTTCATTTTGACATTCCCATGGTCCACTGAAGCAACATCTTTTGGAGTGACTTTGGATATGCGTCTAACTTGGAGGTCCCATATTCAATCATTGGCAAATAGAGAATGGTAATGTTGTACCCCTTGTACAGCACCAATGTCAGTAAGCAGCAAACTTCTTGTTTATAAGAATGTGCGAGACCTGCCAAATATGGGAAATGGCAGCTGTGGGGACAAATATATTTTCTTTAGTTGGTAATGTGATGTTCAATTTTCCTTTTATCATTTTTCTTACCCTGCTTCAGATATTCACTTAAAAGAGCCATGTGCTGCGTGTTCTAGATCAAGCTAAAGCTGCGCTGTTAACTTTTCCAAGTGTGGAGGATGAACTTGCATCGTTTGTGGATGTGTCACATTTTGCCGCAAGAACAGCCTTACAACAGAAACAGGATGGAACATGGAAGCCTATTCCTTTAGAGGAATTACTCGACCTACAACTGGGAACTTGTCAGTATCTATCTAGTGATAAAACATTTCATATATCTACTTGAAGGAAGAACATTCATTGTCTATAAGGACCATGTCCCATTAGTTTTTGCATTCAACCGCTTTGCTCTGCTATCTCCAGTACATCTCTCAATTTACAACAGATCTGAGTTATGTATCTGGAAAGGAAAATGTAGTGGCTGATCATTTATCTCGACTGGAAGGGGCATGTAAACCGGAACCTGAGATGCTACCACGGACAATCACCAATTTGTCCATCATACTTCAGGATTCATCAGTTCAGGTACAAAAATGAGCAATTGAGGCTGCCAGCCTCATGTAGCATTAAGTTGGCTTGCAAAGGCAAGTGTTTCACCTGAAATGGAGAATGCGTGGACAATGGTGGGCAGTATAGAAGCACAGATTGTAAATATGATAGACAGTGATAATGATCTGGAAACAGTAGTCTTACTTCAAACCTATCCGGAGGCTGAGAGCATGAAGAGAGAAAATGATTTCTCATTCGAAGATGCTCCTTTGAGCTTAAAGATTGCTCGTAGACGAAATCTGAGGATGAAGCCAATATGGCTCACCGCATATCAGCAGTGTAAATCTAATGGCTTTTATGGAATCTCTTACTCTTATTGCCAAAAAGAGACCAGAGTTCATTGCAGTACTAGAATTACTTCATGGAAAGCTACCTCCAACACTGACTAAATCACGTCGGGGTCGGTGATTATGTTAATTTACTTTTATTTATTCAAATTTTAATTCTACTCGTTGTTAATAACAACCAATTAACTACAATATTGTTTTGACAATTGCACATCACCCTAGTAACTTAGGAAAATATAACTGTCCCCACAGCAGCTAAAACTAATCTTTACAAACTACAGATATCTTAAAATAAGATCTGAAGCTTTCCTGGCGAAGAATAAGCCAAATTTCTTCTCGGGCAGCAAGCCAGGTGAAAAGACGATTAGAAAAAACAACAATTACAGCATCTCAGACTCACTTAACGTCAAAACGGCTACTCCGAATAGGACGTTGAAGCTTCGATCACCAAAGCTAAGGAAGGGAAACCTGTAATACAGCAAGCGTCAGATAAGCCTACCGCTACAACCTGCAATATATCCGATAGAATCAGCAGCCTGGATCACCAAAGCTAGGAAAGGGAAACCTGATATACAGCAAGCGTCAGATAAGCCTACCGCTACAACCTGCAATATATCCGACAGAATCAGCAGCCTCGATCACCAAAGCTACGAAAGGGAAACCTGTAATACAGCTAGCGTCAGATAAGCCTACCGCTACAACCTGCAATATATCCGACAGAATCAGCAGCCTCGATCACAAAAGCTAGGAAAGGGAAACCTGATATACAGCTAGCGTCAGATAAGCCTACCGCTACAACCTGCAATAAACCCGACAGAATCAGCAGCCTCGATCACCAAAGCTAGGAAAGGGAAACCTGTAATACAGCTAGCGTCAGATAAGCCTACCGCTACAACCTGCAATATATCCGACAGAATCAGCAGCCTCGATCACCAAAGCTAGGAAAGGGAAACCTGATATACAGCAAGCGTCAGATAAGCCTACCGCTACAACCTGCAATATATCCGACAGAATCAGCAGCCTCGATCACCAAAGCTAGGAAAGGGAAACCTGTAATACAGCTAGCGTCAGATAAGCCTACCGCTACAACCTGCAATATATCCGACAGGATCAGTAGCCTCGATCACCAAAGCTAGGAAAGGGAAACCTGTAATACAGCTAGCGTCAGATAAGCCTACTACTACAACCTGCAATATATCCGACAGAATCAGCAGCCTCGATCACCAAAGCTAGGAAAGAGAAACCTGTAATACAGCAAGCGGCAGATAAGCCTACCACTACAACCTGCAATCTATCCGGCAGAATCAGCAGCCTCGATCACCAAAGCTAGGAAAGAGAAACCTGTAATACAGATAGCGGCAGATAAGCCTACCGCTACAACCTGCAATATATCCGACAGAATCAGCAGCCTCGATCACCAAAGCTAGGAAAGAGAAACCTGTAATACAGCAAGCGGCAGATAAGCCTACCACTACAACCTGCAATATATCCGACAGAATCAGCAGCCTCGATCACCAAAGCTAGGAAAGGGAAACCTGTAATACAGCAAGCGTCAGATATGCCTACCGCTACAACCTGCAATATATCCGACAGAATCAGCAGCCTCGATCACCAAAGTTAGGAAAGGGAAACCTGTAATACAGCAAGCGTCAGATAAGCCTACCGCTACAACCTGCAATCTATCCGGCAGAATCAGCAGCCTCGATCACCAAAGCTAGGAAAGGGAAACCTGTAATACAGCAAGCGTCAGATAAGCCTACCGCTACAGCCTGCAATATATCCGGCAGAATCAGCAGCCTCGATCACCAAAGCTAGGAAAGGGAAACCTGTAATACAGATAGCGGCAGATAAGCCTACCGCTACAGCCTGCAATATATCCGACAGAATCAGTAGTCTCGATCACCAAAGCTAGGAAAGGGAAACCTGTAATACAGCAAGCGTCAGATAAGTCTACCACTACAACCTGCAATATATCCGGCAGAATCAGCAGCCTCGATCACCAAAGCTAGGAAAGGGAAACCTGTAATACAGCAAGCGTCAGATAAGCCTACCGCTACAACCTGCAATCTATCCGACAGAATCAGTAGCCTCGATCACCAAAGCTAGGAAAGAGAAACCTGTAATACAGCAAGCGTCAGATAAGCCTGCCGCTACAGCCTGCAATATATCCGACAGGATCAGTAGCCTCGATCACCAAAGCTAGGAAAGGGAAACCTGTAATACAGCAAGCGTCAGATAAGACTACCGCTACAGCCTGCAATCTATCCGACAGAATCAGCAGCCTCGATCACCAAAGCTAGGAAAGAGAAACCTGTAATACAGCAAGCGACAGATAAGCTTACCGCTACAACCTGCAATATATCCGACAGGATCAGTAGCCTCGATCACCAAAGCTAGGAAAGGGAAACCTGTAATACAGCAAGCGTCACATAAGACTACCGCTACAGCCTGCAATCTATCCGACAGAATCAGTAGCCTCGATCACCAAAGCTAGGAAAGAGAAACCAGTAATACAGCAAGCGGCAAATAAGCTTACCGCTACAACCTGCAATATATCCGACAGGATCAGTAGCCTCGATCACCAAAGCTAGGAAAGGGAAACCTGTAATACAGCAAGCGTCAGATAAGACTACCGCTACAGCCTGCAATCTATCCGACAGAATCAGCAGCCTCGATCACCAAAGCTAGGAAAGAGAAACCTGTAATACAGCAAGCGGCAGATAAGCCTACCACTACAACCTGCAATATATCCGACAGAATCAGCAGCCTCGATCACCAAAGCTAGGAAAGAGAAACCTGTAATACAGCAAGCGGCAGATAAGCCTACCGCTACAGCCTGCAATATATCCGGCAGAATCAGCAGCCTCGATCACCAAAGCTAGGAAAGAGAAACCTGTAATACAGATAGCGGCAGATAAGCCTACCGCTACAACCTGCAATATATCCGACAGAATCAGCAGCCTCGATCACCAAAGCTAGGAAAGAGAAACCTGTAATACAGATAGCGGCAGATAAGCCTACCGCTACAACCTGCAATATATCCGACAGAATCAGCAGCCTCGATCACCAAAGCTAGGAAAGAGAAACCCGTAATACAGCAAGCGGCAGATATGCCTACCGCTACAACCTGCAATATATCCGGCAGAATCAGCAGCCTCGATCACCAAAGCTAGGAAAGGGAAACCTGTAATACAGCAAGCGTCAGATAAGCCTACCGCTACAACCTGCAATATATCCAGCAGAATCAGCAGCCTCGATCACCAAAGCTAGGAAAGGGAAACCTGTAATACAGCAAGCGTCAGATATGCCTACCGCTACAACCTGCAATATATCCGACAGAATCAGTAGTCTCGATCACCAAAGCTAGGAAAGGGAAACCTGTAATACAGCAAGCGTCAGATAAGTCTACCGCTACAACCTGCAATATATCCGACAGAATCAGCAGCCTCGATCACCAAAGCCAGGAAAGGGAAACCTGTAATACAGCAAGCGTCAGATAAGCCTACCGCTACAACCTGCAATATATCCGACAGAATCAGCAGCCTCGATCACCAAAGCTAAGAAAGGGAAACCTGTAATACAGCAAGCGTCAGATAAGCCTACCACTACAACCTGCAATATATCCGACAGAATCAGCAGCCTCGATCACCAGAGCTAGGAAAGGGAAACCTGTAATACAGCAAGCGTCAGATAAGCCTACGACTACAGCCTACGATTTATCTGGCAGAATCAGCAGCCTCGATCACCAAAGCTAGGAAAGGGAAACCTGTAATACAGCAAGCGTCAGATAAGCCTACGACTACAGCCTACAATTTATCTGACAGAATCAGCAGCCTCGATCACCAAAGCTAGGAAAGGGAAACCTGTAATACAGCAAGCGTCAGATAAGCCTACGACAACAGCCTACAATTTATCTGGCAGAATCAGCAGCCTCGATCACCAAAGCTAGGAAAGGGAAACCTGTAATACAGCAAGCGTCAGATAAGCCTACGACTACAGCCTACAATTTATCTGGCAGAATCAGCAGCCTCGATCACCAGAGCTAGGAAAGGGAAACCTGTAATACAGCAAGCGTCAGATAAGCCTACGACTACAGCCTACAATTTATCTGGCAGAATCAGCAGCCTCGATCACCAAAGCTAAGAAAGGGAAACCTGTAATACAGCAAGCGTCAGATAAGCCTACTACTACAACCTGCAATCTATCCGGCAGAATCAGCAGCCTCGATCACCAACGCTAGGAAAGGGAAACCTGTAATACAGCAAGCGTCAGATAAGCCTACGACTACAGCCTACAATCTATCTGGCAGAATCAGCAGCCTCGATCACCAACGCTAGGAAAGGGAAACCTGTAATACAGCAAGCGTCAGATAAGCCTACCGCTACAACCTGCAATATATCCGGCAGAATCAGCAGCCTCGATCACCAAAGCTAGGAAAGAGAAACCTGTAATACAGCAAGCGGCAGATAAGCTTACCGCTACAACCTGCAATATATCCGACAGGATCAGTAGCCTCGATCACCAAAGCTAGGAAAGGGAAACCTGTAATACAGCAAGCGGCAGATAAGCCTACCTCTACAGCCTGCAATATATCCGGCAGAATCAGCAGCCTCGATCACCAAAGCTAGGAAAGAGAAACCTGTAATACAGATAGCGGCAGATAAGCCTACCGCTACAACCTGCAATATATCCGACAGAATCAGCAGCCTCGATCACCAAAGCTAGGAAAGAGAAACCTGTAATACAGATAGCGGCAGATAAGCCTACCGCTACAACCTGCAATATATCCGACAGAATCAGCAGCCTCGATCACCAAAGCTAGGAAAGAGAAACCTGTAATACAGCAAGCGGCAGATATGCCTACCGCTACAACCTGCAATATATCCGGCAGAATCAGCAGCCTCGATCACCAAAGCTAGGAAAGGGAAACCTGTAATACAGCAAGCGTCAGATAAGCCTACCGCTACAACCTGCAATATATCCGGCAGAATCAGCAGCCTCGATCACCAAAGCTAGGAAAGGGAAACCTGTAATACAGCAAGCGTCAGATATGCCTACCGCTACAACCTGCAATATATCCGACAGAATCAGTAGCCTCGATCACCAAAGCTAGGAAAGGGAAACCTGTAATACAGCAAGCGTCAGATAAGTCTACCGCTACAACCTGCAATATATCCGACAGAATCAGCAGCCTCGATCACCAAAGCCAGGAAAGGGAAACCTGTAATACAGCAAGCGTCAGATAAGCCTACCGCTACAACCTGCAATATATCCGACAGAATCAGCAGCCTCGATCACCAAAGCTAAGAAAGGGAAACCTGTAATACAGCAAGCGTCAGATAAGCCTACCACTACAACCTGCAATATATCCGACAGAATCAGCAGCCTCGATCACCAGAGCTAGGAAAGGGAAACCTGTAATACAGCAAGCGCCAGATAAGCCTACGACTACAGCCTACAATTTATCTGGCAGAATCAGCAGCCTCGATCACCAAAGCTAGGAAAGGGAAACCTGTAATACAGCAAGCGTCAGATAAGCCTACGATTACAGCCTACAATTTATCTGACAGAATCAGCAGCCTCGATCACCAAAGCTAGGAAAGGGAAACCTGTAATACAGCAAGCGTCAGATAAGCCTACGACTACAGCCTACAATTTATCTGGCAGAATCAGCAGCCTCGATCACCAAAGCTAGGAAAGGGAAACCTGTAATACAGCAAGCGTCAGATAAGCCTACGACTACAGCCTACAATTTATCTGGCAGAATCAGCAGCCTCGATCACCAGAGCTAGGAAAGGGAAACCTGTAATACAGCAAGCGTCAGATAAGCCTACGACTACAGCCTACAATTTATCTGGCAGAATCAGCAGCCTCGATCACCAAAGCTAAGAAAGGGAAACCTGTAATACAGCAAGCGTCAGATAAGCCTACTACTACAACCTGCAATCTATCCGGCAGAATCAGCATCCTCGATCACCAACGCTAGGAAAGGGAAACCTGTAATACAGCAAGCGTCAGATAAGCCTACGACTACAGCCTACAATCTATCTGGCAGAATCAGCAGCCTCGATCACCAACGCTAGGAAAGGGAAACCTGTAATACAGCAAGCGTCAGATAAGCCTACCGCTACAACCTGCAATATATCCGGCAGAATCAGCAGCCTCGATCACCAAATCTAGGAAAGGGAAACCTGTAATACAGCAAGCGTCAGATAAGCCTACCGCTACAACCTGCAATATATCCGACAGAATAAGCCACCTCGATCACCAAAGCTAGGAAAGGGAAACCTGTAATACAGCAAGCGTCAGATAAGGCTACCGCTACCACCTGCAATATATCCGACAGAATCAGCAGCCTCGATCACCAAAGCTAGGAAAGGGAAACCTGTAATACAGCAAGCGTCAGATAAGCCTACCGCTACAACCTGCAATATATCCGACAGAATCAGCAGCCTCGATCACCAAAGCTAGGAAAGGGAAACCTGTAATACAGCAAAGTCGGATAAGCCTACCGCTACCACCTGCAATATATCCGACAGAATCAGCAGCCTCGATCACCAAAGCTAGGAAAGGGAAACCTGTAATACAGCAAGCGTCAGATAAGCCTACGACTACAGCCTACATCACGTTTACCGGTAATCTACCCGGCAGAATCTACAGCCTCGATCACCAAAGCTAGGAATGGGAAACCTGTAATACAGCAAGCGTCAGATAAGCCTACCGCTACAACCTGCAATCTAACCGGCAGAATCAGTAGAATTCTCGCCAGGTACATCATAAGGACCATCCAGAAGCCACCTCCGAATATTAAACATCTGTTGAGACGGGTAAAAGACAAACTGGACTTCCAAGTTCCGGGAGTGTACCGCATTCCCTGTGAATGTGGGACACCGTATATAGGACAAACCGGAAGGACCATCGCTATCAGAATAAATGAACATGAGCAGACTATTCGTTTAATGTAACCTGAAAAGTGTGGGCTGGCAGAGCATTGTTTTGATAACGACCATAGACGACCATCTTGGCAATATGCGACAGTTACTGGGAGCGGAAAGATAAGGAGGCTTTGGCCATTTCCTCCGAAAGGGGCACCCTTAATCGTGATGCTGGATTTCAGTTTTGCTTCTCTTGGAAACCGCCTTTAAATAGAAATTCGTCGATTTAAGAAGCACAGATCAATACAGCTTGATCTTCAAGTTAAGTAGTTACGTTTCTTTCACCTAATTAATTTTCTATACTCACGCCATCTCCTGACCTGGCATTTAATTTACTGAAAACAGTCTTTTGTTCAGTGATGCGAATTTTGGTAGTGTTTTGTCTTTGTTTATATTGGTGTTATATGCAGTGTTTCATTTGTGGTTATAACATTTAATAAATATCCTGATGATGGGAGAGATGTACACTCTAATCGTCTTTTCACCTGGCTTGCTGCCCGAGAAGAAATTGAGCACACAGATATTTTAGTACAGTAACACCCGCTGAATGGTACATACCAAACAGCAATATACATTCGGATCTATGTTTCCCCAAACTCACCTGTCACATAACTCTACGTTTGCTTTAACCAACTTACACGTGGACTTGGAGAGTACGCCATTCCCCGGGAGAAACCTACAAGCGTCCTACGCTTGCATTAGGCCTATCATAAAAACACACAGATAAAAAAATTAGTTTGCTATAGTTAAAGTTCCCCTGTTTCGGCCTTCAACGACCTGTAAGTTGTGTGTTCATTTTGACATACAGTTTACCATTTGTTATTTTTACATCACCAAAGTTACGATTCTTCGCTATTCAAAGTCTCCAATATCATCTTACATCTAGTAAATACATCGATTCTAAACCTTTTGTAGAACAATTCTAATATTTTTATAATTCAAGTCTATTATCTTAGATAATAGATAAAATTACGTATGAGACTAGCGAGGTTTGATGTTTATCATGCTCTCGGCGCTAACGACTCGGACGTTAAATGTTTTCAATCGCTAATAAACAACTTACCTCGCAAGTCTCTTAAATAACTATTAAATAATTAGAAACTAAAAAACTACAACATCCAAAAATCCTTCATAGGAATTACTCCTCCAAATACATTTGAGTTTTAGAAATGACACCACAAACAATGGGCATTTGGAGTTTGTCAGTATTGCCAACTTATTTACGGGCATTTTGGTATTGCGAGCTTTGCGCAGATGTAGTGTCAGTCTGTGTGATATCAAATGTTCTATTTTCACTATCGTTATGTGTATGTATGTAACCACTTAAAACGTGATAAGCCTATCAAGTACCTACGTGATGCAAGGCACTGCGCAGGTTGTTTCTCACTCAACAAGGACCAATTTGTCATACATTTTTTTTTAAAGTATTCTCTTTTAACATCAACATATTCTTAAAATAATGACAGTTCAGAAACCAGGATTTTATAATTTGCACTGGTTCATCTGATGACGAAGTACTCATTTCACGTATTTTATATTTTAGTTTGGAAACAAGAAAAGTTAGGTTAGGGCTGTATCTATGGTGATGACCTTCAGATATTCAGTTGTTGTATGTTTCTCACCAACTTTTTCAATCATTTTCAGTAAACAGACATTTGTATAACATCGGTAAGTCTATCTCCTAACCATCTTGTTACCAACACTGTCAGACTTCTGTACACTTAGGTTAGGTTTGAGTCGATTGACTTTTGTTTTTATAGCATTCATCATCACTAACGATATTATTAGATTGTCTCATAAGTAAAGTCGGTTTTTTATTTTGGTACTTCGCAAAATTTATTGGTTTGGCAATACTGTTTACAGGACGCCATGGCTAATGTTGTGTACATTGCGAGCATATATCAGTCTTCAGTTGTTAATAAACAATCACAAAATGGAGATAACAAAGTTTGAACTTAGAGTACTTCTAAAACATTACTAGAAACAAGATTATAAAGTCGCTGTCACAGTTCGAAGAATATATCAAGTGGAAGGAGAAGGTGTCGTGAGTGAGCGTGTGACACAACGATGGTTCCAACGAAAATACTAAAGATTTATCACGTTCTGGAAGATCTAAAGTATGGAATATTGAGGATACACGCCAAGTACTGCGAGAAAATCCGCAAAAAGTATCCGTAGGCCTTCAGAAGAACTTGGTACATCATACATCGTCACATTAAGACATTTGGAAAATCATACAGAAGCTGTAGAACTGTACCTCATGGACTGACACCTCAACAGGCTGAACGTAGTCGTCAGGTTATCCGTAATCCCATGGATGATAGATTTGTCAGGAGAATTGTCACTTGTGATAAAAAATGGGTATATTACCGAAACCCTGATACCTGGGAATAGTGACTTGATCCCCGCCAACTTGCCAGTCATCATTAAAAAATCTGTTCGATGCAGTATTGAAATGTTCAATTCAAACATAATTACAGTTGTATTTAAAAACAGCACATAAAACAAAGAAATGAACAGAGACTTCACGTGACAAAATCTGTCAGTGCTTCCTAACTATCGAAGAGTCGCGATTGCTTCCGGAAACATACGAAGTATGGTGGAACTGTGGAACTGGTCACTCGAATCTAAGCAGCTGTCAAATTGTCCGCGGATGTCTGAGAATAAATTTTGAAAAATAAAATATTGTTTGGCACGAAATATCTTGTTTTACTTTTTTTCTCCTGGAATTGTTGGAGAAAGCGGCGGTTCCAGCGCTTCATTGCATGCTTCGTCACTGCTTATTGGGAATGCTACAGATGAATCTGTGTTTCTTCACAACGATTAGAACGAAATAAGTAATTCGACTGCTGCAAAAGTAAATACATCATATTTAGAATATCTGAGAGGGAAATTGTTGGGCGAGTGAACACTTTGAAACAATGTAACTAATCTCTGTTTCATATAAACATGTCCCGCTGACATGTGTCACTCCGCGTGCAACTACCTTCCCCCTCATCCTAATTGGCTAATGTTTTCACGCCATAGGCCATAGGCGGTGCCTTCCCGTCACATTTAAAACTGCAGTTAACATCATAATAATTGCCAGGAAGATAGAAATAAGAATATGAAGGCATGCAACAATAATGAAGTTTATAATGAAACTGAGCAAGTTGAAACCGAATGAATGAGCAATGAAACTGAAACAAGTTCATAATGAAAGGCCTTCGGCCTTTTCCACTGGAATTTTTTAAACCAGCACACATACCCTGCAAAAATGCTTGTCTTTCAGTCTTAAAAGTTGTGTCACGCCATACTTGTCGTGTGTCCTTCATTCACCCAAGTCTCGTCAAGGTAGCATATTTTGCAACTTGTATCACAATACAGTCTGATTGTCCTTAAATAACGTCTCCGCCACACAGCAATAGCGGCCCTGTAATGGTAAGTTTTCCTGTTGTCTCAATTTCATGTCGCGATGCTCCTGCGGACCTAACACTCACACCTGTAAGTTCAGAGCACAGCTGTTCAACTTCTCTCACTGACAAAGACGGATTCATTTCTGTGAGTACACTAAATACATGCAACACAATTATTTTTTCGCCGTTTTGTAAAGGTTTCCCTTGCGATGCTTCAGTGAAAAACTGGCGGTAGACTCTGCCATTATACATATAATAAGTACACGCGCAGTAAAGGATCAGTAAAATAATTTAGCTCTCGTGCTCGGCACAACACACCTTCGAATGGCAATATATGACTAATCCAGTTCAAAACAAGGTCAGTGATAAAAGTCATATAAACAAATATGTCATCACTACCGCTAAATCACGTGCTATCGTGCCATGTGCTTGAGAGCAAAGGAACCTCCTCTTTACTTCGTTTAGGAATTAACATGCATTTCAGATACAGCAAATCTGTTGCGTAATATATTTAATTCAAACAGCTACGAAAATATAAATCTGATATACCACCATGCTAAATAACGAACTCATTTTTACCGCACAACAGTCTGCACCACAACAGCAGCCAATGAGAGGTGACAAGGTCACGTGACCGTTAAGAGATACGGGACAAGCTTATGTGAAACAAGGATTAGAAAACATTACATATGTAAACGAGGATCTGATAAAGGTGAGTGGGGAATTGAACACAAGTTGGGACATGCACAAAGTTCGTAAAACTGATGCAGAGTTCTAACATTTCGTCGTAAGACTATTTAAAGTGTGTGCTGGCAGGTCGTAAGTGAATGATTGGACAACCGGAAATATTACAATCATCTGTTTAAAAGGAAGGACACAGAACCGCTAATGAAAGTGATTAACAGCCTCTCGGCGCTGTCCCCGAGGACTTGCTGGATCATATAACAAACGACAACCCCGTAACTCGTAATTACATTAGCACATCACACAAATTTACTCAACTTTCCTTTTAGGGGACCGAGGCGGAAAGGTACGGGTTCGATTCCCGTGGCCGGCCTATCTGACCCATGGAATTTTTTCGACGGTATTTAAAGGTGTAACATGAGAAAACGCGGCACCCAACGCGTGGACAGCTTTCTCATGTCTAAATGCTGATTTAATATGTGACAAACACGTTCTCTTGACATGCTCATAACCTCTGCTATCTCTCTCACTTTAACTCGGTGGTCGTCTAGTACCATTTGGTGAACCTTGGCGATGTTTCCGTCGGACGTCGCGAACGTTCATCGTCTCCCAAGCTCTTACAGCCACGTTTAAATTCAGATGCCCAAAATTTCAGTGTGGTAAATGATGGTGCACTGTCCCCATACACAGAATCCAAGTCAACTTTGATTTGCATAAGCGTATTGCCTTTCAAAAACAAATACTTAATGACAGCTCGATACTGGATTTTGTCCATTTTCATAAAAACACTAACAACTGCGGACTAGGCACCTGGTTTAGACCACAATTGCTTTATCTTTATCTCCTGATGTACTAACTAGCGATATGGGTAATGTCCCGCAGTAGCAGCAGTACTACATAGATAGAGATGACTGACAACTGCGGACTAGGCACCTGGTTTAGACCACAATGGCTTTATCTTTATCTCCTGATGTACTAACTAGCGATATGGGTAATGTCCCGCAGTAGCAGCAGTACTACATAGATAGAGATGGCTGACACCTGCGGACTGGGCACCTGGTTTAGACCACAATTGCTTTATCTTTATCTCCTGATGTACTAACTAGCGATATGGGTAATGTCCCGCAGTAGCAGCAGTACTACATAGAGATGGCTGACACCTGCGGACTGGGCACCTGGTTTAGACCACAATGGCTACGCCGATTTGCCACACCTCGCTGCTTCTTCGCTGTGTACGGCATCCTCGGCACAGTCCAAGTCATGTCCTACGTTTACTTCGTGGCAACCATCACCACGCTGGAGAAGCGCTTCAAAATCCCCAGCCGAACTCTAGGTAAGTTCCACTTTGCACTTTCTTATACAGATATGGACAGGCTGGACAGAAAGTTTCTCCCTCGTTTTATTTATTACACACGATGCTCTTTTTTATTTTCCTATTTGGATGAATAATTTGGGAAGTCATACGTATTTTGTTCGGCGTCACTAAGGCATTCTGCAACTTTACAGCAGGCACTGCCGTGATGGAACACGTGCAGTAGAGCCCAAATGACCTTGTTGTCGACGGGCCCTAAAACACCACACACTCACTCACGTGCAGTAAGTTGGTATCTGTTGCATGGATGCGGTTACTTGAAGATTGTATCCTGTAGTCTGGCCTACAGGGTTCAGATATGACCTATCCCAAACGATTGCAAATGTTCTCTTGAGGAGCTCCATGAATGCTTTGGCCGTATTTTTAAAGATGAAGCCCTAAAAGTTAAGGTGTAAAACACAGATCACCACCTAGCGGTATATAGACGAAGTGAAAAATAATTTAGAAAGTAATGTGCAATATATAAATTTTAATAAAATTAAGATTTGTCAATACTGTTCTGTTTTATCTCCCTAAGAATATTTAGTCATACAATGATTTTTCTTTTCATTAGACAAAACATAACAATTCCTAAAAGTTATGAATGATAAAGTACAAAGGTACCACCTCAAGAACATTAGCCAACGGCGCACCAGTAACTGTAGGTGTGTGTTCACAATTAGTAAGCAAGAAGAAAAGGCAAGCACAACCTGTTGGAGTAAAGTAGGTATTACTATCCTCACACAGCATCAAACATTACTGCCTCAGTTCAGAAAAAGGGAGAAACTTTCCGTCCACGCTGTATCTACAAAGCATAACAATGTGTGCAAACGACAGCGTGAGAGCAAACAAAGTTGGTTTGTGATATCATAGTATTTCGTTACTTCATAAATCAAACTTCTATGTAAAGGGTAGATTGTAGTGGGGGATTTTCAAAATACAAAGTTTGACTTGACGGTTTCAGGAGTGGTAATGAGTGGTAACGAGATATCTCAAGTCCTGCTATCTCTCAGTTTGTCCTACTACGGTGGTCAAGGTAACAGGCCGAGGTGGATAGCTTGGGGGGTGGCCTTCTCTGGACTTTCTTGTTACATCCTGGCACTTCCCCACCTGGTGTACGGACCTGGCTATGAGGCCCTGGCCCTTACAGAGGAGTTCCTGGACACCGCCGTGCTCAATACCACAACAAACACCGCGCAAGGTAAGGGCTCATTTCAACATAATCTCATTCATCGTCCGATATGACTTAACGTTGAAGGTTTTCCTTTATCCTGAAAGATGGATGTCTGATAACTCTAAGCTCTATGTACCCTGTACTCATTTGAACATCATTTCATTCATCGTCCGATATGACTTAACGTTGCAGGTTTTCTCTTATCCTGAAACATGAATGTCTGATAACTCTAAGCTCTATGTACCCTGAACTCATTTGAGTATTTCATTCACTGATATCCGTTCTGTGAACTCCCTTATACAGACCTCTACTAGCACTGTCCAAAACGAATTTTCTGGCGGTACATAGTGGCAAAGGAAGGTCCATTAGCCGTTCCTCTGTTCAGGTAGGCAAGCCGGTAAACGTGACAGTACTCTCGCGGATTACATCTTGGTGGTTTCCTCCCCTTGTATGCAGTGTTAAAAAAATCGGGTAATTGTACAGGAGGCCTGGATGAATTAAGGCATTTTTAAGTATGCACATCGCATCTTACCCCAATACCAAAATAACTATTAGTCAAGTGTTGAGGTATTTCGTGTTTGAATTGCAGACCAGATTAGATTTACACATATAATATTTGGGGATGACATTTTGGTTGTATAAACGTATCCTGTGTGTCCTGTTTTGCAGAGAACTTCCTGCCACTTTGCTCTGGAAACATGTCCAGGGATATCGACTGCGAAGCGGCTACCAGCGGAGGCGAATACTCTCTGATGCCATTGGTGCTCGTGTTCCTGTCCCAGTTCGTGCTCGGGATCGGCACTACGCTCTACTACGCTCTGGGACAGACTTACCTGGACGACAATACTAAGAAGACGGACACACCGATGCTGCTTGGTGAGTCATAATGGTAACTAGGGTTGCCAACTTATTTTCTTCAAAATAAGGTAGACTAGTTAAGTTTATATTGTCGCGAGGCATTGTTTTGCTGTTGCGTTAACGAGCACCGAGAGAGATAGAACCGGAGAGTGAAAGAGACAGATAGCGCCCAAGCCACGCCCGTGGACCGATGAGCGCTAGGCACTTGCCGAGAGAGAACAGAGAGAGAGAGAAACAGATGGAGATAGTCTGGACGCTCTCGCTGCACCACGAAAGGCCGTGAACCTTCGGCAGATTTCGAGAAACAGCGGCTCGGCTATAAATGCGGCAGTAGAAGTGGTCTCAGTCACTCGCCATCCCAGGATAGAAGTACACCAGAGGTTCAAGTCCCTGGTAAGGCGGCTCCTAAGAGCACACCGCCAAGAGACCTGGGAAAAACTGTTAAGGCACACCAATCTCCAGAAGAGAAAACCGTAGCGAATAGTCCGTAGCCTGCGGAAAGATAGAACCGTACACCAGCACACCCTACATAGCCCTAGAAGTCGACTCATCTACGAGTCGAAAGAAAAGGCTGATGCGCTAGCAGACTATCTGGAGGCTCAATTCCAACCCAGGGTAGAGCCAATGGACGATGACCATGCTGACCTCGTGGAACAGGTGGTGGAGGACTTCCTAGAAGCCCCGCCCCCTGACCACGAGGAGTTCCACATCCCCATCGTTACCCCTAGAGAGTTAGCGACCACGCTTAACTCTCTAAGAAACAACAAAGCCCCTGGGCAGGAAGGTGTGACAGCGGAAATGCTCAAGCACCTTCCACGCAGAGCCGTGATTCATTTAACCCGGATTTATAATGCTTGCCTATACATGCGCCACTTTCCAGCTGTCTGGAAGGAGGCGTGCGGGTGTGCGTTTTAAAGCCGGGGAAAAATCCGGTCTTCCCTTCCAGTTACCGCTCCATCAGCCTTCTCCCAGTTTTATCGAAGGTCTTCGAAAAACTGCTCCTCTCCCGGCTTTTCCCTCACTTAGAGGAAAGGGGCTCAATCCCGGAACATCAGTTTGGCTTCCGTTCTGGCCACTCCACGACTGAGCAACTACTGCGGGTTGCCGAGAAGGCCTCCCTGGGATTCCAGGAACGGTCTAAAACGGTAGCAGTGTTGCTAGACGTGGAGAAGCATTCGCCACTACCTGGCACGAAGGACTTATTTACAAACTCCTGGAGCATGAAATTCCCCGTCCATACATTTCCTTGGTGGCCGGTTTCCTCGGAAACCGAAGCTTCCGAGTAAAGATGGAGGGGAAGCTATCTACCGAGCGGCCCATTGGCGCTGGAGTGCCGGAAGGCAGCGTGCTGTCGCCGGCACTCTTTGCAGCTTACATGGCTGACATACCCACGCACCACAACACCCACACCTGTCAATACGCGGACGATCTTATGATCTTCGCAGTCAACAGAAACCCAAGGTATAGCTTTCGGCAGATCCAAACCCAGCTCCGGGCCATTGGCGAATGGAGCGCAAAATGGCGAATGGTAATTAACCCGGAGCAGAGCTCTGCGATTCTCCTCGCGAAAACCAGAGCCAACCGGTTGCAGCAGAACTTCGTTTTACGGCGTCGTGGAATCCCATGGGTTCAAACGGCGAAGTATCTCGGAGTGACGCTGGACCGCAAATTAACTTACGCTCCGCACGTCAAAGGCAAGGTCCAGCTTGGGCACGTCACGCTCAGGAACCTATATCCAATATTCCATTCTACCATGCCACTCCGTCTCAAACTCCAGCTGTATCGGTCGATCATCCCACCCATGATCTTGTACGGCTGTGAGATCTGGGGAACAGTGGCAAATACCACTTTTGTCAGACTCCAGACGCTGCAGAACAGGGCGCTACGGGTCATCTACGATACTAACTGGAGATTTCCCGCCCATATCCTTCATGAACATTCAAACATCCCGTACATTGTAGACGTCATTCGAGAGAGGGCACGTTCAATGTACGACAAAATTCAAACCCATGGCAACCCTTTGGTGAACTCACTGGGCAGATATGACCAGAGGGAGCAAAGACGCTTGCCATCGTACAAACTCCCAAGAGACGTCTTGGGGTCCCTTGGTTAACCCAAAGGAAACCCCAAACATCTCCAATTTTACATAACGCCTGATGGCTCAAGCGTTAGGCCACCCGTACTCAAAACGGGGCAAAAGCTCTAAACAGATCCTCCCCCAACGGGAGAACGTAACAAACCCGCCTAGCTGTTGCCTTCTGAGAACACTCAAGGGCAACCAGTTAACACAAAAAGTTTTCTCACAAACAAAAAAAACCTACCGCCAGCAGAACAAAAAAACAAATCCATCTTGACTCACGTCGCAGGTTAAGCCGCCAAGCGGCTAGGTACTGCGGCAGAAGACACCCGGACGGGGAAAAAGAAAAATTGCCCCGCCCGACTAGGACTACCTCTGGACCTCTCAGTCAGTCGGCAGGAAGCTGCTGGGAGTTGCAGTCGCGAGTCAGTGAGCTCTGGACATTTGTACTGTACCGAGTCGAGTCGAGAAGTGATAAACGTGTAGTGATTTGAAAGTGAATTCTTTTGTTTGTTTACGTGTGGTGAAGCCACGAGAGACTGTCTTGGTGTGTGTTACGTCATCCTGCTGCAAAGGGCTGTACAAATTGTCTTTCTATGGAAATAAAGAGCATTTTGAATTTCTGCAAACTAGACTTGTCATTTTACGAACCCACAAAGTCATAATATTTAATTATTAGCATAATCCCTAAGCTAGTTGCACATAAAGTAAACAAAATACAATATTATTTATCACAAAGTAGCTATGGATCTTACTTAAAAGTGTATTTTAGTATACTTTTGGCATCACCTTGAAGTTTAAATTACATTTTGCATACTCTACAAATTCTTGGCAAGTGTAATAAACTTTTGTAACTCAGCTTTTACAGTAAAAGATCTATAAAACGGAAGGCGATCGTTCCGTCATTTATTTTCCGTTGACACAGGTTTTCGTCTTACATCGTCTTACAGAGGTTTGTGTTTGAGTACAAAGAATTTACGAACCAGTTGTACAGTTTACGGTAAAGGAATAATATAGAATGAAGTATAAATAATAAAAGATTGATATGTATTATGTACTATATTTACAACTTACATACAATAATTGTAGTTCATCGTCTAGTTTCTCTGTTTTCAACCGTCTGTCATTTGTTTCACCACACACAACATTCAGATGTTTGAAACTCTCGAGTCATCCATTGGAAGTTCTGAAATTGCCTTTGTCTAATTTTCTTGTTGTCTCTAAAGCTTGAGTCTGAAGTTATGGTCCAGAAATGGGAATTCCATTAGCACGAGCACTAACAAACACTCGAACACAGCACGATTTAGCTCGTCATACTCCGTAGATTTTGTGATGTGTTTCACATGCCCTGCTCTTCCCTTAGCCACTCGTCTTTAATTTCTATTTTTTCATAATATCATAAATCTGATCCTTCTCCACTTTAAACATAGTTAATTCTTTAGCTAGACCTCTGATCTTTTCGTGTTCTTGAATAACCTTATTGTTTCCTGTAGTGGTAAGGTTTTATGTTTAGAACTCATTTTACAGAATTTGGTACACACAAACTGTTTTTAAAAATCATCAAAGTACAGTTTTCTTCCACTCGTACTTGATTTGTAAGAACTAAACTGAGAATGAACACACCAGGGGCGGTTCCTCCATAAGATTGCAGGTTTGCGCTACACCCACTGATTCTGAATATACAACAGGTGCATTTTGTACATTAAATCTGTACTTGTTTGCACTGTTTTATATACAAACATGTTTCAATTACGCTTATCGTCTGTAGCTGTCCATGATCACAGAAGTCGAAATAAACAGAGATTAGCTGCAGGAGCCGCCAGGCTTGGAGCGAAGTGTTAACCTAAGATTTCGCCGAAATGTAGGCTCTCTGAGGGGGTTGCGGGAAAGTGAAGAGATGGAAGTGGCTTCTTATACATTGCTTAAATGGAGGTTTATAAACCTAGCTCCTCCTACTTAGCAACGGCTATAGCGTAACCTTCAGGCTTCGCTTAATATGTATCTGTGGGTCTGCTTTTCTGTGGTGTGGTTTCGTGCTCGCAGAACATTGAGAAAGATTTGTTTAAGGTTAAACTGAGTATTCTAACATTTTATTTATAGTGCTTATTGTGAGGTGTTGTTTTTGTACGTTTTTTAAATTCTGATAGAATGAATACTGTGCAATCTTTACTGGAAAAGGCGTTTTCGCAACGGAGTGCTGAAGAAAAATCTGAAGTGAAACGAATGGGTAGGCCCACGCCAAACATTTCTGTAATTCAAACGATTAAGACAAAAGCTAGAACATTCAATAGGAAGTTCAACCCTGACATGTATAAGAAGCACGACTGGTTATGTGGATGTGCAGTTAATAACTCTTAATACTGTTTTCCGTCCCTGCTCTTTGGAGGAGACGATTCCTGGGTGAAGCAAGGAATGAAAGATATACAACACATGCACGACCGTGTTAAAACGCATGAGTCCTCTTCGTCTCATATAACAATGCATTAAGTTTGGCAATGTATGGCAATATTAATATTGCTGCACAAATTGACAGTGCATACAGAAGGAACATACAGCTGCATAAAGATAAAGTTACGCAGAATAGATATGTCCTAAATATCATAATAAACTGTATACCTACGGTGTTGCGGCTCATTTGAGCTGGCTTTTAGAGGTCATGATGAATCTGATACATAACAAAACCCTGGTATCTTTCGAGGTCTAATAGATTTCAGCGCTGATCTCGATAGTGTCCTGAAGGGCCACCTGGAAAAAGCAACTGTTTTTAAGGGCACTTCAAAGACTATACAAAACGAAATTCTTCAGTGTATGTTAGAGGTATGCCAAGAGGAAATAATGATGGAGATTAAGGATGCAGAATTCCTTGCTGTTATAGCAGATGAAACCACTGATGTTTCTTCAGTGTATCAAATGGTTATTATCTACAGATATCTTGTGAATGACAAGCCTGTAGAACGATTTTGGAGTTTTGTTCAACCTGCTGGTCATGATGCAGACTCTCTTGTCAGTCATTAAATCTGAACTTGATCTGCAACTGTCAGGGTGCCCGAATAAACTTACAGCACAGACCTATGATGGTGCATCCGTCATGGGAGGTAGGAAACACGGTGTTCAGGCAATTGTGAAAGAGAAGTATCCTTGTGCTGCTTATATACACTGCCATGCACATAAACTTAATTTAATAATACAAAGGCAGCCTCAGTAAACACCAGTGTGAGGATATTTTTTTGCCAATTTACAAGGAATATGCACATTTTTTTTTTTTTTCAAATTCTTCTCAAAGAACAGCTGTGCTTGATGAAGTTGTGCAAAAACAATTGCCACGTTCTGTTCCGACACGATGGAATTTTCATTCATGGATCGTCAATACCATTTTCGAACACAGGGAGAATTTAATTAAATGCATAGAGGTTATTCAGAAGAGAGCTCTGTTAAACAACAATACAACACTTGTTCAGGCTTCTGGGTTTATGGCCACTTTGAAAGATGATAATTTTGTATTCTGGATGTCTTTCTTCCACAAGATCATGCCCCATGTGGACATTTTGTACAATCAGCTGCAGAAACGAGACTGCAATGCAACATTTGCCCTCGCCCAGCTAAACGCATTTGAAAGGGAAGTACAAAAGGTAAGAAATAGCGTGGATATTGAGGAACACGAAGAAACTGTAATTAAGAGGAGAAGAATAGAAGATCATGATGTGAAAAGAAGAGAAGCTTTTGAAGTTTGTGACATTATTCTTAGAGAAGCAAAGGACAGATTTAGCTTCACGGGGCATCTGGTAGCCTCGACTTTGTTTCATCAAGAAAATTTCTCCGACTATGATAAGACATTTCCAGAGGATACCCTTAGAAAAACAATAAGGTTCTATCCTTTTATCATTGGAACAAAAATTCGTAGAGAACTGACTGTAATTTACAGTCGAGAGGAATTTCGTTGAATGTCCGGCGCTTTGTGCTTGATGGACTTCATTAAGGAAAACAATTTATGTGCTACATTCAGCGAATATGTCAAATTCCAGCGAGTGCTGTTAACTATGCTGAAGCAAAACGCTGTTTCTCAACTTTAAAAAGAGTAAAAACTTTCCTTAGGAACACAATGTCACAGGACCGATTGTCAGCATTAGCAATGCTTTCAATTGAGAGAGATTTTGTTATGAAGATCAGCGACTTCAACGCAAAAGTTATCGATAGATTCGCCAGGTCTAAGGAGAGTACAGCAGAGTTTCTGTATAAATAGGTGAGTCACTACTACTCTGTATTTTATTTTTCATTTGTAGTTTATGGCTCATGGAACTTTGGTACAAGGACAGACTCCCTCAAAATTATTGCACTTCTTCAAATACTATATTATAACCCATTACACATAAAGTAACCCGTTTTAATCAGCTTATTTACGTAAACGGTTCTCGAAAAAATATTTCCGTTTGCGCGTTAGACACGTTTCCGGTTTACAGTATAATTTTACATGGAAATAGTTCCGTTCCGAAATTTATTTTAGGCAGTTTTACTGTATATCTTTCTCGTCTCCGATATGTTTACAGATTTTGGTTCCGGAGAGTGAGTCCAGTCACAATACAAAACTTCAAGTATCGAAGGTAGTTGCAAGTCGCAGCCAAGTGGCAGATGTTCCGACACAAACAATCTTCAAGTGTTACATCCTGTCATTTCACTCTTGGCGTGCGTCTTACTTACTTCCTCTTTCTTCTTTAGATGCGTTCGCTACATGCTTTCTTGAACATTACATCTTATACAACCTTGGTCAACATAACTATTTTGTTTTATTATTAACCACCGAGCTCAGGAGATTTCGTGTGTGGCTCGCATTTGGGAGGCCGGGTTCAATTCTCGTGGCCGACCTACATGACCCATGGTTTTCTCAGTTCGCCAGGCGAATGCTGGATAGGTTAATTACATCTTCCTAATTTCCTGTTCCTCCATTATCATTTCATATCATCTCTCATCTGGTGGTCTCTTTCAGAGTAGAAGTGTCGGCGGGCGTCTCGGCCCTGCATGGCAGGATGATGTGCTTCTGGTAAACACTTCCTACTCTGGTAGGTTGGTCTCCGGTCTACGAGCCGGCAAATTGGGACCGTTTCCGGACAATGGTGGGCGGGAAATCCGGGATGTTGCCAACTCGTCAATTGTAGGGGCCCTCTGCGCTGTCGGCTCGTTGAAATTACCGCCCTCTGTCTCTTCTCGCCTCATCCTTCCTCTCGGGGGTGCCCCACTTGGGACATAAATACAACAGACCAAGTTTGGACTGCCGAGCGGAATCCCCTCTGTCTAGTCTGTACTATCACTCACTGCTCCAGGTCTTGCATTAGCTTTTATATTTTATATAATCCTTCAGGTTGCAGTAAATCGTTCCAGAAGCCGAATGTTCCGGTCTGGAACAGTATCGAATGGTATTCGCGTCTTGTGACGTCAGGCGACACCCTTAAATTGCCCGGCTCGACTATTCCCCCGTGTTCGCCAATGTGACAGTACTCAGAATAATGAAATGTGTAGTGTTTAACGCCGGTTTTGCTACATACGGCACCGCAGGCGGTGACACTAATACATGAGATGAAGATGGAGCACCGATGGAATGACATGGCGGCGGAAACTGGAGATATCGGAGAACACCCACCTATAATCTTACTTTGTGGTCACCTGGGATCGAACCCGGGCCACCTTGTAAGAATCGAGCGGTCTAACTACTCAGCCACGACGCGGCCCCGGAAGGATGCATGGCAAGTTGTGCGAGAAAATCCGCAAAAAATACCTGTAGGCTCTAAGAAGAACTTGGTATATCAAAAGATACCATATATTGCCACATTAAGACATTTGGAAAATGATACAGAAGCTGTAGATCTGTATCTCTTGGACTGACACCTCAACAGGCTGAACGTAGAGTGGATATCTGTCGTCAGCTTAACCATAATCCCATGGATGATAGATTTGTCAGGAGAGTCGTCACTTGTGATGAAAAATGGGTATATTACCGAAACCCTAATACCTCAAAACAGAGGCTTGATCCCCGCCAACCTGCCAAAGTCATCATTAAAAAAGTCAATTTGGTCTCAAAGTAATGTTGTGTGTCTGATGACATTTTGAAGGAGTGATTCACTGGCAGTTTGTTTCAAACAGACGGGCGACGGGTGCGGATCCTTTTCTCAACAACTGGAACAAGCTCATGAATTTTGAGACGGAGATACCCAGCATTAGTTAACCAAAATAGAGTTCTATTGCAACACTTCATACTGCATGAACAACCATGGGAAAATTTAGGACTTGGGAGGAATTGAACTGTTACAGTCCTAATCTCGCACCATCAGATTATCATCTTATTCGATCCATGACTCATTTTCTACATGGAAGAAATGTTGACAACATTGAAGCAGTACAAGTGGGTGTCACCGAACTCTTCACATCAAAAACCAGAGACTAGTACCATCGTGGGATAATAAACCTCACTGAACGATGACTCACGACCGTAGAATCTAATGATCTATACTTTGAAAATTAGTTAACTGCTTTTCAGAACACATTTCAAATAATTGTTCTTAAAAAGCGACATTACTTATGAGAAAGTATCTGTAACTGTATTAACATTATAACTGTAATATTACAGGTTGGGTCATGGCATTCCGCACGGCTGGACCGGCTCTTGCCTTCTTCTTGGGCTATGCCTGCCTGCGCCTCTACATCGATCCCCACCTGACCCCAGTCATCAGCAACAAGGATCCACGATGGATTGGAGCTTGGTGGCTAGGTAAGTCTACATCAAGTCTACAGTAGCCTATAGAACAGAAGTTCTATATCAATACTGCCTACTGTCGTACCAAATGATAAGCATCTGGCTTACAAAAATATTCGGTCAAGGTACTCAAACTCAGAGGTTTATTTTCCTAAAAACAGCTGTAACCATTAAAGTAATAATAAATGCAGATATATACAGGTCATTTGCAATAACAACAAAAAGAATTGCTCTTCTAAAGTGAAACAGGTGTTGACAAAAACTATTTAAGTGCACTGCTGGAATTTCAACATTCATTTAAAAATTCAGTCAACAAAAACATAGGTATGTGTACATATTCCCTCACATTGCTTAAATTCAATTCTTTGTAGGGAAGCATTTACTTCTAGCAGGCGTAATTTCACATGAGAAATTATTTTTTGGAAATTAATTGTTCTTTCACACTGGCCGTGTGTAGGCTAAAGTAAGGAAAGATAGAGTCAGACTAATAAATTCAATGCCTACACACTGGCCGTGTGTAGGCTAAAGTAAGGAAAGATAGAGTCAGACTAATAAATTCAATGCCTACACAGGGCCAGTGTGAAAGAACAGTTAATTTCCATTAATTATACCTAATAGTGGTCCGAACTATAAAGCCCGGGCCTTAAAGTACACACAGCATAGTAAGTCGCCATTAAGGTAGTTGTCTCATGTGTTTATGAGAACTCCTAGTGGTTTACTATAAAGCCCGGGCCTTAAAGTACTTACAGCATAGTAAGTCATCATTAAGGTAGTTGTCTCATGTGTTTATGAGAACTCCTAGTGGTTTACTATAAAGCCCGGGCCTTAAAGTACTTACAGCATAGTAAGTCGTCATTAAGGTAGTTGTCTCATGTGTTTATGAGAACTCCTAGTGGTTTATTATAAAGTCCGGTCTTAAAGTACTTACAGCATAGTAAGTCATCATTAAGGTAGTTGTCTCATGTGTTTATGAGAACTCCTAGTGGTTTACTATAAAGCCCGGGCCTTAAAGTACTTACAGCATAGTAAGTCGTCATTAAGGTAGTTGTCTCATGTGTTTATGAGAACTCCTAGTGGTTTACTATAAAGCCCGGGCCTTAAAGTACTTACAGCATATTAAGTCCCCATTAAGGTAGCTGTCTCATGTGTTTATGAGAACTCCTAGTGGTTTACTATAAAGCCCAGGCCTTAAAGTACTTACAGCATAGTAAGTCGCCATTAAGGTAGTTGTCTCATGTGTTTATGAGAACTCCTAGTGGTTTATTATAAAGCCCGGGTCTTAAAGTACTTACAGCATAGTAAGTCATCATTAAGTTAGTTGTCTCATGTGTTTATGAGAACTCCTAGTGGTTTACTATAAAGCCCGGGCCTTAAAGTACTTACAGCATAGTAAGTCGTCATTAAGGTAGTTGTCTCATGTGTTTATGAGAACTCCTAGTGGTTTACTATAAAGCCCGGGCCTTAAAGTACTTACAGCATAGTAAGTCCCCATTAAGGTAGTTGTCTTATGTGTTTATGAGAACTCCTAGTGGTTTACTATAAAGCCCAGGCCTTAAAGTATTTACAACATAGTAAGTCGTCATTAAGGTAGTTGTCTCATGTGTTTATGAGAACTCCTAGTGGTTTACTATACAGCCCGGGCCTTAAAGTTTTTACAGCATAGTAAGTCGTCATTAAGGTAGTTGTCTCATGTGTTTATGAGAACTCCTAGTGGTTTACTATAAATCCCGGGCCTTAAAGTACTTACAGCATAGTAAGTCGCCATTAAGGTAGTTGTCTCATGTGTTTATGAGAACTCCTAGTGGTTTACTATAAAGCCCGGGCCTTAAAATACTTACAGCATAGTAATTCCCCATTAAGGTAGTTGTCTCATGTGTTTATGAGAACTCCTAGTGGTTTACTATAAGGCCCGGGCCTTAAAATACTTACAGCATAGTAATTCCCCATTAAGGTAGTTGTCTCATGTGTTTATGAGAACTCCTAGTGGTTTACTATAAAGCCCGGGCCTTAAAGTACTTACAGCATAGTAAGTCGTCATTAAGGTAGTCGTCTCATGTGTTTATGAGAACTCCTGGTGGTTTACTGGGAAAAACAAGAGTCAGTTGGAGAATTTAATGTCATGATTGAATTTTTCAGTCTGACTCTATCATTCCAAATTATTTTTTATCATACAGGCAGGCTCAATTTTTACCCATTCTTCGAGTAGTCTTTTCTTTAGTTTATCTCAGAGGAGATGGGAGAATTTCTGATTATTTTATTTACCTCTTTCTGTAAATTGCTGTAATAATTTCTCTACGTGCAAAACATTTAGTTTGGTGAAACATCACAAACTGTCGCTGTTCAAATGTTATTTCCTTTGCTCCCATTTGAGTTCAAGGTACACCACGACAATATGAGGGGTACTATTTATATTTTGAACCTAATCATTAAAACAAAGTAATTTCTGATTGAAAACTGCTTTATTGTTTTTTTATCTTTTTTTCTTTTTTTTTCCCCAAAATATTCTCCTTTATGGTCAATACACTTTTGCATTCGTTTGAGCCATTTGTCAAAGCATTTATTCCAGTCTTGTTGAAACACCTCCAAAACATGGTTTTTGAAGGCATCAATGGCTTTTTCTTGATGTTCGGGAACAAAAATAAGTAACTGGGTACCAAATCAGGACTGTATGGCAGATGAACCGTTAAATACTCTGTTGTTAGACGAGGTGTGTGTACGCTCACATTGTCTTGATGTAGAACGATTCTATGGTCCTTCATTACTCTCTATCTTCCTCTTGGATTATGTTTGCAAAATCTGAATTTTTGTATTCACACTTGGCCCTTGTCACATCACACTTATGGGGAATATTGGTTGGTTGGTTGCTAATGCTCATGGAGTTGGAGAATTTCCATTTTCCTTCTGGCCTCCCAATAACGTGTGACTAGTTGTGCTGTCAGTTCTCCATCTGTTTTGGTCAGGAGCAGATGATCTCCGTCCATCAATGAGTTCGGGTCTCTACACAGTGTGCAGGTCGGGGATTCAAAAATATTAATCCTGTGTAGATGAGCGGCCAAACAGTCGTGGCCAGTAATCAGTCGGAAGATGGCAACAGTACTGCTTCTTGGGTAGTCTGGGATGGGATTTTTACTTCCTTGTAGAATTTGTAGAATCCTTATGGGGAATGTAATATGACAAAATGCAGGACTCCGATTGGTTGCTGGCCCAGGACGAACATCATCCTTTTGAAAGCCACAGTAGTTCATATAGATACAAGGGAAGTAATGGATACTTGTTTGCAGGTTGGCTGATACTGGGAACTGCTATGGTAGTTTTGTCTGTGTTCCTGGGTATGTTTCCTAAGAAGATGCCATCCCAGAACACCAAACAAACTCCCTTCCGGACTCCAGAGGAGTGTCCACTGAATAAGGAGAAGCTACTTTCTGACTTCTTGCCAGCTGACCCTATCGTCAGCAAACAGCAACACAACACTCCTGCACAATCTTCAGGTAAGTTCAATAAACTTCTTAACTGGCCAACCCATTCACATCAATGTATGACATGAACATGCCATTCAAAATGACATAACATCAATATGAAAGTAAAATAATAACCATCTTGTCAATCCTATTAAACATTTTTAAAATATTAGTAGTGGGATGTTTTTGAATTAAATTTGTACTTACTATTAAATTATCACAAAATTATTCTTTTTGGAAATGTTCAGAATAATTTAGCTCTTAAAAATATTCAAATAGAACAGTACTTTCGCAACTACAATGACAATTAATGCAAATAATAATTATTACGGTTTTTACATATATAAAGAAAACAAATTATTTTATAGCGTACCTAACCTAAAGTTTTTCAGAAAGTCGACATAGTAAGGAATATAAACATTTCATGTTTACCTTTACATTTCAGTTCATTCTGAATTTCCTCTTCCAAATATTTTCCTTCAGTAAATTATCTTTGTGGGATTTATGCTTTTTTTTTTTTTTCACAAAGAAAATATGTTGATCTTAACAAAAATCATTGTGAATGTCCTTATTTATTAACTTGGCAAAAAGCTTTAGCGTTCACATTGCATTTTTGTTTTTTAATTGTCAATAAACTTTATTGTATGCAAATGTTGCATCACTTGAATTAAGATGCTATTCAGTAACAGTCCTACATCACTTACATTTTATAACAACATGAACATTTAAATATTAATAAACATATTATAATAACAAAACTAAAGCCCCTTTATCATAAACACAAAACACATGATATTAAAGAGCAGGTCATTGTGTCGTTTTCTTTTTGGTCTTCTATTTTGCAGTTGTGGAGGAGGATGTAGGAAAATGGGATGATTGGCAAGAGTTTGGTGTGGGCTGTCTTGATAACATCTATCACTTGTGGTATATTCAGGTCTCTGTGAAGTGTGCTGTTGCTAACATGCCATGGGGCACATGTGGTCAATCTTGGGTATCTGTTTTGGATTACTTGGATTCTTTTTACTTGTGACGCTGTAGCAGAGCCCCATATGGAACAACCATATTGCCAAATAGGCTTGATGAGTGAGTTGTATAGAATGCTTTCATATGACATTACAAGAGGCGATTTTGACTGTATTATATGTTTAATTTGTTGGATTCAATGTCTTAGTCGTACAGAAGATATGTGATGTGGAAATTCCAGGTTAGTTCCAGGTTAGTTTACTGTCCAGTATGAGGACAAGGTAACTTAACTGGGTACAGCAATTCCTCCAAGAACTATGGGATAATATGTGATCTCCTTTTTATTGTGAAATATACATTCTGAGATTTCTGTGGATTCATTACCACACTTCAGTCAGAACACCATTTTGTGATTTTGTCAATGCAGAACTTATTTAGTTTCTTGCGCTGGGTTTCCGTCAGTTTCTATGTGAATGGTGTTCTGGAGTTATAACTACAGATATTTGAAAACAAACATCACACGAATATTTACTTCATTTCATTGTTTTAAGAATGTGTCCAAGCATTCGTGTTTATTTTGCCTGAGAGCAGGAACAACTTAAAACTAACATTTTGTTTGCTAACTGCGCTGTCCACTACTGTCCTGATGCTGGAATTTCTCCATCAACAATGTCACAGTTCACACTTCGAAAAGTTTCAAAGTCATTGATTTTCATGGTACACTTCTTCATTGAATATTTCGTCATCCAGAGAAATAATATATACATATGTACTGCCACAGCGGCTGCTAATACCTGCCATGTGAGCTGCCGCACTCCACCACTTTTGTTATTTACCAGCCGCTAAACGCAATAATAGGTCTTTCAAGGACAACCTCTGTGTGCTGTCACAAGCCAGGAAATAGGTAGCCGCATATTCTGTGCCAGCTGATTCGACTCCAGAGACATCAGCTTCTAGATTCTTTAAGGAGGAATTCTGCTGCAATTCTGTGTTAGATGTAGGAAAGAAGATGAATCAGTAATTCATCTGTTATGTGACTGTCCAGCATTTGTTCATCTAAGAGCAAAAGTTTTTGGCAGCTACCTTCGAAGGATTGTATTAGAAGCATCAATAAGTAGCCTGAGTAAGTTCATTATGAATAATGGATTACAGTTGAGCCTCCTTTATCTGGATTAACTGGGATAAGGGCTGATCCTACTTAACAAAAATCTGAGTTATCTGGAAAATGACAAGCAAATGATAAAAACATGTACAACACCAAAATATTCTTGATGAAGTTTATAAATTACTATCAGTACTCTTTCACCTAAAAAAACACACACACACACACACACACACACACACACACACTGTTTGTACTGCAATAGCCTATGTATTTGTACTGTACTACAAACTAGTCAGTAGTAAAAAAAGGCACTGAGCTTCTGCTGTCTGTGCTTAGTGTATCACTTACGAGTAGTGTGATCTCACATCCACTTTAACATTAGAAATTAATTTGGCTTGACTCTCAAAATAAAGCATCAATTTCTCTATGTTTGTTACTGCTTGTGTGTGGGTCATAACAGCAGTGAGCTTCTGTTATCTCAGTTTAGTGTATCACTTACAAGCAGCATGATCTCACATCCGCTTTAATATTAGAAATTAATTTGGCTTGACTCTCAAAATAAAGCATCAATTTCTCTATGTTTGCTACTGCTTGTGTGTGGATCATAACAGTAGTGAGCTTCTGTTGTCTCAGTTTAGTGTATCACTTACAAGCAGCATGATCTCACATCCGCTTTAACATTAGAAGTTCATTTGGCTTGACTCTCGAGATAAAGCATCAATTTCTCTATGTTTGTTACTGGTTGTGTGTGGGTCATAACAGCAGTGAGCTTCTGCTGTCTCAGTTTAGTGTATCACTTACAAGCAGCATGATCTCACATCCACTTTAACATTAGAAGTTCATTTGGCTTGATTCTCGAAATAAAGCATCAATTTCTCTATGTTTGTTACTGCTTGTGTGTGGATCATAACAGCAGTGAGCTTCTGCTGTCTCAGTTTAGTGTATCATTTATCTCACATCCACTTTAACATTAGAAGTTCATTTGGCTTGACTCTCGAAATAAAGCATCAATTTCTCTATGTTTGTTACTGCTTGTGTGGGTCATAACAGCAGTGAGCTTCTGTTGTCTCAGTTTAGTGTATCGCTTATCTCACATCTGCTTTAACATTAGAAGTTCATTTGGCTTGACTCTCGAAATAAAGCATCAATTTCTCAATGTTTGTTACGGCTTGTGTGTGGGTCATAACAGCAGTGAGCTTCTGCTGTCTCAGTTTAGTGTATCACTTATCTCACATCCGCTTTAACATTAGAAGTTCATTTGGCTTGATTCTCGAAATAAAGCATCAATTTCTCTATGTTTGTTACTGCTTCTGTAGTATTAGTCATAACCACAGCTGGTTTGTCAACACTGTCTGAATCTGAATACTCTTAATTTAATTTTCAGTAGCACTGCATGATGCAATAATACCTTCCTCTGTAATCAGTTTATAACCTCTGTCATTGTCAGTGTCTTCTTCAAGATCGTAACAGCCATCCATAATTTTAAAAAATGTTTATAAAATCTTTTTCCAAATTAATTTTTTCTGAATGTTTAAGGTACCTTATACAGACATTCATGTGTGTTACAGACTTCAAAGTGGCGCTGCATCGACTGTTAAAGAACCGCCTGCTGATGTGTAATGTGGTCGCTGGTGTCTTCTACATCCTAGGAGCCTCTGGTTACATAACATTTGCTCCCAAGTACCTGGAGACGCAGTTCCAGCAATCTGCGGCAGGTGCCAGCGTTGTGATTGGTAAGTAATGTAAATACAATCCAAATGGAGCATACCTAGAGTTTAGCATAATCTGTTGTTTACTGTAATTTTACTAACTGAAAACAAGAGACGCATTTTGAGTAGCCATGTCAGCTGGGCTGAGGCTACGTTTAACTTTATGTTTTCTTGTCACTGGAGATTCTTACATAAGACAAAAGTTTAAAAAACATAGTGAACATTCCATTCTGGGAACTGAGCGGTATCGTTCAGGCGCTTTCGTCTGTGGCCAACATTCGGGAGGTCCAGGTTTGACTCCAGTGGCCAGTCTGATCTATAGAGGGAGGCTGGCAATTTGCATCATTCGCTTGAAACTCAAAGAACCTCAAACCTCAAACGAAACATCGCTGGAAAATTACATTCCCTTGCCAGGGGGAGATTCCTTCATAGAACAATGAGTTATTTAAGCAGATGCTATTTAAATAATTCAAAATCTAAAAGAAAACAGAAACTATAAATACATTGTTATTGCTATTATTGTATAAATTGCTTATGTAAGAGCCTTGAATTAATGTTACAAAGGAAATGACTGATATATTAGCTGATCTGGATTCATTGCTTAAGAATCGTCTATTCCAACAATGGTAAGAAATTATACAAATAAAATATTTAGTGATTATTTTCCTCTTATCTTAAGAAGTTGATGACAATACTTCTATCTTCTCTAATTGAAATTAATTTCGTGGACATTTGCCCACATCTTCAGTCAACATACTTCGTTCAAGGATATCATGTATTTACATTAAAAACAGAATCAATTGCCGGGTTGCCAAAATTCATTATGCAATTTTTATTTTTTTAAATAAATATTTTTTTCCCAAACTATTAAATCTATGGGAACATTTAATTGTTTTAATAATTTAACTTCGGGATTTATTTCATGGTTAAATTACCAAAAATGATCTGCTATGGCCGATTTATCAATTTATTTATATCTAATGTTACGAAAATGTTCTTTTTTTCTGGTTTCCAAACTATGTTTCGTCTTTCCAATATAAACCTGATCACAATCTAAGCAATTAAATTCATAAGTACCAGATTTTTTTATTAGTAGGAATTTTATCTTTTTTAGAAAATTGTAATACATTTATATTTATTTTGAGGAACTAAAGTTATACCAACTTCTTTAAAAAAAAATTTGAAAATGTTTTATAACCCAATGATGGTAAGTAAATTTTTTAAATTTATAATCATCTTTTATTTTTTTAAGACTAGAAATAGCATTAATACTTTTTAGATATTTAAATTTTTCAACTTTCTTTTGTATAAAATCTGTATTAAAACCATTAATTAAAGCAGTATTAATTATATGTTTATATTCTTTATTAAATTCTTCTTTATTCAGGGGTATATTTATTAATCTATAAATCAAACTATTAAAAACAGCAAATTTATATGAAAAAAGGATTAAAACTTATTTTTTATGTAATTATCAATATGAGTAGATTTCCTATAAATACCAAAATCTAATTTGTTATTATTTCTTATTATTTTCAAATCTACAAAAGGAAGAAATCCATTAATTTCAGTTTCTTAAGTGATTTTATAGCTTTATCTTGTAAATTTAGTAATTTTAAAGCATCATTAATTTGTTTTTCAGGAACAATAGCAAAAATATCATCAACATATCTATACCATGTTTTAAAAATTAAAGGAAAAGCTTTAGTGACTTGAATTTAAAAAAAAAACTCATAAAAAGATCAGCAAGAAAAGGTGAAAGAGAATTACTCATTGCTAAGTCAGAAGTTTGTTGAAAAAATTCACCATTAAAAGTGAAAAAATTTTGATCCAAACAAAACACAGTAATTAAATTAATTGGGAGTTGATTAATGACACTAAACAGCACTTACTTTTAAATTTTCCCGGAACTAGTTTCAGAGGCCTTCCCTCTATCTTCAGCCGGACATCGACTGGTTCTCATTGGTGTAGCTGGCAATATTTTGTCATCGGTCTCCTCTGGTGGTGGTTCGCGGAACTTGCTGAACAAATCTTTCTGGGGGATGTCGAAATTGAATACTTTGTTTCTATTTTTTTAAATAAAGATTTGTTCCCATGTGGACCATCCATGGGCCTTTGATAAATTCAAAAAGGTCTTCAAAAAACAAAACATTCAACTAGCTCCAGTGAACCATTACTCCTTAAAAAACCTAATTTGCTCAAACATCAAAGATGCCATTCCATCTAACAAAAAATCTGGTATATATCAAATTGAATGCTGTGACTGTAGTCAAATTTATATTGGAAAAACCAAAAGAAATTTAGAAACAAGAGCAAAGGAACACTTTAGGAACATAAAATACAAACAATTAGAAAAATCAGCAGTTGCCACGCATTTTTGGGAAAAAAACCAAAACATAAATCCAGAACCAAAATTACTAAAACATACAACAGGAAAAGAAGAACTGTCCACATGGGAACAAATCTTTATTTCAAAAAATAGAAACAAAGTATTCAATTTCGACATCCCCCAGAAAGATTTGTTCAGCAAGTTCCACGAACCGCCACCAGAGGAGACCGATGACAAAATATTGCCAGCTACACCAATGAGAACCAGTCGATGTCCGGCTGAAGATAGAGGGAAGGCCTCTGAAACTAGTTCCGGGAAAATTTAAAAGTAAGTGTTGTTTAGTGTCATTAATCGACTCCCAATTAATTTAATTTATACAACAACACTGTTTTCAACACTTCCATGAAAGGATTTAAAAAACAGTAAGTTTAACAAAATTAACTATTAAGTCCTTATGTAAATTTATTGAATTCAACCACTTTTTTAAATAAATTAAAAGTTTTTCTCTAGGAATACTACGAAATAAGGCTTTAATTAATGGTTTTAATAAAAATTTTATACAAAAGAAAATTGAAAAATTTATTTATCAAAAAAGTATTAATGATATTTCTACTCTTAAAAAATAAAAGATGATTATAAATTTAAAAAATTTACTTACCATCATTGGGTTAATAAACATTTTCAAAACTTTTTTAAAGAAGTTGGTATAACTTAAGTTCCTCAAAATAAATGTAGTATTAAAAATTTATTACAATTTTCTAAAAAAGATAAAATTCCTAATAATAAACAATCTGGTACTTATGAATTTAATTGCTTAGATTGTGATCAAGTTTATATTGGAAAGACAAAACATAGTTTGGAAACCAGAAATAAAGAACACTTTCATAACATTAGATATAAACAAATTGATAAATCGGCTGTGGCAGATCATTTTTGGTCATTTAACCATGAAAGAAATCCCGAAGTTAAATTATTAAAACCATTAAATGTTCCCAAAGATTTAATAGTTTGGGAAAAAATATTTATTTTAAAAAATAAAAATCGCATCATGAATTTTGACATACTGGCAATTGATTCTGTTTTTAGGTTTGTTTCGTCTTCATATGTTGGTAATACGTAAATACGCAAATAAATGTTATCCTTGACAACGAAGTGTGTTTGACTGAAGATGTGGGCAAATGTCCACGAAATTAATTTCAATTAGAGAAGATAGAAGTATTGTCATCAACTTCTTAAGATAAGTGGAAGATAATCACTAAATATTTTATTTGTATAATATTTATTATTCCACTGTAACTAGCTTCATTTTCTGTGTAATGGTACGAAATTTTACTATAGACATTTGAAACATTTAATAGCTATCAGTACAGTACATTCAGTCACATAAGGGTGGCAGTTGTTGAACATTTAATTGAAAACTTTAAGGTATAATGCACAGAAATAGTTAATTGCTAGATAAATAGGTGGATCTCTTAACGTCTACAATAATACTTACCATTTGATGATTAGAATGCGACCTCTTGATGTCACCAACAATGATTTGCTCCTCACACAGTTTGGTCATGATGATTTCTGCAAGGAAAGAAGGAATGCAAGGAAATTCAATGTCAGAGATGTCAGAATATATAAACACAAGAGTTTACTTGTAAAACACTACACACTTAATTTTAGCACTGAAATATTTCATATGAATACTGTTTTGGTCACCTTCCGGACAAGGGAATTACTAACATAGCCTGTTGTTGTACCAAGTGTTACAACAGACAGGCTTTCTGTTTACATTCCAGACCTTTCTTTCTAAACAAATGCTAATGTTGCCAGGTTGCCAAGCGTAAGCCTGCAAGTTTATTGTAATACACACACAGGAATCCACTCCTTTCATATCATTTTGTGGCTAAACGAATTATTTTAGCAACATATGGTAAATAAACAAATAACTTATCTTTTTTAGTTCTACCTCATTATCTTAATTGCAAAAGTAAATGATAAAGGTGTTACAACATATTTGCAATCAAAGCTTTGATCAATTTTATTTTTTACTTATGCTGTCATGTACTTTAGACAAAAATGGTACCGGAACATATGTTTCAGCTTAACGTCAAGAATTTGTTGTGCACACATACACTTGTCACCTTGTATATATAGCCTCATATTATTGTTAAACCCTTTCTATGTCACTTATGTATATTACAAGTCTACATGACATTCTGCATGTTCAAATAATTGCTCCATGAAACTAATAAAGACACTTGATGCATATGTTGCAGGATCAGCAGGCATTCTGGCTGCAGTTGTTGGTTTCCTCGCATCAGGATATATTATCTCCAAATTTAGACCACGAGCAAGCTTGGTCCTAGGTTGGAACGTCTTTGTTGGTTTTAGCTTCATCATTGGAGAAATTATATTTGTATTTCTGGGATGTCCTGAGAACACACTGCAAGGGTTTAACCCTGAAAATGGACAGTAAGTTTCTAAATGTACTCTTCCTCTTCTTCAACTTCCCTAATTGTACCACTATTGTGGTGTTAGGGGATTCTTGTTCTCTATCCCTTTTAAGGTTGGGCCTGACGAACTGAAACTTAAGATATGATAGAGAACCAGGATAGGTGACAGCCCAATGCCTGGTGTGAAGGTGAAGGAAGTGATTTGGTCAAATATTTAACACTGCATTGTTCTACCATCGGACCAAACTGGAAGGCTCAGGTGGTTTCGTCTTTGGCCCGCATTTGGGAGGTCCGGGTTTGATTACCATGGCCGACCTACCTGACCCACTGGTTTTTTCGGGGTCGTGTCCCTCCATCTCCATTATCATTTCATATCATCCCTCATCTGGTGGTCTCTTTCAGGGTAAAAGACTCGGCGGGTGTCTCGACGTTGCATGGTGGGATGATGTGCTCCTAGTAAACACTTTCTCCTCTAGTAGGATGGTCTCCACTCTCTGGGCAGATCTGATGTGGCCATTTACGGACCACAGAGGGATGGGATGCCGTTTCTACTGGCCTGCCGGGAAGCTTCCAATGGGTAAAGTGTAGGGACACTGACCTATGCACTGCCATGGCTCCTTAGGACCACTACCCCTTTCCCCTCTCCACATCCTATCCTTCCTCCTGGGGTTGCTCCAATTGGGGGCATTGGTAAAATAGATCAAGTCTGGTCGACGTAATGAATTCCCTCCTTTTGGCCATTCCAGGCTCCATGGCCTTCTTCAGGAACTGAACAAAAAGGTTGGCCGACATTAGTAACTGACAATATTGCTCACTGTGAAAGTTTTAAGTCAAGACTATAGTAATAAACAAGAATCATCTTCCAAAGGTTCAAGAATATTTCCCTACCTCAAACTAAGTTTTGCATGGCAAAATCAATTAATTTTTATTTCCTCAGTGGTTTACTGGCTAATAGAATCTATAGCTTGAATATTCTGCAAAAGACTTGAGAGTCTCCCTTTATTAAGCAACTTTATATACTTTGCATAATTGGTAATCTGTAAGAGATACACAAGAAAATGTTCCTCACAAAAAACGTAGATTCTTTAAACAAGACATTTTCTTAAATATTAAAAGCAGAAGCATTATTAACAATTAACAATGAAGACATTTTCTCAAATAAACAGAGTGTTTAGAAAGCACTCAAAAGCATTCCTTGTCATATAAAGTTAGTTTTAATTAACTTGCTTTCTTCTCCAACTATCTGATACAAATTTTGCAATCAATTTTAATATCACTCCTTATGAACCGGAGACCGTAAATTTTAAACAATAGCTCAGAATTGGATTAAAAGCAGACAAGGTTCTTTAGTTTTAACGAAATAATTAAAACAATTTAAACATGTTTAAAATAAATAGATTATTACAAAAATTTGTGACTGTGAATTTTTAATTGTTATCAAAATATTTGTAAAATTTAAAACAAAAAGCACATAGATAATTGATACACAAATAGTTGTCATTCACTACAAATGTTGTGCAAGTGTTCTGCACACTTCTTAAAATTGTCACTGTGTGTCACTGTTGTGCTGCTGCCACAAGCTGGAGCCGGACGCCTGGGCAGGAGAGAAAAGGATAGAGAGAGACTCCAGAGCATTCAGTCCATTGTTATCGCCAAATTTCTCGGAAGTTCTGTGGCTTTCTAGACACAATGGCTGAGGGGTATAAATACCCTACAAGGTGTTTGAGCAGTAGTTGTTTGTTGGTTATTCGACAGTCAACGATTGAAGTGTTCAACAGTGATTTCTTTCATTTGTTTTCGTGCAGCAAAACACCAAGTCAGCCTTGAAGACAGTTGATTGTCAATTTCACATCTTTTTACTACAACAAGGGTTGTTTAAAATTTCTGCAAACAGGATTTCCGAATCTACGTAACCCACACAGTCACAATATTATCTACTACCCCACATTTTGTTGTTGTCAATCTTTCAAGTGCAGTAGAACGTTGTTTACCAGATCAACTGGGACCAGGCCCAATCTGAGTTAACAAAATTTGGGCTATCCAGTGAATAACGCAATACAATAAAAAAACATGTACATCACCGAAATATTTTTAATGGAGTTTATAAATTACTATGGGCATTCTTTCAACTAAAAATACATACACTATATGTAACAGCCTATGTATTTGTACTGTACTACAAATTAGTCGATAGTAAAAAAGGCAGTGAGCTTCTGTTGTCTCAGTTTAGTGTATCACTTACGAGCAGCATGATCTCACATCCGCTTTAACATTAGAAGTTCATTTGTCTTGACTCTCAAAATAAAGCATCAATTTCTCTATGTTTGTTACTGCTTGTGTGTGGGTCATAACAGCAGTGAGCTTCTGTTGTCTCAGTTTAGTATATCACTTATCTCACATCCGCTTTAACATTAGAAGTTCATTTCTCTTGACTCTCGACATAAAACATCAATTTCTCTGTTTGTTACTGCTTGTGTGTGGGTCATAACAGCAGTGAGCTTCTGTTGTCTCAGTTTAGTGTATCACTTATCTCACATCCACTTTAACATTAGAAGTTCATTTCTCTTGATTCTCGAAATAAAACATCAATTTCTCTATTAATTTTTAGATGAGTCGTATTTATTACACATCTGCTTCACTTTCGTACCTATTTTGAGGACATGTTTCGCAAATCATCGTTTGCATCTTCGGCTCTTATGCGACTAAAGCTTGATCCAGTGGTGTGGGTAATTCTGGGGTTGCTGCTGCCATCTGTTGATTTAGTGATGAACTTAAATGTGGGATTCTCTTCTGGCGGGATTTCAAAGTTCATTAGTTGGTTTTTGTGTTTTTCTATGTATATTCTCTCCCATATGACGAGTTCACTATATTTTTGTACGTATTTTAGTAATTCTGTGCTATCTTCAATTTCATGATTTTCAGACCAGAAATGAGCTGCTATTGCGGACTTATCAATATTTTTGTATCTTAAGTGCCTGAAGTGTTCTTTCTTTCTAGTGCCTATGTTTCTTTTTGTCCTCCCTATGTAAATTTTTTCACAGTCTTTACACTTAATCTTGTAAATGCCTGACTTTTCCTCTGGTTTTATCTTATCAGTATTATTAGTGTGAAGTAGGTTTTTAATGTTATATTGTATTTCTTGAATATTTTTTGGAACTTTTTTGTGGCCCAGGGGCATCTAGGTTTATAGAATTTAGCCATTTTTTCAGTTGAATCAAAAGTTTGTCTAATGGCATGCTAGGGAAGAGGGCCAATGCAATAGAAGAATATTTGGCAATGACTGAAATATGTATACATCAAAATTATTTTGTCTTCGATGGAAAATATTATAAACAAATTTCAGGACTAGCTATGGGAAACCCGCTATCACCATTTTTGGCCAATCTATACATGAGCTTTTTCGAAACACATATAACTAAAGCCTTCCCTCATATTTTTAAAACATGGTACAGATACGTAGACGACATCTTTGCAATAGTGCCCTACAAACAAATAGATGATGCTTTGAAACTACTCAACCTGCAAGAACCCAGCATACAATTCACAGTGGAAACTGAAGAGGACTGTACTCTACCTTTTTTAGACCTTAAAATCACAAAAAGCAATGAAAAACTAGAATTTGGTATCCATAGAAGAGCAACACACACAGATAATTACATCAAAGCAAATAGTTTCAACCCAATTCCACACAAACATGCAACCATCAACAGTCTCACACACAGATTAGTAAATCTACCCCTCAGCTAGCAAGAATATCAAAACGAATACCATCAAATCTTAAAAACTGCAATTAAAAATGGATATGGAAAAAAACCTTGTAGATAAAAAACTAAAATCATTCAAACTTCAAAAGAGATTAAAACAGATCACAGCTCTCACACCAATAAAACAAGAAATTAGATTTGCTAAATTTACTTACCACCCCTGGGCCACAAAAAAGTTCCAAAAAATATTCAAGAAATACAATATAACATTGGCACCAAAAAACAATTACAACATTAAAAACCTATTTCACAGTAATAATACTGATAAGATAAAACCAGAAGAAAAGTCAGGCATTTACAAGATTAAGTGTAAAGACTGTGAAAAAATTTACATAGGGAGGACAAAAAGAAACATAGGCACTAGAAAGAAAGAACACTTCAGGCACTTAAGATACAAAAATATTGATAAGTCCGCAATAGCAGCTCATTTCTGGTCTGAAAATCATGAAATTGAAGATAGCACAGAATTACTAAAATACGTACAAAAACATAGTGAACTCGTCATATGGGAGAGAATATACATAGAAAAACATAAAAACCAACTAATGAACTTTGAAATCCCGCCAGAAGAGAATCCCACATTTAAGTTCATCACTAAATCAACAGATGGCAGCAGCAACCCCAGAATTACCCACACCACTGGATCAAGCTTTAGTCGCATAAGAGCCGAAGATGCAAACGATGTTTTGCGAAACATGTCCTGAAAATAGGTACGAAAGTGAAGCAGATCTGTAATAAATACAACTCATCTAAAAATTAATAATTATTTCGCTTCACTGTGGTGTTCCAATACAGTTAAATCTCGATCAATTTCTCTATGTTTGTTACTGCTTGTGTGTGGGTCATAAAAGCAGTGAATTTCTGCTGTCTCAGTTTAGTGTATCACTTATCTCACATCTGCTTTAACATTAGAAGTTCATTTGTCTTGACTCTTGAAATAAAGCATCAATTTCTCTATGTTTGTTACTGCTTGTGTGTGGGTCATAAAAGCAGTAAATTTCTGCTGTCTCAGTTTAGTGTATCACTTATCTCACATCTGCTTTAACATTAGAAGTTCATTTGTCTTGATTCTTGAAATAAAGCATCAATTTCTCTAGGTTTGTTACTGCTTGTGTGTGGGTCATAACCACAGCTGGTTCATCAACACTGTCTGAATCTGAATACTCTACATTTTCATTATCAGTAACACTGCATGATGCAATAATGGCTTCCTCTGTAATTGGTTTATAACCTCAGTCATTGTCAATATCTTCATTAACATCGGAACAGCCATCAATATTTTTAAAAATGTCTATAAAATCTTCTTCCACACTTATTTTTTTCTTCTTCCTTGTTTTCTGTCAAGTCACACACACCAGGGCACAACTTTATCAAGATTTCTCTCCAAACCTGTTCCCAAGCAGGTGGTGTCCACTGTCAAGAGAATTCAAGTAATGTACCTATCGAGAATAGCAATTTATCATTTGTAAAACAAGTCTTCATTTACTACACTAAACCACATAATTTTGTTTTTCAAAACTGATCTGGTTTAAGGAGGTTTTACTGTATTTTCATAGCAAACAAAAATTCATAATCACTAACTTGTATTGAGGGACTAGTTTCGGAAGCCGTTGCCTCCATTTTCAACCTCTCTCCAACTACGTCTGTTGTTGCCTGCTCTGTTCTCTCTGGCGGCTCATAGTTCCACTGACACGGCTTCCATAACTAGTCCCTCAATAATATAAAAATGTATATGATGAAGTGTCAAAAACTGACTACAAATAGTTTTTTCAATGCTATATTAGTTTAATTTTTTTAAAATTTAAATTAAATATCTTCTTTTTGAAATCCTCCTGTATCTACAACAAAGTGCATAGTAAATACATCTCTAACAACAATTATCTGAATTAACAAGAAGCAGCCAGCTGTAAGAACAATTTGCACAAGGGTTCTCAAAACATGTATTTCGAGTGAAATCTCTAATTAGTGTAAGTACCAGTGAATGTAACAAAGATAATTCTGCTGTGTATTACAGGCTGGAAGTGATAAATGACTGTAATATTGGTTGTGGATGTGAGAACCTCAAGTACACTCCAGTTTGTGACGTGGAGTCTGGAATAACCATTTACTCGGCATGTCACGCTGGTTGCCACTCCATCATCAACACAACAATAAAGGTAATACCAGGATGCGGCAGTTATGTTGCTATAAAACAATGTCTCATTTGATCAGGGAGTATCACTTCCTCCCCTCCCTTTCTAAGTATTATTGTTTCCCCTACTCATGATTGTTAATTTTCTTTTACTTGACTACCTTGAATATGCTTCGGCTATTTACCCAATTTTTATCTTTTCATTTCAATTATTTGCATCCTATTTAAACCATCAGCCTGGTTCCTTTTAACTTCACTTTTCCAAGATTTCTTACTTACGTCTCCTCTTTCACTATTACAGTTACAGTAGAACCTGCCTTCAGCGGACACCTGGTTAAGCAGAAATCTGTCTTTAATGCAATTACTTCATGGTCCCATGAATTTAACAGGTTAAATTCCCTTTATCAAATGGAAATTGTCTTACGCTGACAATGGAATACATAGTACACATTTTAACGAAAAATTTCCAGTTGAGAATGCAGAGCTTAGAAAAATTTCAGGCACCATTTTCAATACAACACATTCCCTATTTAATGTAAGTAAAAATCAAATTGGATTGTGTTCAATTTATAAAGCAAAAGTAATGTTTTTCTAGGCATATGAAAACTGTCAGTGTGCTGGGGCGACAGTTCTACCTGGTCCATGTCCAGCAAACTGCAGAACAGCCTTCATCGCATTTTTGATCACCAGTGTCTTCATACATAGCCTGGGCAGTTCTGGCAAAGTTGGAAATCTGCTAGTCAACTACAGGTATGCAGTAAGGAATACAAGTGAAGAATTCATAGTCTTTTAATATAGCATGGGCTACCCATTAGCGTACTGCCACATATACAGGATGTAACATCAAAACTCTGTGTGAACGCTTCTTGCAGATAGAGGATAAATAAATGTTACATAAACATAGGTCCAGAAATTGTTTATTTCCAGGGAAGACCTCCTTTTCTACAACTCTGCTTGCTTGGTGACATGTATAATATGCAGTTGTCCTTTGGCTATAAACCACAACAGAACAGTGGTTTAACTGTACAGTAGTAAACATTAAATTGGCTGGAGTTGATGCATTTTACCATTGTTGTCATTGTGCCACACTATAGTACTTAGTCCACTTGTTAGGCACCAGTACTCCACAAATGCACAATGCACTTTCCCCTCATTTTAAGCTTTCTGTCCGTTGATTTTTGAATAGCAAGTTTCCTGACAGATGGATAGGAAGAAGTGGACCAATTCCATGGCCTCCATGCTCACTCGACTTAAACCCACTAAATTTTTATTTGTGGAGAGATTTGAAGTATCTTATTTATGCAACTCCAGTTCCAGATGTAGTAATCAATAAACAGGTTATACAAGAGGATGCCCGTGTGTAATAAAGAGGTGATCTTTTTGGTTGTATTAACTGCATTCAGGTGAATTTTGTTGCTGGAGCTGATACTGTGATTATGGATTTTGTCACTGAGGCAAAATAAATTTATATTGTTGTGTATGAAACACACACTTTCTAATATGTATAGACACGGTAAAGTAAGAATATTTTGTTTGAAGTTAGTTTTGCAATGTACAGTCATATGTAGATTAAACATTTTTCGTACTATTTTCTCTTGTGTTATAAATAACAAATCTGCATCAACGAAATTGCCCCACAATATAATACTATAAGAGATTACACAAATAAAAATATTTGTTAATGAATCTCCACTTATCTTAAAAAGTTGATGTTAATACTTCTTTCTTCTTTTTAAAATCAAAAACAAAAACAATGGAGTTTATTTGGAATAAAACTGAGGATGAATGCAACTTACCTTCGAAATCGATTTTAAAAAGCAGAAAGAAAAACAAACCAATGGAGTTTATTTGGAATAAAACTGAGGATGAATGCAACTTACCTTCGAAATCGATTTTAAAAAGAAGAAAGAAGTATTAACATCAACTACTTAAGATAAGTGGAGATTCATTAACAAATATTTTTATTTGTGTAATATTTATTACTCCACTGTAACTAGGTTCATTTTTTATGTAACTGTAAGAGACTGCTGATTGAACATAAGAAAAATAGATTATTTTTTATTGTATTGATACTGAAGAGGTTTTTCTAGTACATCCTATTAATCCTTGTCATAATCTTATGGATATGAGATTTCTATTTCAGGAATTTGTCGATTGTTATTCCTAGAAATCTAACTTCAGATGTTTACTGAAATGAACACTAGATCAATATTAGTGGATCTCCCGTTGGAGAGCACAAAACTCATGCAATGAGATTTGTTAGTATTGTGACTTTGTGGGTTCGTAGAATAAAAAGGCCGAGTTGCAGAAATTAAAAATCTCCTTTATTTTCGTAGCAATACACTGTCCAATTCTCACGTAACAGCATTAAATATACAGTCTTCCAAGGTCGATGACAATAACAGTGACAGCAGATTAGCTCTCCTTACAATAACACTTCCAGCTGTCTCTCCACGTACTCTGTTTCACAACTAACTGACTCATCACTAGCCATGGCTTCTTTTTATACACCTAATCGATCATTCTAGATTGTTCTCGACTTTACTCTAAAATGTCACCAGATAAAACACGAATGTTCTAGAATGTAACTATATAGGTGCCGGCAAGTCTTTCACCTCTGTGATAAACTATCCATCTCTTGTTTATCGGCGCTATCTGTTTGCACTACGCGCTATCGTTAACTGCTTAGCAAGGCTCATTATTACCATGAAACTATATCCGCCGACTGTCCTCTTATTGCACCGAAACTTTAATGCCCGTGCCGCGACACTGCTCCCTCCTCAAGGCTGGTCAATCCGAACAGCTCCATCGTAGCGGGCCAGACGATCCAAGTGTACCACCAGCATCTTCCCTCATGGCACCTTCTGGATGCGGTAGACCATGTTGTTAGTCCTCTTCACCATCCGGTACAGTGCTTGCCAAAGCTGTTGAAGTTTGTGGATTGTTCGGTTTGCTCCCAGGTGTCCTCCTGAAGTACCGGCGTGCACTTCCCCCAAGACCTCCGGGAACCTTACTTCGGGGAAGTAAAAAATGTTATCTCTGCGTCTTCCCATCGGGCGATTCCCATACCCGGAACAGCATGCCCTCTCTGATTTTCAGCGAGTCCCATTGGGCCCAGTACGACTTATAGATGGCGCTCCTCGGTGCGATGTCCTCCCAGGTTGGTCTTGTCCCTGCCTCCGCTTCCCTCAAGAGTGGTCCCAATTCTGCATCCGCCAGCTGCTCCCACCTCAGGCCTGCGCTATCCCAGCCATCCGCAGGCACTGCCGTGACTACTCGGACTGCTGCGGCACGCTCCTTCTCTTCCACTCTTGTGCATTGGCCGCACTCCTCTGGGCAGGGTCTTCAAGACATGGCGTCTGCGTTACCGTGGCTCTTCCCTCTACGATGTTCAGAGGTGAAGTCGTACTCCTGCAGCCTCTGAACCCAAAGTGCTGTCTGGCCTTCCAGGTTCTTAAAGCTCAATAGCCAGGTTAGGGCGGAATGGTCAGTCCTCAGGTGGAATGGCTGACCATACAGGTACTTATGGAAGTGCTCCAATGTCTGTACTACCGCCAGTAACTCTCGTCGCCTGACGCAGTAGTTCTTCTCTGCCTTGGCTGAAGACGCGCTGGTATCGTCTCAGCAGTTGTCGAACCTTCTCGAGCTGTTCTGCGTGATCGGCCGACCTCTTCAGTAAGCCTTCCAGCCGGGGCCCCAGGTGTTGCGTCACACCGGCTGCCCTCTTCAGTAAGCCTTCCAGCCGGGGCCCCAGGTGTTGCGTCACACCGGCTGCCCTCTTCAGTAAGTCTTCCAGCCGGGGTCCCAGGTGTTGCGTCACACCGGCTGCCCTCTTCAGTAAGTCTTCCAGCCGGGGTCCCAGGTGTTGCGTCACACCGGCTCCCGTCTCTTGTCGATTGCTGTCACGATGACTACGGGCTCGCACGTCCCCATCTCCGTTCCGGCCTGGACGTCGTGATCGGTGTCCGCTGGGTTAAGCAGCCTCCCTGGCACCTCTCGGCACGGCAACAATTTTCTTCATTCGCTGTCCTTCCAGTCGCGCCGTCACCACCATCTCCTTTCTCGCAGGGACCCACAAGATGACCCTGCAGATTCCAAGGCGTTCTTCGGGTTGCCGGAGTATGACCTCTTCTCCACTGAGCCGCAGGACCTTCCTGCCGTCGTCGACCGTCGCCTTGTGGCTCCTGAGGGCATCCAGTTCCAGCATCACCTCCTCAGCCACCGCCACGACGAACACCCACTGACGCACGGCACTCCATCCCAAGGTCAACTGCAGCAGGGTCTCCCTCTCCACGGTCAAGGTTTCACCCGATGCCGTCACTAGCTGGTATAGTCGGCTCGGTTTTCTCGACGGCCAAACCCTTTTACGTCGGGTCTGATGACGGTCATGGCTGCATCGGTGTCTACGAGCACGCAGCACGGCTTCCCTCGTACCCAACCGTCTGCGATGAGGCTGTCATCCATCCGTCAGCTGACTTCACGCAGTGACACTCAAGGGGATGCTGGTGATGGCGCCGACGTGCTCCTCGCCACGCCGGGCTTTACTCGTTCCTCCGGCTGCTCTTCCTGATGTCGGTCATCTTCGCGGTCATCGTCGCGGCGAAGTTGCTATTTGCAACTTTCGTCTTCGTTGTTAATTCGATCTTCATTTCTTCCATCTTCTCGGTGATGTTGTCGTCGTCCCGCTTCCTGACACCAATTGTGACTTTGTGGGTTCGTAGAATAAAAAGGCCGAGTTGCAGAAATTAAAAATCTCCTTTATTTTCGTAGCAATACACTGTCCAATTCTCACGTAACAACATTACATATATACAGTCTTCCAAGGTCGATGACAATAACAACAGTGACAGCAGATTAGCTCTCGTTACAATAACACTTCCAGCTGTCTCTCCACGTACTCTGTTTCACAACTAACTGACTCATCACTAGCCATGGCTTCTTTTTATACACCTAATCAATCATTCTAGATTGTTCTCGACTTTACTCTAAAATGTCACCAGATAAAACACGAATGTTCTAAAATGTAACTATATAGGTGCCGGCAAGTCTTTCACCTCTGTGATAAACTATCCATCTCTTTATATTGAGATTTAACTGTATTGGAACACCACAGTGAAGCGAAAAATTATTAATTTTTAGATGAGTCATATTGTTTACACATCTGCTTCACTTTCGTACCTATAAGTGTAAAGAGTGTGAAAAAATTTATATAGGGAGGACAAAAAGAAACATAGGCACTAGAAAGAAAGAACACTTCAGGCACTTAAGATACAAAAATATTGATAAGTCCGCAATAGCAGATCATTTCTGGTCTGAAAATCATGAAATTGAAGATAGTACAGAATTACTAAAATACGTAGAAAAACATAGTGAACTCGTCATATGGGAGAGAATATACATAGAAAAACATAAAAACCAACTAATGAACTTTGAAATCCCGCCAGAAGAGAATCCCACATTTAAGTTCATCACTAAATCAACAGATGGCAACAGCAACCCCAGAATTACCCACACCACTGGATCAAGCTTTAGTCGCATAAGAGCCGTAGATGCAAACGATGATTTGCGAAACATGTCCTCAAAATAGGTACGAAAGTGAAGCAGATGTGTAAAAAATACGACTCATCTAAAAATTAATAATATCCATCTGTTGTTTATCAGCGCTATCTGTTTACACTACGCGCTATTGTTAACTGCTTAGCAAGGCTCATTATTACCATGAAACTATATCCGCCGACTGTCCTCTTATTGCGCCGAAACTTTAATGCCCGTGCCGCGACAGTATTAGGTGACAGTCTGTTTCCAGTGAGCCATTTCCATAAGGTGGGCATAACACTGTCAGCTTGCTCTTGCATATATTCTTGACAGTTTCCACTTAATATGAAGCTTGTATCATCTCCAAACTAAACAAGCTATTGATCTGTAAGTATGGATACAAGCTAGCCTAGCATGATAGAAACACATTTCAAAAGGCACTTAAACAAAACTATCTTTTTAAACTTGCAATATAAGCTTTATTACTATCACTGAGTTCTAAGGCTAGATCATTAATTTTAGAAATATGAAGTAAATAGCTTGGTTTCTGGAAGAGGTTACTAAAGCATGCTACTTTTGAAACAATTAAAAGCTCAATCATTTCTTTGTATTTACAGGTGTGTTGCCACTGAAGACAAGTCATTTGCTCAAGGCCTGAGTCTGCTACTTGTCAGTCTGTTTGCATTCATTCCAGGACCCATATTGTACGGTGTCCTAGTTGGTGAGTATAGCTGTACTTGTGTCACATGGTTAAATAGGTAAATTTAACAGGATGCTATAGTTATATTGTCTGATGGCTCTAAGGTAGGTCATATCAGACCACACAAGAAGTGGGTGAAGTGATGATCAAATTACACAGGGTATATAGAGCTCACAGTTACCAGACATTCATCCTTAAGGATAAGAGAAAACCTCCAACATTAAGTCATATCGGACGATGAATGAAATGATGTTCAAATGAGTACAGGGTGCATAGAGCTTAGAGTTACCAGACATTCATCCTTAAGGATAAGAGAAAATCTCCAACATTAAGCCATATCAGACGATGAATGAAATGATGTACAAATGAGTACAGGGTACTTAGAGCTATCAGACATTCATCTTTCAGAATAAGAGAAAACCTCCAACGTTAAGTCATATCGGACGATGAAAGAAATGATGTACAAATGAGTACAGGGTACTTAGAGCTACCAGACATTCATCTTTCAGGATAAGAGAAAACCTCCAATGTTAAGTCATATCGGACGATGAAAGAAATGATGTTCAAATAAGTACAGGGTACTTAGAGCTTAGAGTTACCAGACATTCATCTTTCAGAATAAGAGAAAACCTCCAACGTTAAGTCATATCGGACGATGAATGAAATGATGTTCAAATAAGTACAGGGTACTTAGAGCTTAGAGTTACCAGACATTCATCTTTCAGGATAAGAGAAAACCTCCAACGTAAGTGATATTGGACGATGAATGAAATGATGTTCAAATGAGTGCAGGGTACATAGAGCTTAGAGTTACCAGACATTCATCTTGCAGGATAACAGAAAACCTCCAACGTAAGCGATATTGGACGATGAATGAAATTATTTTCAAATGAGTGCAGGGTACATAGAGCTTAGAGTTACAATACATTCATCTCTCAGTATAAGGGATCAGCAAGCAAGGCGAGGCGTGTAAGGGATCAATATCTAAGAAAAATTATACAGATAAGTCACCCGGCCAGAGCTCACACTTGGGACCTCTTGAGTATCACGCTGGAGTAGACATTTACACACTGTAGCCTACCCACCATTTGTTGTCTTATAGGGGAATTATCGCATAGATAGTGACCAGGGTAGCTGGGACAGCCAATGTAAGATATAAGTGAAAACTGTTAGATTGGTAGTTTTATTGCCTTGTTTTGATCCTTTCTTTTTCGTTCCTGATCACTCCCACAAATGTAAGAAGGAATCTGAAGGTACTGAATTGTAATACCCATATCTGACAGTATTTCCTCATCATCCTCGATCATTAGAGTTTAGCTGCACTTAAGTTTGACTACACTTTGTCACTGCTTTGCAGTTTGCAGCTGGTATACGTACATGAATAATGTTTATCTGGAAGTAGATGGAGCAATAAGTGTTTGTACTACAGTAGAGAGAGTCATGTAATATAATCCACTCTACGAAGAATGATTTTTCTTACAGAAAAGTTTCATCCTTAGCTGGAAATTGAGTTTGGGATTTCTTGTATTGAAGGACAGAATGTGCTGTACTTTTCAGATGCCGCATGCCTTATATGGGACCAAAGCTGTGGCAAAAAGGGCAACTGCTGGCTTTATCACAGAGATAACCTTAGGTTATACTTCAACCTAACAGCTGTTGGTAAGTAAACTTCTCTTGAGTCATACTTAACAGTTTACTGTTCTAGTTATTTTATGAGAAATGGTAAACACAAACACATATTTACTTTCTCTGCTTAATATAATTGAAGGGGAATTATTGTATTCAATTGGATGTATCATATGCTTAACGTATTTTCATGAAATATACATCTTGAATGTTCTGTGAATGTCCTGGGAAGTCCTTTTTATTATAACTTTTGCATTAATGGTACTGTTTGCCAACAGCAAGAAAGTCCCTGACAGGAATGTGCTAACCTTATCTGCTTTAAAACAGTGTGACAAGGACAGTGAATACATGTTACACAAGAAGTAAAACTTTTAAAAAAAACATGCACCCTACACCAAAGGAATTCACTCAGTATACTAAAAGCGAGAAGGTTTTGAATCGGTTCTAGCTGTCATAAACAAGTACCAGGCAGGGTATCGGAACCGCAATTTCACTCTTCCACTTCATTCCCCTGGGACCTTCTTTGCTGTGGCAACCTGTAAACTGAAGAAGACAATTTTTAGTTAATTGATGGAAATTAATCATTTCTTCACACTAGGCGTATATAGGCTAAGGTTTTTGATAGATAGAGTCAACATGAAAAATTCAATGCCATGGCTGGGATTAAATGATTAATTTCCATCAATTAACTAAAAGTAATAAGAGTTAAACGATGAAGCCTGGGACTCAAGTACTAACAATAATAAGTCGTCACAAACGGTGTATCTCGAATGCGAGAGCCCCTAGTGGTCTACCAGGGAAATATGACTCAAATAGAGAATTTAATGTCAGGACGGCACGTTGGCCATGATAGCTCGGAGGGTAAGAGCGACTGGACGGAAACCAGGAGATCCGTGGTTCAAATCCCAGCCATGGCATTGAATTTTTCATGTTGACTCTATGTAGAAGACAAAATTATATTACACAACAAATGTAGATGTTGTTGTTGTTTTCAAATGCTAGGCTTTGGCAATGAAGCCATTAGCTCTCTTGCTCTCCAATATTTCTGTGTAGTGGATCCGGCAGGTAGGACTTCACAGGTTAGAAGATGTTCTTCAGTCATTTCCTCTTCTTTACAAATGTAGATGTTAAAATATACAATTTATGTCAAATATGTTTTTTGTGAATTGTACCATTTCTGAGATATCCCTTGTCATTCATCTACAGTTTCCAATATATATTATTATACTTTTCTCGAAGAGGAAGACAATCCTTTTTTATTTTTTGACAATGCAAAGAGAATGCAATTTCAAAGACCTTGCATAAGGTCCAGCTGTTTAAAACATTTGACTGTAAATTAAAAGTCTACTCATTCCCATATTCCCTTGTACATACAAGAGAATTACTAATAAGATTAGCATGAAGTAGATAGAGGAATAAGCATTTGTAAGAACAGTTTATATAGGAGTAGTGCAAAACCTCAGAGTTATTTATATGAACTTGGTTTCAGAATAGACATTATAAATTACTTAACTGGTTACTATTACAGGACTGACAGCCGTGGGTGTTATACTCGACATTGCAGTATGGCATCTCGGTAAATCCCTTGATCTCTATGGAGAACCAGCCAAGTCAGAGAAACAAAAGACTATCGGTAGTGATGTCAAGAGAAAAGACTTCATTGCTGTGCAGTGACTGTGATCTGTGTACCTGTTTTCTGTGCAATTGTGGACAACTTTTGTGATATAAAATATTTGTTTGTTGTAATATGATATTTTATAAATTCTTATAGTTTTAATGTTATAAAATAAACATTATATCCTTTATTAATTATTTGTAGAAAACAAAGCCCTTGTAAACTATGCGCTTGGGTTGTCTGATTAATGATGTATGTTTACAACCTTACCTAGTCTTAACATAAGTTCCGTCATTCAGTATTTCCCCTTATCTCTCTTAACTGACGCAACTGCATAGCAGCTCAGGCAATTTGATCTTGTATCAGTAACCTTCCTTGAAATGTTTACCCATTCGGCTTAGTGTTGCTCTTTGACTCATCATGAATTGTGTAGCTGTCATTGCATTACAAAGGTGCAGAGAAAGATTCAGCCAGTTGCAATCAGTTCAAACCCCAGATGTGATTAAGAAAGTTGGGAATGTATCAGATGAAATCCTATTAGGAAACAAAACATAACGGTTATCAAATGGTAACAATGAGTGTCACTAGGGTAATAAATCAAGACCTAGGACTTCGGAGTGCTGATGCACAGAACAACTACTTAACACTCGTCTGAAGAAGATTACATTGGAAAAATCACATAACCTTCTTAGATGGCATGCCAAAAAAATCCTTTTTCAGATGAGAAAACGTTCACAATTGAGGAGAAATTCAACAGGCAGAACAACAGAGTGTATGCTCAGAATCATTAAGAATCCCATCAGGTTGCAGCCCAGATTCTTTGAGGCCATCATTCAGCATCAGTGAGGTTTGGTTGGGGCCACTGAGGTCATTTCTGTGAAAAGGGGGTGAAAGCCAATGCAAATGTGTAGGTACAGGAAGTGCTGGAGAAAGTTATGAAACTCCTTCACCAGACAATGTTCAACAGTGAACACTGCTCTGGCTCACAAAACTAGGAAGTGTCAACAGTGACTCAAGGACAACATCCCAGAGTTCATCAGCCACACAAATAGGCTGTCATCCAGTCCAGAACTGAATACTCTGGTTTATAAACTGTGGGATATTTTGGAGACCAAGACCAGTTCTTTAAAACAGATTTAGACGTAACTGTCATACACAACACTATAGATGACTGACCAAGGTAGTAATAGTAGTGGGGCTTTAGGGCATACAAATGCTAGGGTCATTAACACCCAATAAAAACAACAATGCTAAAAATGTTGGAACTGAGTCCTCAGCTCAAAGACTAAAACTTTAAAACAGTAAAAAAGGTCACCAATACAGTGCCAGCAACTGTACTAGTGAATTAAAAAAAAAAACAATATGAGAATAAGGCTGATAAAATAACCCGCATAAAAGACAAAGTAGGAGACACAGTAACACATGCCCATTCCGCTACGATTAATAAAACGTAAAACACAATCCACTGCACATGAAGTGTCTGCCAGCACTTCAGGCAGGGTCGCCGGCAGGTCCAAGGACACACGCAGCTGAGCTAAAAACTGGCACTGAACTAAAACATGCCACACCGTCATGGGCCCATGACAATAGGCACAGAGCGTTGCAGCGTCAGAAGATAAAAGGTGACCATGGCTAAAACGGTAGTGTCCGATATGCAATCATGCTAAAATCACTTCCTCTCGACGAGAGGCGCGCAACGAAGTGCTCCAGATGATTGGGAGGGGCTTCACCCTACTAAGTTTGTTACCCCGACGGGCATTCCAATCACTGCTCCACCTTGACAGGATGACGCAATGTAAAAATGTGCTAACTTGTCTTGAGGGAACGCAAGAGCTAAAACATCTGCGAGCTAAATCAGCTGCCTTCGCGGCAGCGTCGGCAGCCTCGTTTCCAGATATGCCTACGTGTCCAGGTACCCACACAAAGGATACGCAAGCGCCTGCACTGGTGAGAGAGTGAAGGCAGTCCTGGATCCACTGTACGAGTGGATAGGTGTACATAATCCGTAGGCTCTGGAGGGCACTCAAAGAATCTGTGCAGATAACCCAAGACTGTAAGGCTAACCCACGAACATATAAAAGGGCTTGGTAAATACCAAACAGCTCTGCCGTAAAAATCGAGCACTGCGGTAAAAGACGAAAGCTAAAACTCTGCCGACCGTGAATAAAAGCACACCCCACTCCCGTGTTGTCCTTCGAGCCATAGTGTATATAATACTACAGGGTCCGAACGGCGCCTGAACATCTAAAAAGCCCGAACGAAAAACTGAATCTGGCGTCGACAATGTCGGCATGGATAGCAGGCTCAGATTTACCTGGATCTCGGAGTGGAGCCATGGGGAAAAACGTGTTTCTCCTTTGCGAAATGTCGCAGGTAAATCGACGTCCAACAGTCGAAGCAGAAAGCGAACCCGAACGTCAGGAGGAAGTAGGGCCAGGGAGCAAGGTGAGTATTGACGGTCCAGGGAATCATCAAAGAACGAGCTAAACGACGGATGTTCCGGCAAACTAAAAAGCCGGCAAGCGTAATTATAAAGAAGGACATCACGCCGATGGCGAAGCGGAGGTTCAGCAGCTTCCGCACACAGGCTGATGACCGGACTTGTTGGAAAGGCGCCAATACTCAAACGGATACCACGGTGATGAATAGGGTCAAGTCTTTTTTAAATCGATGGTTGAGCCGACAAATACACAATACAGCCGTAGTCAAGTTTAGATCGGACAAAAGAGCGATAGTCTTAAAAGAACCGTCCGATCTGCTCCCCAGGATGTGCCACATAAAACACTAAGAGAACGTTCACACCTGGCCTTTAAATGCGAGATATGAGAAGACCAACTAAGCTTCCTATCAAATACCAATCTCAAGAATTTTGTCTCGTCTGCGTAAGGAAGGGTAACTGCTTCGAGATGCAGGGAAGGAGGCGGAAATGCTTTCCCTCGCCAGAAGTTTACACAGACGGTCTTCTCGGCGGAGAAGAGACGATCTAGGCAAAGTTGGAGGCGGCGTTGTAGGAGAGAAGTCCGCCAAGAGCTATAGTAAATGGCGAAGTCGTCCACGAATAAAGAAGGATAAACGCCGAGGTTGGGCTGACGAGCGAAGTTATAGCACGTTCGGCGGCAGATGTGATCACGGATGTAACGTGCTCTACCATCTCGACGTCTTGGAACACACGGTCGTCGAAGATAGCCAGGCTGCAAAAAAAGAGGCCAGTTCGCTTTTTGTAGCTGCCAGGTAGGTACACAGGACGATGGTGTGTCGTTGGAGAGCAGGCTAATCAGGCAGGGAAGGTGATCGCTGGAGGTGTCCGAGACGACGTTCCAGTCAAAACGATGAGCAAGCTGTGCCGAGCAAACAGATAGGTCCAGGTGAGAGAAAGTGCTGGTTGAATCAGAAATAAATGTAGGTTCACCATTGTTGAGAACGGAGAGGCGATTCTGAACAAACAATTCAGCTAGGAACCAGCACGCCATCACGCTTAACTTGCACAAGGTAAACTTCCGTGACACCCTGGTCCGACAGATAACCTTGTATCTCCTCCTTCGGCATACCGTCCAACAGGGGACTGGTAATGATGCCCTTGGAAGAGTTGAGGCTGTGGTGTTTCTCTACACGAATAGGGTATCCATGTAGGAGTTTCGCTTTCATCAACTTCTCAAACTGTGTGGCAGTGTAGCTCTCAACCAAGAGGGAACCGGAACGTAAACGTGTACAGGACTTAACGGGACGAGCGATTTTATCAAGACGCCATTGAATGATGAAAGGATTTACCTTTAGGAAATACTGACCCTCTTCCGTACGATGTATCACTAGGTAATGCACTGACGAAGACACGTATACCTCTTTTTCCTCAGCAACTTGTTTACGACGTTTTGGTGTAGTTGTAGCCATAAGAAGCAGTAATAAATTTCATTCCCCAGTGCTCCCCACCCACCACGTAGCCCAACAAGGGCTCATCCCACTGGGATGACAGGGCTACACAGGGGATATAGCGGGCTCGCCGTCCCACTCACCCTGGAGTTCGGCATAATACCTAGTCCTGGCCAATTGATTAGGGGTGGGTTAGTCCCTAACCTCCCATTTAGGTGAAGCAGAAGCCAAAGTAGTGCATTGGAAATGTGCACCCTTCCTGAATTCAGAAGAAGACTGGAACAAGCTCAGATGCGCACTCCTCAACCACCAGGACAAACCTTTCCACCCACGTGGGTGGGCTGTTGACTGTTTCTGAGGAGGAGCCCACATGAGGGAGACTGTTGGCTCGGGACCCTGGATGCACCAAACCCATATCTACCGATGTAGGCCCCTGGGGGAGATTGACCAAGGTGTTTAAAGGCTAAAGGTAGACATTTTTATTTCAATGATAGTATAGCTCTGTTCTAGTAAATAGTATATCATAATTTAAAAAATGTTCTTATTTAGCTCTGAAGTTAATCCTTGAAGCTGTGACAGAACTTACAAAATTAGGTACAAAAAAAGCTCTCAAAGCATATACATAAGTAATAGGACTGGAATTTTGGGATACGTTTGCCTCTACTTGTTTTGCAAGCTTTTGCTGTAGATAAGCTAGCATCATCTTCCCTCTGGTCCCTGGTAGATGGCATAACGCGCATGGTACATACAGATGGCTTGTTCTATTAACTATACAATATTCTAAAAATACATTTTCTGCTCTCAAGATAAGTATTTGTATAATATTACATATTTTCTTATAGATACAATGGAAATACAAGACACAGCTGCGTGATACTTTCAAATTCTGTTGTCTTTGCTTGACCAATACATGCATATTTGAGAAAAGCATTAGAATTAAGAACAAATATATTTGACTAGTGGGCCTTAACAAGATTTACATTTTTTGTGCAGTACGTCTATCACCCTAAAGGACTTCTGAGGACATTATCAGAAAACTGTCATTAAATATCTTAAACATATAAATGTATTTTAATCAAAATCGTTACAGCAATTTTTGAAAAATAAAACTTTCTGAAGTGTAGTCTAGAGTGGAGGATGTCCTTGAATAACTTCATGTCCCCGTCCTTGGAAGATACAAAGTTTGATATTTATTAAAATTTTCATTTTTGTTGTTAGACCTCTGCATGTAGTAGTAGTAGTAGTAGTAGTAGTTTTATTCATCCGTTAAGTCAATACAATGACATTGGATATGTCAATACAAATATTTAGAACAATACAAACAATACAAGTATAAAAACAAAACAAAACAAAAACAAAAAAGTTGCATCATGTGCAATTAACAAGATCTAAGCATGAACTCATAAATATATATAGTTGCATGGCTCTACAACTACACAGCATTTAAAATGCATCACAAATATATACAATTATATGGCCAGCTACAGTGTATCTAGAAATTCACCTATATCATAATATGAATCACTTAATAAAATTTCTTTCAACGATAGTTTGAAACACCTCATGGATTTTATGTTTTTCAGATTTTTTTCATGGACACATTGATCTTATTTAAAATACTTTTTTTAATTATTCAGGGGACCCCTAAACTTGTACTTACAGTGAAAGCATGGTATTAAATTTTTGGGTGGATGCAATACCTTCTCTATCTACTATATACATATGGCACTATCTACATCATCATATTTCCACAACCTAGACTTCAACTACTGAGTCAATGGGTTCTATCTTACAATCAAATAACTACAATATGAATAATACTGATCATAAAAACCTTTTGAGTTGCTTTTAAAGTCGATAAGAGTGCTGAATACTTTTGTGAGGCTATCTTTAAAAGGGGAATTATGTGAAAGGGCAACCAAGGAATCTTATATATTTGTCACTTAATAAACTCACAGTTGTAGGATTGAGGGCCCTAAATCACAGAGCACAGAAAAGGAACTGAGAGTCCTAAACCACAGAGTATAGCTAAGGAATTAAGGGCCCTAAACTACAGAGCATAGCTAAGGGATTGAGAGCCCTCAGCCATAGAGCATAGCCAAGGACTTGAGGGCCCTAAGCTACAGAGCATAGCCAAGGGACTGAGGAGCCCAACCCAGTAAACATTACCAAGGGACTGAGGAGCCTAATCCAAAAAGCATAGCCAAAGGACTGAGGAGCTGCAGAGCGTAGCCAAAGGACTGAGGAGCCTAACCCACAAAGCATTACCAAGGGACTGAGGAGCCTAATCCAAAAAGCACAGCCAAAGGACTGAGGAGCTGCAGAGCGTAGCCAAAGGACTGAGGAGCCTAACCCACAAAGCATTACCAAGGGACTGAGGAGTCTAACCCACAAAGCACAGCCAAGGGGTACAGGGCCCTAACCCACAAAGCATAGCCAAGGGATACAGGACCCAAACCCACAAAGCACTGCCAAGGGATACAGGGCCCTAGTGTACAGAGCCTAATCATCAAGGGATTGAGGGCCATAAGTATAGCTGAGGGAAGTTTTTTAAAAGTAGCGATACACAACAAATCATAGCTGCAAGATATGTGAAGCTAAACCCCAATGAGAAGGGAAAGCAGGGAAAAGATAGTTTCAAATATGTAGTAATACGTAAGAAATTTCTCTATGTGTATCGAGATTTAACTGTATTGAAACACCACAGTGAAGCGAAATAATTATTAATTTATAGATGAGTCATATTTATTACACATCGGGTTGTGTACATGTCCTCAAAATAGGTACGTAAGTGAAGCCGATGTGTAATAAATACGACTCATCTATGAATTCATAATTCTCTATGTGTATTTTACTCTCGTATACTACACCCTTACAATGCTCTGCATCTGAAATTTTGTTTACTTGTGGTAAAGGAAGAAAGGGAAATGAAGAGAAGATGAACAGAAGAAGAAGCAGCTAAAACATTTCAATCCCTCATTATGTCGCTAAGTTGGTGTGTTTTTGTTGACACTATCCTAGGAAAGGAGCAACCTAACAGGGGCAGTTTATAGGTCACAATCCGCTCTTAAGCTATTTTGGTAACTTTTATTCATTTTCTAATAGTTTTTATAAGTTTTGAGGCAAGACTTAATTACAGAAAATCAGTCAACTCTTGAATTTTACAAAGTATTTAGTTTATTTTTTCCTCTCCATCATTATGTACACAGTTTTACACTCACATTAAAGAATAAAACTAAAACAAGCTATTTTTGTGTTGGAAAACAGGTATTAATAAAATCTTAAAATGCTTCTGAACAACTTATATAAATGTTCACTGTGTTCTTTAAAACATTAAATTCTGTCCATATTTAGTATTGAACATTTCCTGACATATTGTTTTCAGTTTCCTATTTATGCTACCAACATGTTCAACTTTACAAACAAAAATATGACTCAGTCAACTGATGTTATGCTTCATCCTGTTGTGATGTTCCAATATTGTTCAACTTCATTAGAATGATATCACTTGTTCGAAGAACAGCATGGGGCAGCACTCCCAATGGAGTCTTCAATTCAGTAACATAGAACTTTGAAATGCTCACATCAGAACCTCCAAATACAGCATTCACGTTTATGTTGTTATACATTCGAATGTCACAGTTCTTACCTGCACAAGGATATCACAAATTTTATTAGAAACATTAAGCATATATAGGGTGTAATAAAAGGGTATGTCAAAATTTTGAGAAAATATTTCTTGCGGATAGAGCATTAAAACAATGTTAAACGAACATAAGTTCAGAAATTGTTGATTTCCTTATTAGAGCACTTTTTCTATAACTGAACTTCCTACAACATTCATTGACAGAACCGCTGGAAAACAGGAAATCACAGTACATGTTCAAAATGGTCTACATTACCTACAACCTGCCGTCACATGGCCTCCCTAATGTACTGAGTTAGGCCTGGAGAATTTCATACTGTCTGGCAGCCTTCCACAATACAAGCATGAGGAGTCTCTACATCTGGAACTGGAGTTGCATAAACAAGAAATTTCATATGTCCCTACAAATAAAAATCTAATCAGGTGAGCATGGAGGCCACAGAATTGGTCCACTTCATCCTATCCATCTACTAGAAAACCTGCTATTCAGAAATCGACAGACAGAAAGACTGAAATGAGGAGGAGCTTCATCGTGCATGAACTGAATGTAGGTGCCTAACAAGTGGACTATGTACTGTACAGATGCATTTTTTATACATGGCATATGACAATGTTGTGCAATAGCTTATAGTCGAGTCCACTTGTTTATTTAGAAGAAAAAGGGGTGTCAGGTTAGTCATCTGTCATCTAACCCACTATCTTTATCAGTAACCTCCTGGTGAAAACAGAGATCTTACCGCTACCACTGATTCACATGACGTCACTCGCAAACATTCGAGCAAGGTCATGCGTCACGTCTAAAAATACATGTGTACTGTAGCACAATGACAACAACAGTGAAATGCATCACCTCCAGCCAATGTAACCAGATATAAAAGCAAATGTTTCTACTGTACAGTTAACTACTGTTCTGTTGTGGGGTTATGGCCACAAGACAGTTACATATTACACAATTCACCACATAAGCAGAATTGTAGAAAAGGAGGACTGACAAGGAAATAAAACAATTTCCAGACCTATGTTCAAATAACATTTTTTTTCATCCTCTATGTGCAAGAAATGCTTTTCCAAAGTTTTGGCATATCTTTTCGTTACAGCCTGTCTAGGGTCTTTATACTACATGGTAACCCTCTCATGGTCTTCTCTGCTTACTATGTAGCAGTACATTAAACTAGCAATTCCAGCTGTTACTACAGTAAACATGGTACATCACTTATCTGTATGTTTACTTGCAGATAAGTGGTTGTACGACCAACTGCGAGCAAAACTGTACATGTAACTGTCAACTGCTGCATTGATATCCAAATTAAACCAAAAGCATTATAGATCAGTATGAACAAACAAACAAAAATCCAATTGGTGTCAGTTTATAGTTCAAAACTTCCTGTACAAATAATAATGTCTGCAAGAAAAGATACATGTCTCTTACAACTGAAACCACAATGCTGTAAATAAATACAAGGCGCATGCAATTGATTTTTCTGGGCAGTATAAAGTGGTTTCATATAAATGGAGCAATGAGTACTATAAGAATAATGGGGTTCATTTAGTTTAATGAAACAGTCAATTCAGAGCAGAACAGGAGAGTATGATTTATGATTGACTAAATTAGAAAGCTCTTTCAGTTGGTTTAAACAAAATTTTGCAACAACACATAGAGCTACTGAATGATTACATTAAATTAGAGGTACTTCATGATATATTGATTTATCATGCACCTGTTACCTTGATGTAACTAATTGCCTTTAAAGTCATAGTGTGTGATTCTACAACAATAACTCAGAATTCTTGCTTCTGATTTTAAGTACGTCAGCAAGACAAAATACTTAAATTTAAAGGGAGTCGATTAATGACACTAAACAACACTTACTTTTAAATTTCCCAGAACATGTTTCAGATGCTATTTTCCTCCATTTTCAACCAGACATCAACAGTGGAGGAAAATAGCCTCTGAAACATGTTCCGGGAAATTTAAAAGTAAGTGTCGTTTAGTGTCAATCAACTCCCTTTAAATTTAATTTAATACAACACTATTTTCAACACTTCCATGAAAGGAATTATAGAAGACAAAATATATTTGAAAGCAGAAGAGCACCTACTAAGGTCACGTGTTTGTTCTTGACGAATAAAAATGTTATAAGAAAGGTTGGGTGCGAGTCACCACTCACCTTTTGTGGGAACACTGGTATCGGGAGAGAAGTACAATCTGCAGTGAGATGTGTGTTTACGCACATGCTTCTAAGTGGTTTGGCTTCTTCATTTATATACTCATAAATATTAGCAATCTCGTGACTTTAACTATGCAGAGTTTTTCCTTTCGTTTTTTGACGCTCTAGGAGGCACTGTCACATTAGTAACTAACACGTAAATAGGTAACTAACTAGCACTCGTTAAAACACTTGGATGTGTATATCCGTACTGCACAGAACTTTTGCAGTCTACCATATCCAGAAATGCAGTAGAAGAAAGAAGAGCTGTTTGTTGTCGTAACAAACTATTTGCTGATCTGTTTATTAAGGGTAAGTCAACTCACTGGATTGCTGCTGAACGTCATTCATCAAGAACAAACGCACAACCTACATAAGGTAAGCATTTTAATGCGCACCTGTTGGCACCAAACCACAACATACTAGCACTCGGTGCTGTGAATGGGTTACCATGTAATATAATGTTATCATATATCAAACAAACATTATCAACTTCTTAATGAGTAAGGACTTTGATACAATGAAGCAAAAATTAATATAATTTTGAGTCACACCATATAACCCAAGATGACACAAGCAAGCTGTTACCAATAGTTAAACTTACAAGCTGGTCAATGTCCCCTTAAACAAGATGGAATATATCGAAGAGTACAATCATATAGTTCACACTGCAAAATACAATGGATAAAGTGCTGAATTGGTCGAAAACAAAACTAATAAATTCAAAAGACAACAGAGATGCAGACAAATAACTACTCTTTCCTTGCCCGCCTCGGTAGCATAGATGGTAACATGTCTACCTCACGTTCAAGAGGTCCCGAGTTCGAATCTCGGTCAGGGTGAGTTACTTGGATAAGGTTTTTTTCGGGGTTTTCCCTTATCCTAAAAGGCTAATGTCGGGTAACTCTAAGCTCCATGGACCCTGGGCCCATTTGAGCATCATTTCACCCATTCCATTCATCGTCCGATATGGCTTAAAAAGTTAAAGGACGTAAATTCAAAAACTCTTTCCCCAATTAGTAATGAAACTTCATACAGAAAATTTACATGTCATCCCACAGCTACATACCTTTTCCAAAAAGTCTTCAAACAACACAACATTACTTTGGCCCCACAGAACAAATTCAGTGTACAACTCCTTTTGAAATCACATAATACAAAAGAGAAACCGACAGACAAAAACTCAGGTGTGTACTGGATAAATTGCAAACTTCTACATTGGCAAAACAAAAAGGAATTTGAACATTAGAATTAATTAGTATTTTAGGAACATCAAGAACAAAGAAACAGACAAATCAGCAGAAGTGTACCATTTCTGGAATGATAATACTCACAATATAGAAACAGAAATCTGTTTATTAAAAAGTGTTCAGAGTCCAACTGCATTAACTACATGGGAAAAGATATTCATAAAGAAATATGAAGGAAAACTCTTAAATTTCGACACTACCATTGAAGATAACCTGAAATTTAAGTCCATCAGGATGCCAACCGAAGCACCCTTATCATCTCCAAGGAGGTTCACCAAATCGAAATTAAACAAGTGACATTAGCTGAGGAGTTAAGAAGGTCAAAACGAAATGTGTTCCAGGCAAACACTAGCAATATATGGAACACTGAGTACTGGTTAGACTCAAAATTATATTAACTACTGTTCGCCACAGCAAAGAAAATCTCAGGGGAAGAAGGCCCAAGAGAGGTTAGACACAGTTCCGATACCATTCCTGGTAGTGATTTATGACACTGGAGTCGGTCTAGTATGTCACAGTTGTAGCTAAAACCCAATGATCTCCAACTACTTCCTATAAACTCAGGATTAGCATACACTTACATCACTAATGTTAAGTATTACTCAAGCTTTGTAATGTCTGCCATACTGAACTCAAACACAGATTGTTCTCATTGCCATTGTGACTGGAATGTTGCCAGTCAAAGAAACATGTAAGCACTGAAAATACCAACAATGATTAATCAAAACGGCAATACATAAATGCATGATGAAAGAAAATGTAGTGTAAATGATAGGAATAATAAGGAAAACTGCTACACTGCAGAATTTTGGCATAGAGCATAGTGGGCATGATATCATAGCTGGAGCATTGCCAACACTGAAAACAGGTTTTTGCTGAAAATACCAACACTATGTAAAAATACTGATACTGTAATGTGTAGGAAAACTGGCCACACTACAGCAGGTAAATAATGATACAGTAACAAAACTCCAATAATAAACACAACCATAAAAATATAAAAATTATAAAAAAATTTAGATTATTATTACTGAAGCTTTGTTACTTAGTGTAACATCACTTACTCACTCTAGTGTGGTTAGTTTCAATTTCTTTTAGCTTTTAAATGATTATGATGATGATAAATTGAAGTCTGTAAGCTTATAATAAGCCATACATTATGAGAGAAAGCATTAATTAGAGCATTAGTATGCTATTAATAAGTGTTGGCAACATTTCACTGTCTTGGCATATTTCACATCTCTGCAGTTGGCAACAGCTTGTTTTCATTACGTCATTTCTTACCGTAGCAGACAAACCTAAGAGACGCCGTTATTCTACAGTTGAATCCTGATAACTGCTTGACGGAAAATTTGATTTTCACCTCTTGCAGTCCTTTCACTAATGTATGATACTTTACGGTAGAAGGCAATAATATATTTTAGTCGTACCTTGCTGTTGTGTTACTCTCTAAGTTTATCACGTTGCAAAGGATATTTTTGATATCAAGGACAGATTGTTAATTGACGTGTTCCCACATTAGTTCTATTACACATGTCATGAATGACAACATTTTAATACGAAATTAAAAAGTATATTTATGGGGGAAATCATACTTGTTTATAAAAAGAATTGTTAAATGACTTAAGTAGTGAAAGAGGATACCAAATAAATATGGAAAATACAGAGGAGTGTCTTTAAAAGACCAGAAGATATGGAGAGTTGGCAATGTTAATGTGATCGCAGTTGGTAACACCTGCCTAAACCGGCTCTGGCAGCTAATCTACAAGATAACGGTATAACCTCTCCTAATATTCAAGAATGAAAAGTGTCAAATACGCAGAGAATTGTACTTATAATAAAAACCACAGACATGATATTGACAAACCGAAGCACTTGGAAACAAAGAAGTTAAATATAATCGATACCTAAGTACCTACCAACAACTCCAGTTATCACTCTGAGAAATTTCTCTCGTAATTGAGCTCTTGCATCCTGATTTGCTTCCGAATCAAATTCCAAATCCATGCTTTCCCCATCTGTACCTTCCTCTTTTTCTCCAATCATCGTTTTAGTTTTAAAAACTCGACGCCAACTAATAATGTGTCAACAAACACGTAATACCAACTTAATAAAAACACCAATCGCACGTATAAAAATAACACTTCCCTTCTCCTTTTTTGCACCAGTGGTATTGCTTCCGTAAGATGTACCATAGAAACGCAGTATCTTTTCCAAGAAGGTGGGCAGTACAAAAAACTAAATTTTCATTTTAAGTTTCGTAATAAAACGACAAATGAGGGGAAACAAAAGTAGTAATATAGAAGGAACTATAAAGCAGTGGCGGCTCGTGGCCGATATGTTTGGTGGGCGCGGAAACGGTTTTGCTTGCTAAGTACTAAGTACTGACAACAATAAATTATTACACCTGTACATTTTAACAGCATTCTTTTTTCAAATTCTATCCCTATAACGAACGGAAATAGTAGTTCTCAAGTTGTAATATATACCTCAGAAATAAGTACAGCAAGCCTAACACGTACTTTGCCCAAAGCTGCTATATTAATTTGCATGGAACCTATAAAAGGATGGTATTAGAACATCATTCAAACTCAACCAAATGCAGAAGGAATGTTTGCCACATAAGCTGCCACAGATTCACACACTGTATGTACACACATTAATACTCGTATTTTGTATTTGTTCATTTTATCATGAATTATACTTTAGTCTATTTATATACAAAATCAAGTCTTCTGTTCTTTAATTGAATGAAATTTCCCATCACTCTTTCATCAAAATCCTGCACGTTACCGATAAGATCCTTATTTATTGAGAGCATTGCTAAAGTATTGAGTCTGTCGTTTGTCACTGTATTTCTTAAAAGCGTTTTTATTCTTTTTGGAGTGGAAAATCAACTTTCAGCCTCCGCAGACGTCATTGACGTTCTAATGACAATTTTCAAAATGTGTGACTTCGCTGAACACTGAAGATGATATTGCATACATGGACATATTAGGTTAGCATGGCCATCTGTAATTCAACTTAAGTTAATAACCAAGCAGGCCATATAGATGATGCAACAAATGCTTAGGTTTATTAAAATCCCAAATTGTGACGTAGGACCAATCAGAATTAAATATTGCGGTGGCTTAGCAATAAAAACAGAGAAAAGAACCAATGATTTTATTCTGAAACTTTTTCTTCTGGCTTCAACTCTCGAAGAGGGTAGACGAGTTTTCGGTAAGACCTCTTGTAACTACGAGAAGTTATTGGAGTTCATCATTTATGAACGTTTAGTAAACGTTTAAAATATACATCGAAGACGCGACGCTACGATAAATAATTTAAGTAAAAAAAACGTTGCATCATTTATAAATAAAAGGAGAAAATTAATATATAGTAAAGGGCTATATACAGGCACGTATTCAGAAGTCAATTTCCGGGGGGGGGGGTCAAAAATCTACGTTGAATTACTTGATTTTAATAATTAATCAGGGATGTATTTTTATCATGTTAGTAAAACTAAAAACAGATGTAATATATTACATTCACATTACTTTCTCCACCCAATCTTCAACAAATTGTTCTCAGAAAAGCTTGTTTTTGTCTTGTTTCTTTGGATAAAGTCTATAGAAAGACCTTTAATTGCACACTTTTGTTCTTATACTTGGGATAAAGTGATATAAGCAGAAATCAGATATTTAAAAACGAACCACTAATTGGTGCATTTGAAGTATTAGTTCTCCTTGAATGAAAAAGGGAATAGGATCTTAGAACTTAAAAATTACATACCTTTAAGTAAGTATCTGAGAATTTTAATCACTAACAAATAATATGTCGGAATTAGTTAATTTGCAATACATTATTATAATTGACATTATTTGTGTATTTTAACGAGTTACTTGTGCAGTAACTTTTCGTTTATCTGTTAGATTTCGAATAGTTATACAGACTTCACTTCCAGTAAAGCAAACTTCAGGGTTTATCCTCAGAAAATTCACAATAGGCATTCTATTTGTTATGCAGCTATCTTAAATATGTAGTGTTTAAATTCAAATTATTGAAGCCATTTTCGGACGATGTTATTGAAAGTCTTCGTTTCGCATCCTAGAAAGATAACGAAATTAAATCCTACATTTTATATTCCTCCAATATTTGGGTTCTGGTGCGCGCGCGCAGACATTTATTTTTAAGCTTTTTCCCCCTGTTCTGGTGTCCTCAAAACTTGCATTCCTGATGACATCTCAATATCAACTTTTTAAACGGAATGTAACACGTTTGTGTTTACTAAGCACGTGGTAGAAGCAATAAACATTGATCCCGTACTCCCGTACACTGACATGAGTCTCTCTGGTTCTCACAATTTCGCAACTCATATAAAGCACGATTGCTCCATTGCGTATCGTCATCAGGCAAACTGTTTTGCTATAAATGATTTCAACTGGAGCCCGCCTCCATAGTTTGGTGGTAGCGTGTCTGACTCCCAGTGAAGAGATCTTGGCCAACCTTGCCGCGTAAGGGGAAGGAGGGTTTACCTCCACCCACTGTCTGCGAATATAAGACGCAACGTTCCATTATGTAGAGAGAGCGAGAAAAAGGGAAATGCTTTCATGAGGAGGTAGGGTAAAGTGAAAAAAATCCACCTTTGCTCATATGAGCGCAAGTTGGGCACCGCAGAAGCGATTTCCAATCGAGATCAAGATAGTTTTCTCAATAGGACTTTTTACAGGGTATTCCCTTATCTTAATAAGACGATTGTCGGGTAAATCTTATGTTCTAGTCGCTCTAGACTGATGTGATGGTATCACCCGTTTCATTTACTGCCCAATATGATTCTCCAGTAAAGGACGTTAAAGTATTAAAACAAATAAATAAAATACTAGGTTTCTTATGAAATTATGCAACGAGCAATTTTGAGACTGTTAAATGTGCATAACAATTGTTATATAGGATGAGATGTTTCGAAAATAGCTGATACGAGGGAAGTAGAAATTGCGGGAGTTGCGTATTTTATGAGCTCCACGTTCTCTTTTAACCTGGTGTTTTTATCTATGATAATCTGGTTTCTTAGTTAAATAATCATGGAAATTTAAGATGTGTTTATCGCCTTTTCCCCAAAAATTCAAAGTTGTCGTGTCTCAAACATGCAGCATTTTAATCGTAATCAATAGACATGTTTCTGAGAACAGAAAATTGACGAAAGTTCTTCCATCCAAAAGAAGATATTCACTCACTTTAGTCAATGACCCTTGTTTCAGTTTAAATAACTCAGTTCTGAAGATAGTCCTGAGGGCAAGCAAGAGGTGAACAGTCGGGAACAAAAGAAAGAGTCACAGTTTCAAATTTATTTGATCATTTAGTCATTTGTTGCTAATATTTTTCTCAGAAATGTTTATTTCTTGTGAAACTATTTATTATTACTTTTTTTTTTATAAAATTACTTATTAAGATTTTAGTTAATTGATGGAAATTAATCATTTCTTCACACTAGCCGTACATAGGCTAAGGTTTATCATAGATAGAGTCAACATGAAAAATCCAATGCCACGGCCGGGATTTGAACCACGGATCTCCTGATTTCCGTCCAGTCACTCTTACCCATTGAGCTACCATGGCCAACTTGCTGTCATGACATTCAATTCTTCATTGGACTCGTATTTCCCCAGTAAACCACTAGGGGCTCTCGCAATCCAGATGCATCGTTTGTGGTGACTTACAATGAAAGTACTTACAATGGTAAGTCGCCACAAACGGTGTATCTCGGATGCGAGAGCCTCTAGTGTTTTACCACGGAAATATACGAGTCAAGTGGAGTAACAGCGAGTGGACGAAAACCAGGAGATCCGTGGCTCAAATCCTGGCCGTGGCATTGAATTTTTCATGTTGACTCTATCTACTTATTAAGAGTTTCCATTGCACTAGGCGGCCTTGTTTTGTACAGTGAATAGAGACGTTAAGAAGAGAAACTTAAATACACTTTTTCAATTCATTTTAAACTTAGTTTTATTTCAACTATTTATTTATTAATGGTTCGGAATGACAATTCATTTGGGGGGTCCGGACCCCCTGGACCCCCCTTAAATACGTCCCTGGCTATATACATAAATGGAAAAAGTCGCATTTAAAGAAGAAAATGATGTCGAGAAAAATAATTCCAAGAAAATTGAAACGGTGTAAATTATTTTATTCCATAGTTGCCCAAAAGTGAAATCCCTTTTGTATCGATACCACACCTGAGAAGTTTCACATCTCATCGCTCGCCGCAGCTGCCGGAGAGAGGATTTATAGAAATCTTCGAGAACTTCATCTTCACGGCTTTTAGACGAAAGGTTCAAGGTAAGGTTTGGCTTCTACAGGCATCGCCACACCAAGGGAGCGTGAAGCTTTTGCACGTGTGGGGGTGAATCTAACTTCAGATATGTTACCGCATCGTGTGATATAAATCCAACCCACAAGGAGGGGAACTGCCCCAACACCGACGAAAGGTTATTTTCATATATGGACTGAAAAGGTTTCAATAATCCTTGAATGTTTTAGTCATTTCGTCTGTAAATTACCTCCAACTCTGTACGCAGTTTTCCTTGCTGCAGAAAAGGACAGTATTGCACCACGTGTGTGAAAATTTCTTCCGGGAAAGCTTCACAGAAATCCTTAAATGAGTGGTTACACAGCGAAGATGCGGCTGCTAGATGTCCATTATGAGCAAAGTTATGTATAACAGTAGTTGTGATGACTTTACACACCTTGACATGTCCAATCCTTGCGCATTACACACCTTTTCATTTCTTTGGCGGCTGCTGAAACTCTCCACATAAATTTTTGTGTATTTCATCAACATTTAGTCATTCCTTTTCCATTTGATGTTTAAATATAAGGAAGTCACTCCAATACGTTACACTATCTTTGCTGTTCTTTTGAATTGCTGGTACAAAATGTCTACATGAGGTAGAATTTTGTGGAAAATATTAGCCAAAAAATAAAATTTGGATCTTCAAGAGCTCTTCTATAGCTACTGGCTTCGTTTATTGTTGTTGTATAATTTTCAATAATTTCGAAGCAGTCTCTCAGGTTTTCTATGTTTTTGTACACAACATTGACGGTACAATATTGTAATTCCATCTTGTTAATGCAGCTCCGGGCAATCTTGATTTTATTCCTTATGCACTTTGTCAAAGATTCCACATCTCTTCTTTCAGGATTCAAAAAAGCCCAAAATCTCTCATATACGAATTCCTCATATACATGACGGAATACGAAAACCATCTGACAGTGATTTGAAACGTCAGTTGGCACATTACACTGAATGACAACAACTTCAGAAGCCCGTATTTGTCGCTCTATTTTCTCCTTACATACTTTCAACATGCAGTCTAATAGATCGTTCTGCACTGTTTGCGTTTAAATACTGTGGCTGTATCTGCTGCATAGTTCAGCTGTATAGTCAGTGAGCTTATTTTCAATTTTATTAATTTCTATTTTGTTCTATCAAGAATTCCGGCGTTGGTCTACCCAACGATTTCAAATGTACTTTTTCTTAAGTAAGTCAACCTTGAAAATTGCACTTCCATTACTGATTTTACAAAGTTATCCATCATTCTTTAGTCATTGGATTTTATAAAGGCACCTGTAACACTCTGTTTATGTTCCAAACTCCACAAAGAACACTAAAATAACAAACCGTGCATTTTAACACTATAATACTACTCTGCGGACAGCGCTAGGCGTGGACAGAACCGCGCTGGATAAGCACGTATGCAAATCCTTCCTCCACTCCCTCACCACCTCCAGAGCTGCATGCGTTTCGTTACGTGGAAATGCAGCAGGCCGGCGCTATTCCTTCCGCGCCGAACCGTATGCTGTAGGTATGGGAACCTCACTTTTACACCCTATGAAGCTTTCTCATACCTTAAAGGTAAACTATCCTTAATAGTCGTAAGGCTATGGTTCATTTAATTCCGTAAGGTTTTTTAGGGGGGCGCGTGCCATCGCCCCCTTATGACGAACCGCCCCTGCTATAAAGAGAGATCTACAAACTTGTTAAGACACGCTCCATAATCGGTAAAGTGTTTACAACTACAAATAAATATTCCGGTGTTCGAAACCTTTTATTCAATATTATAAAAAAAGTTCTTTTTAGGGAGCATTGCGTTAAACGTCTCCGAGAAGTGAAAAAGACATCCAGCCTGTCAACCCTCAGAACTTATTATGAGCGATGGTGCCAACGTTTGAAAGGTACACACTTAAGCCAGTATCAAAGCGTTTTACTGAGCCATTTTTTCATTACTGGGTAGAGGTGCTAGGCTGTATGGTAAATGGTCAAACACTTCCCAGCCAAAACCACCCAAGAATGCCCGGGTACGATTGGTTGTTTGTGGACGTGCGTTGTCGTGAAGAAACAACACCTTAATGCTAAGTTTTCCCCAACGCTTAATTGTAACTTTATTAGTGTTTCACAATAGCTTTCTGATATTTATTGTTGTTCCCCGTTCCACTAGAAGCACTCTCTTGGAGTCCCAAGACACAGCAAACATGACCTTTCTTGCTGATAGCGTGTTTCTTGGGAGAATGTGTGTTCCCCCGTTCCGTCGACTGCTGTTTGTCTCACAGTTGATATACTTCACCCAAGTCTCATGCCCGGTAATGATACGATCCAGAACTGCATTACCATTTGTGCTGTATTCTTGGAGAAAGGTCCGTGCTGCAGCCAGTCTCTGTTTCTTATGGTTTTCCGTTGGGATTTTCGGAGCCCACCGAGTACAAAATTTGTGGTAACCAAGCTTCTCTACCACAGTTTATGCATTATTTTCCGTGAAATTTGGGGGGAAACGTTCATATAGTTCTGCAATCGTGAAACAACGGTTTTGTTATTAATTTGCATTGTCAGGTCATCAGTCAAGGCTAGGCCTACTACTGCGGTCCTCCTCGTGAACACTGTCAAATTGCCTCACTCGGCTTTCACTCATTATCCGCTGCCTCTAAACATCACAAAGTTTTGAGCCAACAAAACCGAATCACAGACCGCACTTCACCAGTGGCGCGATTTTCTATTCCAGGGAACATTTTGACGATTCAAAGAGAGGAAATTTAGAAGATTCAGAGCAAATTCGAGCAAGGTATAATAAAATGAACAAAAAGAAAGGTTTAGGTATAAGTGATACAAATACTGGCTTCCTAAATTTTAGAACAAGTGAAAGTATTCTGTTGTTTATCACTTCAGTCCTTATATTAACATTTTACGGTTGGATCGTGTACAAGCTGATACTTAATATTATTGGTTCGACTCGTGACACTGCCCAGAAACATTTACATCATGAACCTGCTGCACATTGCCTTGGTTCTTCTGGCTTCTTTAGCCGTAGTTCAGGTAAATTCAACAAGCAGTCAAAGTTCATGTTTGTTTACATTTATGTTTAATCAGAAGAAATAATATATTACTACACTTCCTAGTACCTCGTATGTTCTAAAACAGTTTTCACTAAAAGTATGTCCTTGATTGTGACAGTACCTACTGTGTACGGTTCTCATAATTCTGGAAACCAAAATCAGATGTCAACACCCATATGGTATGGTTAGAACAATTATTACTAACACCCATAACACACCAAATTACTACTGAACAAATATATATTTAGAACTTTCTGTGAATGTACTCGGAAGTTCTCTTTATTTTGAATGACTTTTGTATAACTGATAACTGTAAGAGATAGACAAAATATTACTACATAACAAATGTATATCTTGAATTTTCTGTGAATGTACTCAGAAGTTCTCTTTATTCTGAATGACTTTTGTATAACTGATAAACTGTACGAGGTAGACAAAATATTACTACACAACAAATGTATATCTTGAATTTTCTGTGAATGTACTCAGAAGTTCTCTTTATTCTGAATGACTTTTGTATAACTGATAAACTGTAAGAGGTAGACAAAATATTACTACACAACAAATGTATATCTTGAATTTTCTGTGAATGTACTCAGAAGTTATCTTTATTCTGAATGACTTTTGTATAACTGATAAACTGTAAGAGATAGACAAAATATTACTACACAACAAATGTATAACTATAAAGATAATGTATATTTATAAATCTATAGTTATAAAGTAGTTACAAACTTAAGATAACTTTCAGAATGGAATTATAGGTAAAATTAGACTACAATATTGAAATAATATTTTTGTTTTAAGGGACAAGGTGGTATAATCGGCAATGCTGTAGCTGAGGCCGTAGGAGGGCTGAGTACGTATTGGTAATTTAATAATTGACTTAGGGTAACTGGGATTTATTATCTTATATTTTTGTACTTTATTTCATTTTATATTTCATTTCAGTTGTTTCCTCTCTTTTAATTTATTATTTATTTTAAATTTATTTTGGTTACTACATGGGTACGCTTTCAGAAGGCATGTGAGCTGAAGCAATGCGTGCACACGGTGATTGCAAGACTCGGGGACGAGACGATCAAAGTTAACAGTTGTCACCTCAAAAATTGTCAGAACGTAAACTTAGGCAGCAAGTAATAATTGTGATAACATAACATTTAATGTTTATACGCTTATTTAGTGTAATGTCTTTTTTAAATTAATTAATTTAAAGTCGCTTTACCGCAAGGTCATATCGCGACTACGGGACAAAATGTAGCTACAATATATGAAATGCAGTAACAGTACATAGAACACTGAAGTTATACACAGAGATACAATATTATGTTACAATTACAATACAAAACAGTGTCAATTAAACTATATATACATATGATAATATAAACATTTACACTTGTAAATCATTATATATTTACATGTTAATAGTATAAACACTAGATTTTCATATGGGTACATTTTTGTACTTTTGAGGAAGAGCAGTACTTGCTTGAAATTTGATGGTTTGTTGAGTATAGTAGATAAGTTTCCAGCGATCTCGTGAATCCGTCGTTGTTTAGCATATTGTTTGCACTCTGTGAAGATGTGTTAACGGTGAGCTGCGTGTTGCAGACTTCACAGTGAGGAGGATATGTGAGTGGGTTAATCCAGTGTGTCCAATTCGAAGATGCTTGAAATTTGATGGTTTGTTGTGTATAGTAGATAAATTTCCAGCGATCTCGTGAATCCGTCGTTGTTTAGCATATTGTTTGCACTCTGTGAAGATGTGTTAACGGTGAGCTGCGTGTTGCAGACTTCACAGTAAGGAGGATATGTGAGTGGGTTAATCCAGTGTGTCCAATTCGAAGACGTGAGATGATCACTTGATCTTTCCGTTTTAGAGAGTAGACGGGTGAACAACTAATGTCACCATTTCGTACCATGTACAATTTTTCTGCTGGCGCCTGGTTCCAGGTTTGTTTCCATTGCATTCTGAGTTGCCTGCTGAGGTGGTTTTTGGCATCTTGGTATGGTATATTGTATTGTGTAAGCTGACTAGATTGTCTGCATCTTCGTTGCTTTTGATACCAATGTGTGAAGGAACCCACATAAAGATGATCTGCTTGTTTTTATTGAGGGTCGAGAGATACAGACTCTGGATATCCTGAAGTAACTGCAGATATGTTGAAGGGAGCTTATTGAATCGGTAACTATAATAAAGTTATCCTCCTCACTAGAATTGGAAATGTAAATTAGAGCTTCTTTGATGGTATGGAGTTCACAGGAGAAAATGGAATAGTGGTTTGGAAGTTTTAGTTGAAGCTTTATACGTGGGGCAATTACAGCACATCCGCTACCGTTTTCTGCTTTAGAACCATCAGTATATGTACATTTATGATTAGGATGCAGGTTTCGAATTTTTTGATGGCTGCATCTGTGTGAGATTTCCGGTAAAGTGCAAGCTCCAAGTGAAGTTGGAGTGAAGGTATTCGCCATGGTGGTAAATCATGAAATTTTCTCGACTTTACGTCAGGAACTTCAAAATCGTGTTGTTCAATGTAATGCCTGATTTTGCACTGGAATGACATTACGTTTTGGGAATTTGCTGGAGAATGTTCGTATGTGTCAGAGAAGACGTATTGGTGAATCGATGATTCAGGTCTTGCTGCAATTTTGAGCTGAGTTCCATTCTGCGGATATCTAATGACGGTTCATTAGTTCCCATTAATAGAGCAGGCACTGGGCTGGTGCTGTATGCTCCTAGACATATCCTTAGAGCCGAGGTTTCAATTACATTTAACGTATTTAAAACCGCTAACTTCGCTGTGTAATGTCTTAGTACTGTGTAATGCAAAGGAATAACACAGGACAGGATTGGAAGTTGAAGCCTGCCACAAACATAAATACGGGAGTCTGGTGTTTATTCTTGAAAGAACCATACATCGTAGAAAACTTGTCTTTGTACAAGCTGCCTAAAAACATCATTCCGCATATAACAATGTCGAATTTTGTAATTTTGGGGACATGAAAAAGAGAAATCTCTGTTACTCACGAACTAGGCAACGCTGCACGCCTATGATAGGAAATCTCCCTAGCTCTGCCTCATATGCCTTCTACTGCTAAGTTATGTGTGTAAAATAATTGTATGTTATAAAACATTAAATGTAATAACATAAGTTATAAGGCTTGAGTGTTCATACAGGGAACTAGATGACAGATTTCTTTTGTTTCTATTTTATTACTTTTAGTAGTACGTACGAGGTTCGTTTGATAAGTCTGGTAAATTTCCTTGAAGGGATGGAAGTATTTTGTTGCAACTTTATGGGTGACAAGTTTGATTATTCAAAAGATTGTACAGTAAACAATATATAGTCCATTGTTGACAGCCATCTGAACTGATCAGTGTGATAGCTGTGATTGAAAATGGTAAAAACAGAGTTTCGTGCTGTTATTAACCATTTTCGTTTGAAGGGCTGGACTGCCGCACAAGACAAAACTGAATTGGATGAAGTTCACGCGGACTCTGCACCAACATTGAAGGTCATTTACTTTTGAATCAGTAAATTTAAACGTGGTCGTAGAAGTACCGAATATTAATCGCGCTCTGGTCGCCCAATTGAGGTCACCACACAGGACACCAAAGAAGAAATCCTAGACCTGGTTACGGAAGACTGCCAAATCAAAATTCGTGAGATTGCTGGGGCTGCAGGCATCTCAACTGAGCAAGGGGTAATATCCTGCATGAAAAATTGGCAATGAAAAAGCTATGTGCAAGATGGGTGCCGCGATTGCTTCACAGTCGACCAAAAGCGCATCGGAAAGACACATGTACCCAGAGTCTGGTGATATTTAATCGCAATCCGAAAGGCTTTTGGTGCCGATTTGTGACCGTAGATCCATCATTATACGTCAGAATCAAAACAGCAGTCAAAACAATGGACAAAGACTCGTGAAAGTACAATAAAGAAAGCATGAACAATTTTGTCAGCTGGTAAGGTGAAGGTCATTGGTTTTTTTTTTTTTCGATTATCAAGGAATAATCCTCATAGACTACTTGGAAAATGGTCGAACAATAACTGAAAGCCTATTATGCTTCATTGTTGGATCGTTTTGTAACATGAGTTGACTGAAAAGAGACCGAGATTGAAACGAAAAAACCCTGCTCTTTTACCAGGATAATGTACCATCGCACACATCAGCAATCACAATGCCGAAAGTGTATGAGTTGGGCTTTGAATTCGCTCCTCATCACCAGAAATAGGCCTACGTGACTTCTTCCTGTTCCCATACTTCGATTGGTGGTAAGAAATGTCCATCAAATGAAGAAGTGATAGTTACTGTCAACGAGTAGTTTGCAGACCTTGACAGAACCTATTTTTCTGATGCGATGTAAAAGCTGAAACATCGTGAGACCAAGTGTGCAGCAATCAATGCAGACCAGACTTATCAAATCACCGAGGGACACCTTGAACTATATAAGTATCTTTTAGTAGTTCAAGTCCTGACGGAGGGACTTCAACTGCTGTACCTCTCATATTGGACGTGAAGGACTACTTCATTTTACTCAGAGGTCTCTTTATTGTTATTGACATTTCTTTACATGTCGTAAATGTGCGACACGAAACACCGACTTTACGTCCATTGACGTGAACAGGAAACAGAAAAATGCAGATCACGATAAAACTGGCAATTCATGTGAAATATGTTCGATGTATTGCTTATGTTGAGGGATCTTCTGTCTTTGTCTGTTTACAACTTTCAGTAGCACTATGCTGCACTCAAACACACGGAAGTTGCCACAAAATCACTGTTCAGTTTAAAATGTAATGATTTTCTTTTTAAGTGGAACGTACAGGAGGTTCGAATAGTGACACGGCTCCTGCAGAGAACGAGTCGCCTGAAGCTGAAAACACAAATCCCGAAATGGTAAGTACATTAGCGAACGCGTAAAAAACTGAAGCTAATGACTGAGAAAGAATACAAATATTACAATATAATAACTTTTTACTAACTTATTTTTTAAGAAAAATTGTAAATCCTTCATAGAACACAGAACTAGTTTCGCAAATATTTACTCGCATCTATTTATTCCCTTTGTTGCGCTTAAAGAAGCCAGGTGTCTGAATATTTCTGCATTTATTACCAAACTCTGAAAGTAAAAAAAAAAAAAAGAAACTTATCCACAGAATCGATTGGGAGTATTTCAAAATTGATCACCGATAAAGATAAATATTTTCTCCCAAACCATTACATATATCCGTCAATTCAGTTCACTTAATAATTTAGCTTCTGGATTTATTTCATTTATGGATATTTTTTCATGGTTACATGATCTGCGATGGCTGATTTACCAATCTATTTATATTTATCATTTCCAAAATGATAAATTATATTTATCATTTCCAAAATGCTCCTTCATTCCGGTCTTTAAATTACCATTGGTTCCTCCAAAGTAAATTAAAATTAATAATTGCCCGATTTTGCATTATCACAAATCTTATATTGCTTAGTAAAGTTTACTACATGTTTTATATTATATTTATTTTGACGGATCAAAATTATACCAAATTCTTCAAGAATGTTTTGAAGTTTCTGTTAGGTCAAGGACAATAAGTAAATCTTTAAATTTATAATCGTATTTTACCTTTATAGGGTAGAAATATCGCTTAGATCTTTTTATATTTAAATATTTTCAATGTTTCACGGATAAAATATTTATTTTTTAAAGATCAATTTCTTTAATGTCACCCTACAACAATAGTCTGTTTAGATTGTAAAATATTTTCCTATACAGTTGTCAGTAAAATTAGCATTACAGCAACAGTTAGGTTACGGTAATGTATAAACGTAGGAGAGTCGGCTGATAGTTATACCGGGGCTCACATACCGATAGCCCAGGACAAGAAGGCAAGCTAGAGGAATGTACAACGTAATCACTTTTGCTGTCTCCTCGTGGTGTGTGCTCGGCTTCCGAGTATGACAAGGATAGAAGACTCGTTTAGTGTTGTCACATAGCTCACCTATACATAATACCTATCGCTGCATTTACTGATTGCCCAAGACAAGAAGGCAAGCTAGAGGAATGTACAACGTAATCACTTTTGCTGTCTCCTCGTGGTGTGTGCTCGGCTTCCGAGTATGACAAGGATAGAAGACTCGTTTAGTGTTGTCACATAGCTCACCTATACATAATACCTATCGCTGCATTTACTGATTGCCCAAGACAAGAAGGCAAGCTAGAGGAATGTACAACGTAATCACTTTTGCTGTCTCCTCGTTGTATATGCTCGCCTTCCGAGTATGACAAGGATGGAAGACTCGTTTAGTGTTGTCACATAGCTCACCTATACATAATACCTATCGCTGCATTTACTGATTGCCCAAGATAAGAAGGCAAGCTAGAGGAATGTACAACGTAATCACTTTTGCTGTCTCCTCGTGATGTATGCTCGCCTTCCGAGTATGACAAGGATGGAAGACTCGTTTAGTGTTGTCACATAGCTCAGCTATACATAATACCTATCGCTGCATTTACTGATTGCCCAAGACAAGAAGGCAAGCTAGAGGAATGTGCAACGTAATCACTTTTGCTGTCTCCTCGTTGTATATGCTCGCCTTCCGAGTATGACAAGGATGGAAGACTCGTTTAGTGTTGTCACATAGCTCACCTATACATAATACCTATCGCTGCATTTACTGATTGCCCAAGACAAGAAGGCAAGCTAGAGGAATGTACAACGTAATCACTTTTGCTGTCTCCTCGTGGTGTATGCTCACCTTCCGAGTATGACAAGGATGGAAGACTCGTTTAGTGTTGTCACATAGCTCACCTATACATAATACCTATCGCTGCATTTACTGATTGCCCAAGACAAGAAGGCAAGCTAGAGGAATGTACAACGTAATCACTTTTGCTGACTCCTCGTGGTGTATGCTCGCCATCCGAGTATGACAAGGATGGAAGACTCGTTTATTGTTGTCACATAGCTCACCTATACATAATACCTATCGCTGCATTTACTGATTGCCCAGGACAAGAAGGCAAGCTGGAGGAATGTACAACGTAATCACTTTTGCAGTGTCCTCGTGGTGTATGCTCGGCTTCCGAGTATGACAACGATGGAAGACTCGTTTATTGTTGTCACATAGCTCAGCTACACATAATACCTATCTCTGCATTTACTGATTGCCCAGGACAAGAAGGCAAGCTAGAGGAATGTACAACGTAATCACTTTTGCTGTCTCCTCGTGGTGTATGCTCGCCTTCCGAGTATGACAAGGATGGAAGACTCGTTTAGTGTTGTCACATAGCTCACCTATACATAACCTATCGCTGCATTTACTGATTGCCCAAGACAAGAAGGCAAGCTAGAGGAATGTACAACGTAATCACTTTTGCTGTCTCCTCGTGGTGTATGCTCGCCTTCCGAGTATGACAAGGATGGAAGACTCGTTTAGTGTTGTCACATAGCTCACCTATACATAATACCTATCGCTGCATTTACTGATTGCCCAGGACAAGAAGGCAAGCTAGAGGAATGTACAACGTAATCACTTTTGCTGTCTCCTCGTGATGTATGTTCGCCATCCAAGTATGACAAGGATCTAAGACTCGTTTAGTGTTGTCACATAGCTCACCTATACATAATACCTATCGCTGCATTTACTGATTGCCCAGGACAAGAAGGCAAGCTAGAGGAATATACAACGTAATCACTTTTGCTGTCTCCTCGTGGTGTATGCTCGGCTTCCGAGTATGACAACGATGGAAGACTCGTTTATTGTTGTCACATAGCTCAGCTACATATAATACATATCTCTGCATTTACTGATTGCCCAGGACAAGAAGCAAGCTAGAGGAATGTACAACGTAATCACTTTTGCTGTCTCCTCGTGGTGTATGCTCGCCTTCCGAGTATGACAAGGATGGAAGACTCGTTTAGTGTTGTCACATAGCTCACCTATACATAATACCTATCGCTGCATTTACTGATTGCCCAAGACAAGAAGGCAAGCTAGAGGAATGTACAACGTAATCACTTTTGCTGTCTCCTCGTGGTGTGTGCTCACCTTCCGAGTATGACAAGGATGGAAGACTCGTTTAGTGTTGTCAGATAGCTCACCTATACATAATACCTATCGGTGCATTTACTGATTGCCCAAGACAAGAAGGCAAGCTAGAGGAATGTACAACGTAATCACTTTTGCTGCCTCCTCGTGGTGTATGCTCGCCATCCGAGTATGACAAGGATGGAAGACTCGTTTATTGTTGTCACATAGCTCACCTATACATAATACCTATCGCTGCATTTACTGATTGCCCAGGACAAGAAGGCAAGCTGGAGGAATGTACAACGTAATCACTTTTGCAGTCTCCTCGTGGTGTATGCTCGGCTTCCGAATATGACAACGATGGAAGACTCGTTTATTGTTGTCACATAGCTCAGCTACACATAATACCTATCTCTGCATTTACTGATTGCCCAGGACAAGAAGCAAGCTAGAGGAATGTACAACGTAATCACTTTTGCTGTCTCCTCGTGGTGTATGCTCGCCTTCCGAGTATGACAAGGATGGAAGACTCGTTTAGTGTTGTCACATAGCTCACCTATACATAATACCTATCGCTGCATTTACTGATTGCCCAAGACAAGAAGGCAAGCTAGAGGAATGTACAACGTAATCACTTTTGCTGTCTCCTCGTGGTGTATGCTCGCCTTCCGAGTATGACAAGGATGGAAGACTCGTTTAGTGTTGTCACATAGCTCACCTATACATAATACCTATCGCTGCATTTACTGATTGCCCAAGACAAGAAGGCAAGCTAGAGGAATGTACAACGTAATCACCTTTGCTGTCTCCTCGTGGTGTATGCTCGCCTTCCGAGTATGACAAGGATGGAAGACCCGTTTAGTGTTGTCAGATAGATCACCTATACGTAATACTTATCGCTGCATTTACTGATTGCCCAGGACAAGAAGGCAAGCTAGAGGAATGTACAACGTAATCACTTTTGCTGTCTGCTCGTGGTGTGTGCTCGGCTTCCGAGTATGACAAGGATAGAAGACTCGTTTAGTGTTGTCACATAGCTCACCTATACATAATACCTATCGCTGCATTTACTGATTGCCCAAGACAAGAAGGCAAGCTAGAGGAATGTACAACGTAATCACTTTTGCTGTCTCCTCGTTGTATATGCTCGCCTTCCGAGTATGACAAGGATGGAAGACTCGTTTAGTGTTGTCACATAGCTCACCTATACATAATACCTATCGCTGCATTTACTGATTGCCCAAGATAAGAAGGCAAGCTAGAGGAATGTACAACGTAATCACTTTTGCTGTCTCCTCGTGATGTATGCTCGCCTTCCGAGTATGACAAGGATGGAAGACTCGTTTAGTGTTGTCACATAGCTCAGCTATACATAATACCTATCGCTGCATTTACTGATTGCCCAAGACAAGAAGGCAAGCTAGAGGAATGTGCAACGTAATCACTTTTGCTGTCTCCTCGTTGTATATGCTCGCCTTCCGAGTATGACAAGGATGGAAGACTCGTTTAGTGTTGTCACATAGCTCACCTATACATAATACCTATCGCTGCATTTACTGATTGCCCAAGACAAGAAGGCAAGCTAGAGGAATGTACAACGTAATCACTTTTGCTGTCTCCTCGTGGTGTATGCTCACCTTCCGAGTATGACAAGGATGGAAGACTCGTTTAGTGTTGTCACATAGCTCACCTATACATAATACCTATCGCTGCATTTACTGATTGCCCAAGACAAGAAGGCAAGCTAGAGGAATGTACAACGTAATCACTTTTGCTGACTCCTCGTGGTGTATGCTCGCCATCCGAGTATGACAAGGATGGAAGACTCGTTTATTGTTGTCACATAGCTCACCTATACATAATACCTATCGCTGCATTTACTGATTGCCCAGGACAAGAAGGCAAGCTGGAGGAATGTACAACGTAATCACTTTTGCAGTGTCCTCGTGGTGTATGCTCGGCTTCCGAGTATGACAACGATGGAAGACTCGTTTATTGTTGTCACATAGCTCAGCTACACATAATACCTATCTCTGCATTTACTGATTGCCCAGGACAAGAAGGCAAGCTAGAGGAATGTACAACGTAATCACTTTTGCTGTCTCCTCGTGGTGTATGCTCGCCTTCCGAGTATGACAAGGATGGAAGACTCGTTTAGTGTTGTCACATAGCTCACCTATACATAACCTATCGCTGCATTTACTGATTGCCCAAGACAAGAAGGCAAGCTAGAGGAATGTACAACGTAATCACTTTTGCTGTCTCCTCGTGGTGTATGCTCGCCTTCCGAGTATGACAAGGATGGAAGACTCGTTTAGTGTTGTCACATAGCTCAACTATACATAATACCTATCGCTGCATTTACTGATTGAACAAGACAAGAAGGCAAGCTAGAGGAATGTACAACGTAATCACGTTTGCTGTCTCCTCGTGGTGTATGCTCGCCTTCCGAGTATGACAAGGATGGAAGACTCGTTTAGTGTTGTCACATAGCTCACCTATACATAACACCTATCGCTGCATTTACTGATTGCCCAAGACAAGAAGGCAAGCTAGAGGAATGTACAATGTAATCACTTTTGCTGTCTCCTCGTGATGTATGCTCACTTACGAGTATGACAAGGATGGAAGACTCGTTTAGTGTTGTCACATAGCTCACCTATACATAATACCTATCGCTGCATTTACTGATTGCCCAAGACAAGAAGGCAAGCTAGAGGAATGTACCACGTAATCACTTTTGCTGTCTCCTCGTGGTGTATGCTCGCCTTCCGAGTATGACAAGGATGGAAGACTCGTTTAGTGTTGTCACATAGCTCACCTATACATAATACCTATCGGTGCATTTACTGATTGCCCAGGACAAGAAGGCAAGCTAGAGGAATGTACAACGTAATCACGTTTGCTGTCTCCTCGTGGTGTATGCTCGCCTTCCGAGTATGACAAGGATGGAAGACTGGTTTAGTGTTGTCACATAGCTCAGCTATACATAATACCTATCGCTGCATTTACTGATTGCCCAGGACAAGAAGGCAAGCTAGAGGAATGTACAACGTAATCACTTTTGCTGTCTCCTCGTGGTGTATGCTGGCCTTCCGAGTATGACAAGGATGGAAGGCTCGTTTAGTGTTGTCACATAGCTCACCTATACATAATACCTATCGCTGCATTTACTGATTGCCCAAGACAAGAAGGCAAGCTAGAGGAATGTACAACGTAATCACTTTTGTTGTCTCCTCGTGGTGTTTGTTCGCCTTCCGAGTAAGACAAGGATGGAAGACTCGTTTAGTGTTGTCACATAGCTCACCTATACATAATAGCTATCGCTGCATTTACTGATTGCCCAGGACAAGAAGGCAAGCTAGAGGAATGTACAACGTAATCACTTTTGCTGTCTCCTCGTGGTGTATGCTCGCCTTCCGAGTATGACAAGGATGGAAGACTCGTTTAGTGTTGTCACATAGCTCACCTATACATAATACATATCACTGCAAGGAACATTAGATCTGGCAGCATGGGTGACTCATATGTAGTCTCATACACTCATTTCCTAGTAAACATATCAGCTACTGGAGCAGATCAACAGTTCAAGCTCCTCTGCCCTTTTTACCCTCTGGCCTTCTTGTCGTGGGCGTACAGTAGAGCTGGCGACATTGGGCCTGTTTGACTGTGGACTAGTTTGGATCCATAGCGACAGTTCAGTAGCTTGTTCAGTTTTTGAATGGCAATTTTTTAAATTAGACAAGTGTAAAGGTTTCACGAAAAGGGAGGATTTGGAAAAAAGTATTGTAATTAAATACTTCCATATGAAAGTCTTAACGCCCAAAGAAATCAAGGAGGAAATCGACAGTACATTGAAAGACTCTGTTCCTTCATATACAATAATTAAAAGGTTGGTTGTAGAGTTTAAAACGGGACGTACGAGCACTAGTGATGAGCCTCGCTCTGTCCCTTCATATACAATAATTAAAAGGTTGGTTGTAGAGTTTATAATGGGACGTACGAGTACTAGAGATGAGCCTTGCTCTGTCCCTTCATATACAATAATTAAAAGGTTGGTTGTAGAGATTATAATGGGACGTACGAGTACTAGAGATGAGCCTCGCTCTGTCCCTTCATATACAATAATTAAAAGGTTGGTTGTAGAGTTTATAATGGGACGTACGAGCACTAGTGATGAGCCTCGCTCTGTCCCTTCATATACAATAATTAAAAGGTTGGTTGTAGAGTTTATAATGGGACGTACGAGTACTAGAGATGAGTCTCACTCTGTCCCTTCATATACAATAATTAAAAGGTTGGTTGTAGAGTTTAAAACGGGACGTACGAGCACTAGTGATGAGCCTCGCTCTGTCCCTTCATATACAATAATTAAAAGGTTGGTTGTAGAGTTTAAAATGGGACGTACGGGACCTAGTAATGAGCCTCGATCTGTCCCTTCATATACAATAATTAAAAGGTTGGTTGTAGAGTTTAAAATGGGACGTACGGGTACTAGTGATGAGCCTCGCTCTGTCCCTTCATATACAATAATTAAAAGGTTGGTTGTAGAGTTTAAAATGGGACGTACGAGTACTAGTGATAAGCCTCGCTCTGTCCCTTCATATACAATAATTAAAAGGTTGGTTGTAGAGTTTAAAATGGGACGTACGAGCACTAGTGATGAGTCCCGCTGTGTTCCTTCATATACAATAATTAAAAGGTTGGTTGTAGAGTTTAAAATGGGACGTACGGGCACTAGTGATGAGCCTCGCTCTGTCCCTTAATATACAATAATTAAAAGGTTGGTTGTAGAGTTTATAATGGGACGTACGAGTACTAGTGATAAGCCTCGCTCTCTCCCTTCATATACAATAATTAAAAGGTTGTTTGTAGAGTTTAAAATGGGACGTACGAGTACTAGTGATAAGCCTCGCTCTGTCCCTTCATATACAATAATTAAAAGGTTGGTTGTAGAGTTTAAAATGGGACGTACGAGTACTAGTGATGAGCCTCGCTCTGTCCCTTCATATACAATAATTAAAAGTTTGGTTGTAGAGTTTAAAATGGGACGTACGAGTACTAGTGATAAGCCTTGCTCTGTCCCTTCATATACAATAATTAAAAGGTTGGTTGTAGAGTTTAAAATGGGACGTACGAGTACTAGTGATAAGCCTCGCTCTGTCCCTTCATATACAATAATTAAAAGGTTGGTTGTAGAGTTTAAAATGGGACGTACGAGTACTAGTGATGAGCCTCGCTCTGTCCCTTCATATACAATAATTAAAAGGTTGGTTGTAGAGTTTAAAATGGGACGTACGAGTACTAGTGATAAGCCTCGCTCTGTCCCTTCATATACAATAATTAAAAGGTTGGTGGTAGAGTTTAAAATGGGACGTACGAGTGCTAGTGATAAGCCTCGCTCTGTCCCTTCATATACAATAATTAAAAGGTTGGTTGTAGAGTTTAAAATGGGACCTACGAGTACTAATAATAAGCCTCGCTCTGTCCCTTCATATACAATAATTAAAAGGTTGGTTGTAGAGTTTAAAATGGGACGTACGAGTACTAGTGATAAGCCTCGCTCTGTCCCTTCATATACAATAATTAAAAGGTTGGTTGTAGAGTTTAAAATGGGACGTACGAGTACTAGTGACGAGCCTCGCTCTGTCCCTTCATATACAATAATTAAAAGGTTGGTTGTAGAGTTTAAAATGGGACGTACGAGTACTAGTGATGAGCCTCGCTCTGTCCCTTCATATACAATAATTAAAAGGTTGGTTGTAGGGTTTAAAATGGGACGTACGAGTACTAGTGATAAGCCTCGCTCTGTCCCTTCATATACAATAATTAAAAGGTTGGTTGTAGAGTTTAAAATGGGACGTACGAGCACTAGTGATGAGTCTCGCTGTGTTCCTTCATATACAATAATTAAAAGGTTGGTTGTAGAGTTTAAAATGGGACGTACGAGCACTAGTGATGAGCCTCGCTCTGTTCCTTCATATACAATAATTAAAAGGTTGGTTGTAGAGTTTAAAATGGGACGTACGACTAGTGATGAGCCTCGCTCTGTCCCTTCATATACAATAATTAAAAGGTTGTTTGTAGAGTTTAAAATGGTACGTACGAGTACTAGTGATAAGCCTCGCTCTGTCCCTTCATATACAATAATTAAAAGGTTGGTTGTAGAGTTTAAAATGGGACGTACGAGTACTAGTGATGAGCCTCGCTCTGTCCCTTCATATACAATAATTAAAAGGTTGGTTGTAGAGTTTAAAATGGGACGTACGAGTACTAGTGATAAGTCTCGCACTGTCCCTTCATATACAATAATTAAAAGGTTGGTTGTAGAGTTTAAAATGGGACGTACGAGTACTAGTGATAAGCCTAGCTCTGTCCCTTCATATACAATAATTAAAAGGTTGGTTGTAGAGTTTAAAATGGGACGTACGAGTACTAGTGATAAGCATCGCTCTGTCCCTTCATATACAATAATTAAAAGGTTGGTTGTAGAGTTTAAAATGGGACGTACGAGTACTAGTGATGAGCCTCGCTCTGTCCCTTCATATACAATAATTAAAAGGTTGGTTGTAGAGTTTAAAATGGGACGTACGAGTACTAGTGATAAGCCTCGCTCTGTCCCTTCATATACAATAATTAAAAGGTTCGTTGTAGAGTTTAAAATGGGACGTACGAGTGCTAGTGATAAGCCTCGCTCTGTCCCTTCATATACAATAATTAAAAGGTTGGTTGTAGAGTTTAAAATGGGACCTACGAGTACTAGTAATAAGCCTCGCTCTGTCCCTTCATATACAATAATTAAAAGGTTGGTTGTAGGGTTTAAAATGGGACGTACGGGTACTAGTGATGAGCCTCGCTCTGTCCCTTCATATACAATAATTAAAAGGTTGCTTGTAGAGTTTAAAATGGGACGTACGAGTACTAGTGATAAGCCTCGCTCTGTCCCTTCATATACAATAATTAAAAGGTTGGTTGTAGAGTTTAAAATGGGACGTACGAGCACTAGTGATGAGCCCGCTGTGTTCCTTCATATACAATAATTAAAAGGTTGGTTGTAGAGTTTAAAATGGGACGTACGGGCACTAGTGATGAGACTTGCTCTGTCCCTTAATATACAATAATTAAAAGGTTGGTTGTAGAGTTTAAAATGGGACGTGCGACTAGTGATGAGCCTCGCTCTCTCCCTTCATATACAATAATTAAAAGGTTGTTTGTAGAGTTTAAAATGGGACGTACGAGTACTAGTGATAAGCCTCGCTCTGTCCCTTCATATACAATAATTAAAAGGTTCGTTGTAGAGTTTAAAATGGGACGTACGAGTACTAATGATGAGCCTCGCCCTGACCCTTCATATACAATAATTAAAAGGTTGGTTGTAGAGTTTAAAATGGGACGTACGAGTACTAGTGATAAGCCTTGCTCTGTCCCTTCATATACAATAATTAAAAGGTTGGTTGTAGAGTTTAAAATGGGACGTACGAGTACTAGTGATAAGCCTCGCTCTGTCCCTTCATATACAATAATTAAAAGGTTGGTTGTAGAGTTTAAAATGGGACGTACGAGTACTAGTGATGAGCCTCGCTCTGTCCCTTCATATACAATAATTAAAAGCTTGGTTGTAGAGTTTAAAATGGGACGTACGAGTACTAGTGATAAGCCTCGCTCTGTCCCTTCATATACAATAATTAAAAGGATGGTGGTAGAGTTTAAAATGGGACGTACGAGGGCTAGTGATAAGCCTCGCTCTGTCCCTTCATATACAATAATTAAAAGGTTGGTTGTAGAGTTTAAAATGGGACCTACGAGTACTAATAATAAGCCTCGCTCTGTCCCTTCATATACAATAATTAAAAGGTTGGTTGTAGAGTTTAAAATGGGACGTACGATTACTAGTGATAAGCCTCGCTCTGTCCCTTCATATACAATAATTAAAAGGTTGGTTGTAGAGTTTAAAATGGGACGTACGAGTACTAGTGACGAGCCTCGCTCTGTCCCTTCATATACAATAATTAAAAGGTTGGTTGTATAGTTTAAAATGGGACGTACGAGTACTAGTGATGAGCCTCGCTCTGTCCCTTCATATACAATAATTAAAAGGTTGGTTGTAGGGTTTAAAATGGGACGTACGAGTACTAGTGATAAGCCTCGCTCTGTCCCTTCATATACAATAATTAAAAGGTTGGTTGTAGAGTTTAAAATGGGACGTACGAGCACTAGTGATGAGTCTCGCTGTGTTCCTTCATATACAATAATTAAAAGGTTGGTTGTAGAGTTTAAAATGGGACGTACGAGCACTAGTGATGAGCCTCGCTCTGTTCCTTCATATACAATAATTAAAAGGTTGGTTGTAGAGTTTAAAATGGGACGTACGACTAGTGATGAGCCTCGCTCTGTCCCTTCATATACAATAATTTAAAGGTTGTTTGTAGAGTTTAAAATGGTACGTACGAGTACTAGTGATAAGCCTCGCTCTGTCCCTTCATATACAATAATTAAAAGGTTGGTTGTAGAGTTTAAAATGGGACGTACGAGTACTAGTGATGAGCCTCGCTCTGTCCCTTCATATACAATAATTAAAAGGTTGGTTGTAGAGTTTAAAATGGGACGTACGAGTACTAGTGATAAGTCTCGCTCTGTCCCTTCATATACAATAATTAAAAGGTTGGTTGTAGAGTTTAAAATGGGACGTACGAGTACTAGTGATAAGCCTAGCTCTGTCCCTTCATATACAATAATTAAAAGGTTGGTTGTAGAGTTTAAAATGGGACGTACGAGTACTAGTGATAAGCATCGCTCTGTCCCTTCATATACAATAATTAAAGGGTTGGTTGTAGAGTTTAAAATGGGACGTACGAGTACTAGTGATGAGCCTCGCTCTGTCCCTTCATATACAATAATTAAAAGGTTGGTTGTAGAGTTTAAAATGGGACGTACGAGTACTACTGATAAGCCTCGCTCTGTCCCTTCATATACAATAATTAAAAGGTTCGTTGTAGAGTTTAAAATGGGACGTACGAGTGCTAGTGATAAGCCTCGCTCTGTCCCTTCATATACAATAATTAAAAGGTTGGTTGTAGAGTTTAAAATGGGACCTACGAGTACTAGTAATAAGCCTCGCTCTGTCCCTTCATATACAATAATTAAAAGGTTGGTTGTAGAGTTTAAAATGGGACGTACGAGTACTAGTGATGAGCCTCGCTCTGTCCCTTCATATACAATAATTAAAAGGTTGGTTGTAGAGTTTAAAATGGGACGTACGAGTACTAGTGATAAGCCTCGCTCTGTCCCTTCATATACAATAATTAAAAGGTTGGTTGTAGAGTTTAAAATGTAACGTACGAGCACTAGTGATGAGTCTCGCTGTGTTCCATCATATACAATAATTAAAAGGTTGGTTGTAGAGTTTAAAATGGGACGTACGAGCACTAGTGATGAGCCTCGCTCTGTCCCTTCATATACAATAATTAAAAGGTTGGTTGTAGAGTTTAAAATGGGACGTACGACTAGTGATGAGCCGCGCTCTGTCCCTTCATATACAATAATTAAAAGGTTGTTTGTAGAGTTTAAAATGGGACGTACGAGTACTAGTGATAAGCCTCGCTCTGTCCCTTCATATACAATAATTAAAAGGTTGGTTGTAGAGTTTAAAATGGGACGTACGAGTACTAGTGATAAGCATCGCTCTGTCCCTTCATATACAATAATTAAAAGGTTGGTTGTAGAGTTTAAAATGGGACGTACGAGTACTAGTGATGAGCCTCGCTCTGTCCCTTCATATACAATAATTAAAAGGTTGGTTGTAGAGTTTAAAATGGGACGTACGAGTACTAGTGATAAGCCTCGCTCTGTCCCTTCATATACAATAATTAAAAGGTTGGTTGTAGAGTTTAAAATGGGACGTACGAGTACTAGTGATGAGCCTCGCTCTGTCCCTTCATATACAATAATTAAAAGGTTGGTTGTAGAGTTTAAAATGGGACGTACGAGTACTAGTGATAAGCCTCGCTCTGTCCCTTCATATACAATAATTAAAAGGTTGGTGGTAGAGTTTAAAATGGGACGTACGAGTGCTAGTGATAAGCCTCGCTCTGTCCCTTCATATACAATAATTAAAAGGTTGGTTGTAGAGTTTAAAATGGGACCTACGAGTACTAATAATAAGCCTCGCTCTGTCCCTTCATATACAATAATTAAAAGGTTGGTTGTAGAGTTTAAAATGGGACGTACGAGTACTAGAGATAAGCCTCGCTCTGTCCCTTCATATACAATAATTAAAAGGTTGGTTGTAGAGTTTAAAATGGGACGTACGAGTACTAGTGATGAGCCTCGCTCTGTCCCTTCATATACAATAATTAAAAGGTTGGTTGTAGAGTTTAAAAATGGGACGTACGAGTACTAGTGATAAGCCTCGCTCTGTCCCTTCATATACAATAATTAAAAGGTTGTGCGTAGAGTTTAAAATGGGACGTACGAGTACTAGTGATAAGCCTCGCTCTGTCCCTTCATATACAATAATTAAAAGGTTGTTTGTAGAGTTTAAAATGGGACGTACGAGTACTAGTGATAAGCCTCGCTCTGTCCCTTCATATACAATAATTAAAAGGTTGGTTGTAGAGTTTAAAATGGGACGTACGAGCACTAGTGATGAGTCTCGCTGTGTCCCTTCATATACAATAATTAAAAGGTTGGTTGTAGAGTTTAAAATGGGACGTACGAGCACTAGTGATGAGCCTCGCTCTGTCCCTTCATATACAATAATTAAAAGGTTGGTTGTACAGTTTAAAATGGGACGTACGACTAGTGATGAGCCTCGCTCTGTCCCTTCATATACAATAATTAAAAGGTTGTTTGTAGAGTTTAAAATGGGACGTACGAGTACTAGTGATGAGCCTCGCTCTGTCCCTTCATATACAATAATTAAAAGGTTGGTTGTAGAGTTTAAAATGGGACGTACGAGTACTAGTAATAAGCCTCGCTCTGTCCCTTCATATACAATAATTAAAAGGTTGGTTGTAGAGTTTAAAATGGGACGTACGAGTACTAGTGACGAGCCTCGCTCTCTCCCTTCATATACAATAATTAAAAGGTTGGTTGTAGAGTTTAAAATGGGACGTACGAGTACTAGTGATGAGCCTCGCTCTGTTCCTTCATATACAATAATTAAAAGGTTGGTTGTACAGTTTAAAATGGGACGTACGGGTACTAGTGATAAGCCTCGCTCTGTCCCTTCATATACAATAATTAAAAGGTTGGTTGTAGAGTTTAAAATGGGACGTACGAGTACTAGTGATGAGCCTCGCTCTGTTCCTTCATATACAATAATTAAAAGGTTGGTTGTAGAGTTTAAAATGGGACGTACGAGTACTAGTGATGAGCCTCGCTCTGTCCCTTCATATACAATAATTAAAAGGTTGGTTGTAGAGTTTAAAATGGGACGTACGAGCACTAGTGATGAGTCTCGCGCTGTTCCTTCATATACAATAATTAAAAGGTTGGTTGTAGAGTTTAAAATGGGACGTACGAGTACTAGTGATGAGTCTCGCTGTGTTCCTTCATATACAATAATTAAAAGGTTGGTTGTAGAGTTTAAAATGGGACGTACGAGCACTAGTGATGAGCCTCGCTCTGTCCCTTCATATACAATAATTATAAGGTTGGTTGTAGAGTTTAAAATGGGACGTACGACTAGTGGTGAGCCTCGCTCTGTCCCTTCATATACAATAATTAAAAGGTTGTTTGTAGAGTTTGAAATGGGACGTACGGGTACTAGTGATAAGCCTCGCTCTGTCCCTTCATATACAATAATTAAAAGGTTGGTTGTAGAGTTGTAAATGGGACGTACGAGTACTAGTGATGAGCCTCGCTCTGTCCCTTCATATACAATAATTAAAAGGTTGGTTGTAGAGTTTAAAATGGGACGTACGAATACTAGTGATGAGCCTCGCTCTCTCCCTTCATATACAATAATTAAAAGGTTGGTTGTAGAGTTTAAAATGGGACGTACGAGTACTAGTGATGAGCCTCGCTCTGTCCCTTCATATACAATAATTAAAAGGTTGTGCGTAGAGTTTAAAATGGGACGTACGAGTACTAGTGATGAGCCTCGCTCTGTCCCTTCATATACAATAATTAAAAGGTTGGTTGTAGAGTTTAAAATGGGACGTACGAGCACTAGTGATGAGTCTCGCGCTGTTCCTTCATATACAATAATTAAAAGGTTGGTTGTAGAGTTTAAAATGGGACGTACGAGTACTAGTGATGAGTCTCGCTGTGTTCCTTCATATACAATAATTAAAAGGTTGGTTGTAGAGTTTAAAATGGGACGTACGAGCACTAGTGATGAGCCTCGCTCTGTCCCTTCATATACAATAATTATAAGGTTGGTTGTAGAGTTTAAAATGGGACGTACGACTAGTGGTGAGCCTCGCTCTGTCCCTTCATATACAATAATTAAAAGGTTGGTTGTAGAGTTTAAAATGGGACGTACGAATACTAGTGATGAGCCTCGCTCTGTCCCTTCATATACAATAATTAAAAGGTTGGTTGTAGAGTTTAAAATGGGACGTACGAGCACTAGTGATGAGTCTCGCGCTGTTCCTTCATATACAATAATTAAAAGGTTGGTTGTAGAGTTTAAAATGGGACGTACGAGTACTAGTGATGAGTCTCGCTGTGTTCCTTCATATACAATAATTAAAAGGTTGGTTGTAGAGTTTAAAATGGGACGTACGAGCACTAGTGATGAGCCTCGCTCTGTCCCTTCATATACAATAATTATAAGGTTGGTTGTAGAGTTTAAAATGGGACGTACGACTAGTGGTGAGCCTCGCTCTGTCCCTTCATATACAATAATTAAAAGGTTGTTTGTAGAGTTTGAAATGGGACGTACGGGTACTAGTGATAAGCCTCGCTCTGTCCCTTCATATACAATAATTAAAAGGTTGGTTGTAGAGTTGTAAATGGGACGTACGAGTACTAGTGATGAGCCTCGCTCTGTCCCTTCATATACAATAATTAAAAGGTTGGTTGTAGAGTTTAAAATGGGACGTACGAATACTAGTGATGAGCCTCGCTCTCTCCCTTCATATACAATAATTAAAAGGTTGGTTGTAGAGTTTAAAATGGGACGTACGAGTACTAGTGATGAGCCTCGCTCTGTCCCTTCATATACAATAATTAAAAGGTTGTGCGTAGAGTTTAAAATGGGACGTACGAGTACTAGTGATGAGCCTCGCTCTGTCCCTTCATATACAATAATTAAAAGGTTGGTTGTACAGTTTAAAATGGGACGTACGAGTACTAGTGAGCGCCAGGCAATACTACCAACTGGAGTTTACAGATCCACAGTATCCTGATACCTCATAGCTGGCCAACCAGATACTCTCTTTGCAAGGTTTTCTCTAACGTCAGTGAGATATTGTTTCTTATCTTCTACTGTAAATATATACTATACGCCCACTTTTTCTTGAGCGCTCAGCCTTCAAATCCTCATTCAGCAGGTTTCGTTTAATTCCGTAAACACAAATGACAACTTTGAAACATGAAATGCGCTATATACTCTTGTCATCTAGTGGCTAATATGCCAAGCTTTTGTAAGTGCACCGTTTCGTTTTGAGCAATTTTCAGGTTGATAATTAGATTAGCAGTTTACAACAAATCTAAGAGAAAGATATATTGTGGCTTTGTGGGTTCGTGAAATTAAAAGTCCAGGCTACAAACACTAAAAATTGCTCTTTATTTCCATAGAAACACACTTTGGTCAACCTTTACAATCCAGAATTACGTCACATACGCGAGGTCATCGACCACAAACAAAGTCCACACAGCTGTTCGCGCACACGAGTTCAATTAACAACTGGCTCCCGACGAGCTGCAGCTTCCTTATTTATAACGCACTCACTATCCGGAATGTTCTCAAACAATCAAGACAGTGCCAGAAGAAAGACGAAGTCTCCCTCCCCCCACCGTTTTGGCGAGCTTTTATCTCCGCAGTGCACTGCCCGTCTCTTTGAACTCGTCGGCCGCGCCACCTCGCCTCAGCAACGCGTTCGCGACAAGCGAGGCATATGTTGTGAACGTTATGGCTCTCGAAGGTGGACACTCTATTATTCGTCTAACTCCGTATAACTGTGATCTGAATGCAATTGATTGAACTGGCGTGGGATGTTTTCAGAATACACAACGTTACTGGTGACATATCAGCGGAAACTTGCTATAGAAGCATTCTGTTCCGTAACCGCGACGGACTACAAGAAGGTCCAAGAGCTGGACGATGGCGTAATAAATGCATCACAGGATACCAGCGATGAAAGTGACGCACCAGACTTGGAAATACAAGAATCGCAAAGCGAATGAGTCACAATATTTGTTTTCTACTTTTATGCGTTTCATAAACAGTAAGTATATAAGCAGCTTAACGGATTGAGTTCAATTGACTGTTTGTCTAGACACGTCACACTTGAGACGCATATCTTGTTGGCCACAATGCAAAAACAAAAGCGTGTTAGCTCTCTCTTCTTCCCGCACCACACCATAAAACCAGCGCTCAAGAAAACGTACGCGTACAGTATTTAGAATTGATCTTTGGGTGATTTATTGTTCAAAATTATTTTATCAATATAACTTGAAGTTTACAAATATTTATTTATTTACTCATCCCGCATGTAGCCAGGACAGTCACTCAAAGCAATTCAGTCAACTTGTTTCCATCAGTAAAATATTCGACGTATTTACGAGGTGCGTTCAAGTTATAACGCACTATAACACTAGTTAACACTATTGTCACTTCTCAACGTAGTCTGCCTCTAGCTGTACACATTTTCCACAAGGTCGACGTCATGATTCCATGGTCGCTGCGAACGCTTCATTAGGAGTGTGCTTTGCCCTGAGGCAATAGTGACACGACTAGTGAATCTGCGACCACGGAGTGTGTCTGTCATCGTGGGAAACAGCCAAAAGTCGCTAGGAGCCAGGAGCATGAGCAGTCACTTCAAAGTTGTTGTCACGAAGAAACTGGAAGACACTTTTCGCATTTTCAGATCTTCGTGCAGAATTGTGTGCACATATGCCACGGAAATGCGAATTTTGGAGGAAATGTCTGCCACGCTCAATCGGCGATCCTCCAAAACAACGTTCCCCAGTCGCTGGATCATGTCGTCAAACCGGCTGGTGCGAGGCCGTGACTGTCTTGAACTGTCGCACCCAGAAGCGCACATTAGATACATCCATGGTACCATCACCACATGCCTCACTCAACTGGAAATGAATTTCAATAGGCGTCATAGCATGAAAATGGAGAAAACGAATGACTACACGCTGTTCTCTAATTGACTCATTATTGGAGAATTTAATGTCAGGAAGGCACGTTGACCATGGTAGCTCAAGGGTCAGAGCGACTGGACGGAAACCAGTAGATCCGTGGTTTAAATCCCGGCCATGGCATTGAATTTTTCAGTTGGCTCTAATTAATCAAAAATCACCCATATACCGGAGTAATGTATTTAAAAGGATTAATTCTTTAAGGATTAATTCCTCAATATAAATTTACATTAAAAATAATCTACGATAAAAATCCTGGCAATTAAGTACTTACAATAGTAAGTCGCCACAAGTAGTTGTCTCAAATATTAGAACCTTAAGTGGTCCACCGGGAAATATAATGAGTCAATTGGAGAATTTAATGTCAGGAAGGCACGTTGACCATGGTAGCTCAAGGGTCAGAGCGACTGGACGGAAACCAGTAGATCCGTGGTTCAAATCCCGGCCATGGCATTTAATTTTTCAGTTGGCTCTAATTAATCAAGGTTAAGGAATTTTTGCATGCACACTGTTTTTATACGGTTACTGAATTTTTAGAACTATAACCATGTAAATGAGCACTGGGAGCATAGTACATTCTCAAAGCTTTAATATTTACATTATGACATTTCTTGTAGTAAATTAGTCTATGTAAATACCACATGAAAACATAGAAAAGCTGCTTACTGTGTATATTGTATGTAATCAATTTGACTTTATGTATATACTATATTTATACATTTTCACGTGTCGCATAACATGTATATGTTGCCAAGGACGAACTAAAATTCTAATTCTAACATACGATTGTTGTAAACTGGTTAGCTAATTAACCTCGAAATATGGCGGACATGATAAAGCTTATCGTAATAGCTACTACATGTCAGTTTATAGCGTATTTCAAGTTTCAAAGTTGTCATCTATGTTTACGGAGTTAAACGAAACTTACCGAATGGGGACTTGGAGCCCGATCGCACTCATTTAGTTATTATTCTCGATCCTAAAATTCTTTGTAACCAATTGGACTTCATTTATAAAAAATAATGTAATTAATTGAAATAAAAATTAGACAAAGGCATAATACCCATTAACCAAGTATTAAACTTACTTTCTTGCTTTCAGAAAGGTGTGCATTGTGGCACTACAAAAGATATGAAGATCTTCCTAATGATATTAAAGGAAAAAAAATTCATTGTTTTTAAAAACGCGCTTAGAGAGCACATTTGTACTCTCTGCCATATACTCATCCGTAACCCTCACCCATCATCTTCCCTACATTATGAGTTATAAAAATGCAGTTAGAGAGCACATTTATACTCTCTGCCATATACCCATCCGTAACCCTCACCCATCATCTTCCCTACATTATGAGTTATAAAAATGCAGTTAGAGAGCACATTTATACTCTCTGCCATATACCCATCCGTAACCCTCACCCGTCATCTTCCCTACATTATGAGTTATAAAAATGCAGTTAGAGAGCACATTTGTACTCTCTGCCATATACCCATCCGTAACCCTCACCCGTCATCTTCCCTACATTATGAGTTATAAAAATGCAGTTAGAGCACATTTGTACTCTCTGTCTTATAGAATCAGTAACAATTTGTATTTAAAAAACTACTACAAAAAGTATTGTAAACTTCTAAAGAAGGTAATAATAGCAGCTAAAGTATTGCATTATAATAAACTAATTCAAAAGTCAGACAATAAAATAAAAACCACTTGGAATATAATAAAAAATGTGACACGTAAACACTCATCAGAAAATTGCCCAATAACACTCAATGTTGACAATCATGAAATTGCCAAACCTCTTGTAGTTGCAGAATTGTTTAACAGATTCTTTTTGGATGTAACAAAAAAATTTAATATTAATTATGGAAGTAAAGATGCAGCACTAGAATTTCTAAGATCAAGTTTCACAAACTCTGTACCTACATTTAAAATCAGTTTAACTACACCTTCCGAAATAAATAAAATTATTGACTCTTTAAAAATGAAGAATTCTTTTGGTTATGATGAAATAACTACAAAAATCCTAAAATTTTGCTCCTCACAAATTAGCATTCCCCTTAGTTATTTATGCAACGAGTCTCTAAAGACAGGTATTTTCCCTGACAGAATGAAATACTCAGTTGTTAAACCTCTTTTCAAAAAAGGCGAACGCAATAATGTTTCAAATTATAGACCAATATCTCTCTTGCCAATATTTTCAAAAGTTCTTGAAAAAGTAATGTTCACCAGACTGTATAAACACCTTGAATGTAACAACATAATTGTCAGTGATCAGTTTGGATTCAGAAAGGGAATATCGACTAATAATGCAACTTACAAGCTTACACATGAAGTGTTGACTGCCTTAAATGATAAAAGACATGTAGGTGGAATTTTTTGTGATCTAGCAAAGGCTTTTGATTGTGTTAATCATGACATTCTTATAGCAAAACTGGAATTCTATGGGCTAAAAAATGAACATTTAAGATGGTTTGTATCATATCTAAATGAAAGAAAACAGAGTGTTGAGGTAGCTGTCAGTGATATTGGTTATGAAAAACAAACTTCGAACTGGAAAATAGTAACTCATGGAGTACCCCAAGGTTCCGTGTTAGGGCCTTTATTATTTCTTATCTATATAAATGACCTCTCACTTTATATAAAGGACATTGCAAGTACAGTTCTTTTTGCTGATGACACTAGTGTCCTGGTGACCAGTACAAATTTAAACGAGTGTATAATTAAAATGAATTATGTTTTGAACTGTATGTCATGCTGGTTTAAAGCAAACAAATTATCTGTGAATCTATACAAAACAAAAGTGGTCAAATTTATAACCTGTCGTACATCACATACCGAAATAGAAATCGGGATTAATGATATGTTATTAGAAGAAATTGACAGCATAAAATTTCTGGCCCTTCAAGTGGACAGATGTTTAGATTGGAAAGCTCACATAAATTATATCTTACCTAAACTTAGCTCTGCCTGTTATGCTATCCGAGAGCTGGTTAATGTGAGTTCCATTGACACACTTAAATTAGTTTATTATGCATACTTTAACTCTATTATGGAATATGGAATATTATTTTGGGACAACTCAGTTGAAAGTAAAAAAATATTTCTTATGCAAAAGAGGGTTATAAGAATCATTACTGTCACCCAATTGCGGTAGGCATGAGGGCAACAGCTGTGAGGAAACCAGAGGCGGCCGAGCCACGCCTCTCATCAGTCTCTGTCACTAACTGAGGGGGAAGATTAGAGGGAATGTCACTCGTCCCTGGACGTTTCTCTCCCCTTCTCCTATCATCTGGAATCTTCGCCTGGAAACTAGAGAAGCCGAGAAGACGGCGAGATGCCTATAAAAAGGGCTGCAGCAAGTCAGACAGTCAGTCAGTGTTTGACGTGCTAGCGAAGGAGCGCCGTGTTAATGAACGAGAAGACTGTGCGTAATTGTGTACGTGCATCTGAACGGTAACGGACGAATTGGTGAATCGTAATTGTGTGCATTACGTAATTTTGTGTAATTGGCAAGTGTTCAACTGTAAGTCGGTGGAAATAAAGAACATTGTTGAGTTTGTGTAATTGGACTTTTCATTTCACGAGCCCACAAAGTCACACTGGTGTCAGGAGTGGGATGACAACAGCACCGAACATTACAGCCATGGACGCGGCATTGGAAAAGATTTTGGAGAAGATGATGGAAATGAAGGCGGAACTGACAGAAATGAAGACGGCCAACGGCAACATCACCGAGAAGATGGAAGAAATGAAGGCCGAATTAACAGAGAAGACGGAAGCGGCAAGTAACAACCTGGCCGCAGAGTTGAAGGAAATGAAGACTGCAAATGAAAACCTCGCAGCGAAGATGGAAACGGCAAGCAACAACTTGGCCACGACAATGACCGCAAAGATGGCCGAACTGACAACGGAGATGAGGGAGGCGAACGAGGTCCTCGCCGCCAAGTTTGAGGAACGGTTGGCCGGCGTGAGGGATGACGTCACGAATCTGGGCAAGCGGATGGGTCAAGTAGACGACAGCCTTAATGATTTAGAGGAAAAGGCCGACAACATCGCAAAACCCCTCAACCGCCTGACGGAGGAACACCGGCCCTATGTGTGGACAGAGGACGCCGAAAACGCTTTCCAGCACCTAAAGGAGACCCTGTGCAGTGCTCCAATTTTGGGTTTCCCACAGCCGGGTGGCGCCTTCATTGTGGACACCGACGCCAGCGACCATTGCATTGGAGGTGTCCTATCGCAGATCCAGGACGGCCATGAGCGGGTGATAGCCTACTACAGCAAGACGCTATCCAAGGCAGAGAAGAACTACTGCGTCACCCGACGAGAATTATTGGCGCTAGTAAAGACCTTGGAGCACTTCCATCAGCACCTGTACGGTCAGCCATTCCACCTGAGGACTAACCATTCCGCCCTAACCTGGCTATTGAGCTTTAAGAACCTGGAAGGCCAGAGGGCACGTTGGGTCCAGAGGCTGCAGGAGTACGACTTTACCTCGGAACATCGTAGAGGGAAGAGCCACGGTAACGCAGACGCCATGTCCCGAAGACCCTGTCCAGTAGAGTGCGGTCAGTGCACAAGAGTGGAAGAGAAGGAGCGTGCCGCAGCAGTCCGAGTAGTTGTGGCAGTGCCTGCGGACGGCTGGGATAGCGCAGGCCTGAGGAGGGAGCAGCTGGGGGACGCAGACTTGGGGCCACTCTTGAGGGAAGTGGAGGCAGGGACAAGACCAACCTGGGAGGACATCGCACCAAGGGGCGCCACCTACAAGTCGTACTGGGCCCAATGGGACTCGCTGAAGACCAGAGAGGGCGTGCTGTTCCGGGTATGGGAGTCACCCGATGGGAAGGCGCAGAGAGAACAGTTGGTACTTCCCCGGAGTAAGGTCCCGGAAGTCTTGGAGGAAGTGCACGCCGGTGCCTCAGGAGGACACCTGGGAGCGAACCGAACGATTCACAAACTACGGCAGCGCTACTACTGGCTGAGACTCCGAGCAGATGCTGGTGGTGCACCTGGACCGCCTGGCCCGCTACGATGGTGCTGTTCGGGACGACCAGCTTTGAGGAGGGAGCAGTGTCACCCAATTAGCGGTAGGCATGAGGGCAACAGCTGTGAGGAAACCAGAGGCGGCCGAGCCACGCCTCTCATCAGTCTCTGTCACTAACTGAGGGGGAAGATTAGAGGGAATGTCACTCGTCCCTGGACGTTTCTCTCCCCTTCTCCTATCATCTGGAATCTTCGCCTGGAAACTAGAGAAGCCGAGAAGACGGCGAAATGACTATAAAAAGGGCTGCAGCAAGTCAGACAGTCAGTTAGTGTTTGACGTGCTAGCGAAGGAGTGCCGTGTTAATGAACGAGAAGACTGTGCGTAATTGTGTACGTGCATCTGAACGGTAACGGACGAACTGGTGAATCGTAATTGTGTGCATTACGTAATTTTGTGTAATTGGCAAGTGTTCAACTGTAAGTCGGTGGAAATAAAAAACATTGTTGAGTTTGTGTAATTGGACTTTTCATTTCACGAGCCCACAAAGTCACATTACTAACACCCACACCAGATGCTCCTGTAAAGAACCTTTTACAAGATTGAAGATATTAACGCTTATTTGCATGTATATATTCTCGATCCTAAAATTCTTTGTATGCAATCGTGCCTTATTTGCAACAAATAATGTAATTCACAAAATAAACATAGACAAAGGTATAATATCCATTATCCCAGTGCTAAACTTTCTTGCTTTCAGAAAGGTGTGTATTATGAAACTATCAAAATATTTGGCGCACTTCCTAATGTTCTTAAAGAAAAAGTTGATAATTTCGGTGCTTTAAATAAGCTGTTAGAGAGTACCTTTGCTCAAAACCTTTTTATTCTGTACAAGATTATCTGAATGACAAATTTTCTTAATAATGTTTCTGTAGCTCTATAAGTAGTATTTAACTATTCCAATGACAAATTATTACTTATAAATATTTGATGCAAGCTGAAAGTTTATTTTTAATCTATATGTATTTAATAAATAACAAGAACGGTATCTCTTGCAAAAAGGTTGAGACGTACTGGCATAAGCCAAGTGAAAGCTGGTTTAAAAAGTGTTTCATTTTGTATCATATATATAATTATCCCTGCTTTGTTTTCCATATTGTTGTTCATATTGCCTGTGTACTATAATATGTGTCTTATGTTAACTTTTGTACATATATATGATATTAAACTTTATACCTCTAGACATGTTCAATGTTCACAGCCTTTTCTGGCTACAAGTGAACCTACTGAACGCAAATCAATCTAATCTAATCTAATCTAATCTAACCCATCCGTAACCCTCACCCGTCATCTTTCCTACATTATGACTTATAAAAATGCAGTTAGAGAGCACATTTGTACTCTCTGCCATATACCCATCCGTAACCCTCACCCGTCATCTTCCCTACATTATGAGTTATAAAAATGCAGTTAGAGAGCACATTTGTACTCTCTGCCATATACCCATCCGTAACCCTCACCCGTCATCTTTCCTACATTATGACTTATAAAAATGCAGTTAGAGAGCACATTTGTACTCTCTGCCATATACCCATCCGTAACCCTCACCCGTCATCTTCCCTACATTATGAGTTATAAAAATGCAGTTAGAGAGCACATTTGTACTCTCTGCCGTATACCCATCCGTAAACCTCACCCGTCATCTTCCCTACATTATGAGTTATAAAAATGCAGTTAGAGAGCACATTTGTACTCTCTGCCATATACCCATCCGTAACCCTCACCCGTCATCTTCCCTGCATTATGAGTTATAAAAATGCAGTTAGAGAGCACATTTGTACTCCCTGCCATATACCCATCCGTAACCCTCACCCGTCATCTTCCCTGCATTATGAGTAAAAAAATGCAGTTAGAGAGCACATTTGTACTCCCTGCCATATACCCATCCGTAACCCTCACCCGTCATCTTCCCTACATTATGAGTAAAAAAATGCAGTTAGAGAACACATTTGTACTCTCTGCCATATACCCATCCGTAACCCTCACCCGTCATCTTCCCTGCATTATGAGTAAAAAAATGCAGTTAGAGAGCACATTTGTACTCCCTGCCATATACCCATCCGTAACCCTCACCCGTCATCTTCCCTACATTATGAGTTATAAAAATGCAGTTAGAGAGCACATTTGTACTCTCTGCCATATACCCATCCGTAACCCTCACCCGTCATCTTTCCTACATTATGAGTAAAAAAATTCAATTAGAGAACACATTTGTACTCTCTGCCATATACCCATCCGTAACCCTCACCCGTCATCTTCCCTACATTATGAGTAAAAAAATGCAGTTAGAGAACACATTTGTACTCTCTGCCATATACCCATCCGTAACCCTCACCCGTCATCTTCCCTACATTATGAGTAAAAAAATTCAGTTAGAGAACACATTTGTACTCTCTGCCATATACCCATCCGTAACCCTCACCCGTCATCTTCCCTGCATTATGAGTAAAAAAATGCAGTTAGAGAGCACATTTGTACTCCCTGCCATATACCCATCCGTAACCCTCACCCGTCATCTTCCCTACATTATGAGTTATAAAAATGCAGTTAGAGAGCACATTTGTACTCTCTGCCATATACCCATCCGTAACCCTCACCCGTCATCTTTCCTACATTATGAGTAAAAAAATTCAGTTAGAGAACACATTTGTACTCTCTGCCATATACCCATCCGTAACCCTCACCCGTCATCTTTCCTACATTATGAGTAAAAAAATGCAGTTAGAGAACACATTTGTACTCTCTGCCATATACCCATCCGTAACCCTCACCCATCATCTTTCCTACATTATGAGTAAAAAAATGCAGTTAGAGAACACATTTGTACTCTCTGCCATATACCCATCCGTAACCCTCACCCGTCATCTTCCCTGCATTATGAGTTATAAAAATGCAGTTAGAGAGCACATTTGTACTCTCTGCCATATACCCATCCGTAACCCTCACCCATCATCTTTCCTACATTATGAGTAAAAAAATGCAGTTAGAGAGCACATTTGTACTCTCTGCCATATGCCCATCCGTAACCCTCACCCATCATCTTTCCTACATTATGAGTAAAAAAATGCAGTTAGAGAACACATTTGTACTCTCTGCCATATACCCATCCGTAACCCTCACCCGTCATCTTTCCTACATTATGAGTAAAAAAATGCAGTTAGAGAGCACATTTGTACTCTCTGCCATATGCCCATCCGTAACCCTCACCCGTCATCTTTCCTACATTATGAGTTATAAAAATGCAGTTAGAGAGCACATTTGTACTCTCTGCCATATACCCATCCGTAACCCTCACCCGTCATCTTCCCTACATTATGAGTTATAAAAATGCAGTTAGAGAACACATTTGTACTCTCTGCCATATACTCATCCGTAACCCTCACCCGTCATCTTCCCTACATTATGAGTTATAAAAATGCAGTTAGAGAGCACATTTGTACTCTCTGCCATATACCCATCGGTAACCCTCACCCGTCATCTTCCCTACATTATGAGTTATAAAAATGCAGTTAGAGAACACATTTGTACTCTCTGCCATATGCCCATCCGTAACCCTCACCCGTCATCTTCCCTACATTATGAGTAAAAAAATGCAGTTAGAGAACACATTTGTACTCTCTGCCATATACCCATCCGTAACCCTCACCCATCATCTTCCCTGCATTATGAGTATAAAAATGCAGTTAGAGAACACATTTGTACTCTCTGCCATATACCCATCCGTAACCCTCACCCATCATCTTCCCTGCATTATGAGTAAAAAAATGCAGTTAGAGAACACATTTGTACTCTCTGCCATATGCCCATCCGTAACCCTCACCCATCATCTTCCCTGCATTATGAGTAAAAAAATGCAGTTAGAGAACACATTTGTACTCTCTGCCATATACCCATCCGTAACCCTCACCCGTCATCTTCCCTGCATTATGAGTAAAAAAATGCAGTTAGAGAACACATTTGTACTCTCTGCCATATGCCCATCCGTAACCCTCACCCATCATCTTCCCTACATTATGAGTAAAAAAATGCAGTTAGAGAACACATTAGTACTCTCTGCGATATACCCATCCGTAACCCTCACCCGTCATCTTCCCTGCATTATGAGTAAAAAAATGCAGTTAGAGAGCACATTTCTACTCTCTGCCATATACCCATCCGTAACCCTCACCCATCATCTTCCCTACATTATGAGTAAAAAAATGCAGTTAGAGAACACATTTGTACTCTCTGCCATATACCCATCCGTAACCCTCACCCATCATCTTCCCTGCATTATGAGTAAAAAAATGCAGTTAGAGAACACATTTGTACTCTCTGCCATATACCCATCCGTAACCCTCACCCATCATCTTCCCTACATTATGAGTAAAAAAATGCAGTTAGAGAACACATTTCTACTCTCTGCCATATACCCATCCGTAACCCTCACCCATCATCTTCCCTACATTATGAGTAAAAAAATGCAGTTAGAGAACACATTAGTACTCTCTGCGATATACCCATCCGTAACCCTCACCCGTCATCTTCCCTGCATTATGAGTAAAAAAATGCAGTTAGAGAGCACATTTCTACTCTCTGCCATATACCCATCCGTAACCCTCACCCATCATCTTCCCTACATTATGAGTAAAAAAATGCAGTTAGAGAACACATTTGTACTCTCTGCCATATACCCATCCGTAACCCTCACCCGTCATCTTCCCTGCATTATGAGTAAAAAAATGCAGTTAGAAAACACATTTGTACTCTCTGCCATATACCCATCCGTAACCCTCACCCGTCATCTTCCCTACATTATGAGTAAAAAAATGCAGTTAGAGAGCACATTTGTACTCTCTGCCATATGCCCATCCGTAACCCTCACCCATCATCTTCCCTGCATTATGAGTAAAAAAATGCAGTTAGAGAACACATTTGTACTCTCTGCCATATGCCCATCCGTAACCCTCACCCATCATCTTTCCTACATTATGAGTAAAAAAATGCAGTTAGAGAGCACATTTGTTCTCTCTGCCATATGCCCATCCGTAACCCTCACCCGTCATCTTCCCTGCATTATGAGTAAAAAAATGCAGTTAGAGAACACATTTGTACTCTCTGCCATATGCCCATCCGTAACCCTCACCCATCATCTTTCCTACATTATGAGTAAAAAAATGCAGTTAGAGAGCACATTTGTACTCTCTGCCATACGCCCATCCGTAACCCTCACCCATCATCTTTCCTACATTATGAGTAAAAAAATGCAGTTAGAGAGCACATTTGTACTCTCTGCCATATGCCCATCCGTAACCCTCACCCGTCATCTTCCCTGCATTATGAGTAAAAAAATGCAGTTAGAGAACACATTTGTACTCTCTGCCATATGCCCATCCGTAACCCTCACCCATCATCTTTCCTACATTATGAGTAAAAAAATGCAGTTAGAGAGCACATTTGTACTCTCTGCCATATGCCCATCCGTAACCCTCACCCATCATCTTTCCTACATTATGAGTAAAAAAATGCAGTTAGAGAACACATTTGTACTCTCTGCCATATGCCCATCCGTAACCCTCACCCGTCATCTTTCCTACATTATGAGTAAAAAAATGCAGTTAGAGAACACATTTGTACTCTCTGCCATATACCCATCGGTAACCCTCACCCGTCATCTTCCCTACATTATGAGTTATAAAAATGCAGTTAGAGAACACATTTGTACTCTCTGCCATATGCCCATCCGTAACCCTCACCCGTCATCTTCCCTACATTATGAGTTATAAAAATGCAGTTAGAGAGCACATTTGTACTCTCTGCCATATACCCATCCGTAACCCTCACCCGTCATCTTCCCTACATTATGAGTTATAAAAATGCAGTTAGAGAGCACATTTGTACTCTCTGCCATATACCCATCCGTAACCCTCACCCGTCATCTTCCCTACATTATGAGTTATAAAAATGCAGTTAGAGAACACATTTGTACTCTCTGCCATATACTCATCCGTAACCCTCACCCGTCATCTTCCCTACATTATGAGTTATAAAAATGCAGTTAGAGAGCACATTTGTACTCTCTGCCATATACCCATCGGTAACCCTCACCCGTCATCTTCCCTACATTATGAGTTATAAAAATGCAGTTAGAGAACACATTAGTACTCTCTGCCATATGCCCATCCGTAACCCTCACCCGTCATCTTCCCTACATTATGAGTAAAAAAATGCAGTTAGAGAACACATTTGTACTCTCTGCCATATACCCATCCGTAACCCTCACCCATCATCTTCCCTACATTATGAGTTATAAAAATGCAGTTAGAGAACACATTTATACTCTCTGCCATATACCCATCCGTAACCCTCACCCGTCATCTTCCCTACATTATGAGTAAAAAAATGCAGTTAGAGAACACATTTGTACTCTCTGCCATATGCCCATCCGTAACCCTCACCCATCATCTTCCCTGCATTATGAGTAAAAAAATGCAGTTAGAGAACACATTTGTACTCTCTGCCATATACCCATCCGTAACCCTCACCCGTCATCTTCCCTGCATTATGAGTAAAAAAATGCAGTTAGAGAACACATTTGTACTCTCTGCCATATGCCCATCCGTAACCCTCACCCATCATCTTCCCTACATTATGAGTAAAAAAATGCAGTTAGAGAACACATTTGTACTCTCTGCCATATACCCATCCGTAACCCTCACCCGTCATCTTCCCTGCATTATGAGTAAAAAAATGCAGTTAGAGAACACATTTGTACTCTCTGCCATATACCCATCCGTAACCCTCACCCGTCATCTTCCCTACATTATGAGTAAAAAAATTCAGTTAGAGAACACATTTGTACTCTCTGCCATATACCCATCCGTAACCCTCACCCATCATCTTCCCTGCATTATGAGTAAAAAAATTCAGTTAGAGAACACATTTGTACTCTCTGCCATATACCCATCCGTAACCCTCACCCATCATCTTCCCTGCATTATGAGTAAAAAAATGCAGTTAGAGAACGCATTTGTACTCTCTGCCATATACCCATCCGTAACCCTCACCCATCATCTTCCCTGCATTATGAGTAAAAAAATGCAGTTAGAGAACACATTTGTACTCTCTGCCATATACCCATCCGTAACCCTCACCCATCATCTTCCCTGCATTATGAGTAAAAAAATGCAGTTAGAGAACACATTTGTACTCTCTGCCATATACCCATCCGTAACCCTCACCCATCATCTTCCCTGCATTATGAGTAAAAAAATTCAGTTAGAGAACACATTTGTACTCTCTGCCATATACCCATCCGTAACCCTCACCCATCATCTTCCCTGCATTATGAGTAAAAAAATTCAGTTAGAGAACACATTTGTACTCTTTGCCATATACCCATCCGTAACCCTCACCCATCATCTTCCCTGCATTATGAGTAAAAAAATGCAGTTAGAGAACACATTTGTACTCTTTGCCATATACCCATCCGTAACCCTCACCCATCATCTTCCCTGCATTATGAGTAAAAAAATGCAGTTAGAGAACACATTTGTACTCTCTGCCATATACCCATCCGTAACCCTCACCCATCATCTTCCCTGCATTATGAGTAAAAAAATGCAGTTAGAGAACACATTTGTACTCTCTGCCATATACCCATCCGTAACCCTCACCCATCATCTTCCCTGCATTATGAGTAAAAAATGCAGTTAGAGAACACATTTGTACTCTCTGCCATATACCCATCCGTAACCCTCACCCGTCATCTTCCCTACATTATGAGTAAAAAAATGCAGTTAGAGAACACATTTGTACTCTCTGCCATATACCCATCCGTAACCCTCACCCATCATCTTTCCTACATTATGAGTAAAAAAATGCAGTTAGAGAGCACATTTGTACTCTCTGCCATATACCCATCCGTAACCCTCACCCATCATCTTCCCTGCATTATGAGTAAAAAATGCAGTTAGAGAACACATTTGTACTCTCTGCCATATGCCCATCCGTAACCCTCACCCATCATCTTCCCTGCATTATGAGTAAAAAAATGCAGTTAGAGAGCACATTTATACTCTCTGCCATATACCCATCCGTAACCCTCACTCATCATCTTCCCTGCATTATGAGTAAAAAAATGCAGTTAGAGAACACATTTGTACTCTCTGCCATATACCCATCCGTAACCCTCACCCATCATCTTCCCTGCATTATGAGTAAAAAAATGCAGTTAGAGAACACATTTGTACTCTCTGCCATATACCCATCCGTAACCCTCACCCATCATCTTCCCTGCATTATGAGTAAAAAGATGCAGTTAGAGAGCACATTTGTACTCTCTGCCATATACCCATCCGTAACCCTCACCCATCATCTTCCCTGCATTATGAGTAAAAAAATGCAGTTAGAGAACACATTTGTACTCTCTGCCATATACCCATCCGTAACCCTCACCCATCATCTTTCCTACATTATGAGTAAAAAAATGCAGTTAGAGAACACATTTGTACTCTCTGCCATATACCCATCCGTAACCCTCACCCATCATCTTTCCTACATTATGAGTAAAAAAATGCAGTTAGAGAACACATTTGTACTCTCTGCCATATACCCATCCGTAACCCTCACCCATCATCTTTCCTACATTATGAGTAAAAAAATGCAGTTAGAGAGCACATTTGTACTCTCTGCCATATACCCATCCGTAACCCTCACCCATCATCTTCCCTGCATTATGAGTAAAAAAATGCAGTTAGAGAACACATTTGTACTCTCTGCCATATGCCCATCCGTAACCCTCACCCATCATCTTCCCTGCATTATGAGTAAAAAAATGCAGTTAGAGAGCACATTTATACTCTCTGCCATATACCCATCCGTAACCCTCACTCATCATCTTCCCTGCATTATGAGTAAAAAAATGCAGTTAGAGAACACATTTGTACTCTCTGCCATATACCCATCCGTAACCCTCACCCATCATCTTCCCTGCATTATGAGTAAAAAAATGCAGTTAGAGAACACATTTGTACTCTCTGCCATATACCCATCCGTAACCCTCACCCATCATCTTCCCTGCATTATGAGTAAAAAGATGCAGTTAGAGAGCACATTTGTACTCTCTGCCATATACCCATCCGTAACCCTCACCCATCATCTTCCCTGCATTATGAGTAAAAAAATGCAGTTAGAGAACACATTTGTACTCTCTGCCATATACCCATCCGTAACCCTCACCCATCATCTTTCCTACATTATGAGTAAAAAAATGCAGTTAGAGAACACATTTGTACTCTCTGCCATATACCCATCCGTAACCCTCACCCATCATCTTTCCTACATTATGAGTAAAAAAATGCAGTTAGAGAACACATTTGTACTCTCTGCCATATACCCATCCGTAACCCTCACCCATCATCTTTCCTACATTATGAGTAAAAAAATGCAGTTAGAGAACACATTTGTACTCTCTGCCATATACCCATCCGTAACCCTCACCCATCATCTTCCCTGCATTATGAGTAAAAAAATGCAGTTAGAGAACACATTTGTACTCTCTGCCATATACCCATCCGTAACCCTCACCCATCATCTTCCCTGCATTATGAGTAAAAAAATGCAGTTAGAGAACACATTTGTACTCTCTGCCATATACCCATCCGTAACCCTCACCCGTCATCTTCCCTGCATTATGAGTTATAAAAATGCAGTTAGAGAGCACATTTGTACTCTCTGCCATATACCCATCCGTAACCCTCACCCATCATCTTCCCTACATTATGAGTAAAAAAATGCAGTTAGAGAACACATTTGTACTCTCTGCCATATACCCATCCGTAACCCTCACCCATCATCTTCCCTACATTATGAGTAAAAAAATGCAGTTAGAGAACACATTTGTACTCTCTGCCATATACCCATCCGTAACCCTCACCCATCATCTTCCCTACATTATGAGTAAAAAGATGCAGTTAGAGAACACATTTGTACTCTCTGCCATATACCCATCCGTAACCCTCACCCATCATCTTCCCTACATTATGAGTAAAAAAATGCAGTTAGAGAACACATTTGTACTCTCTGCCATATACCCATCCGTAACCCTCACCCATCATCTTCCCTGCATTATGAGTAAAAAAATGCAGTTAGAGAACACATTTGTACTCTCTGCCATATACCCATCCGTAACCCTCACCCATCATCTTCCCTGCATTATGAGTAAAAAAATGCAGTTAGAGAACACATTTGTACTCTCTGCCATATACCCATCCGTAACCCTCACCCATCACCTTTCCTACATTATGAGTTATAAAAATGCAGTTAGAGAGCACATTTGTACTCTCTGCCATATACCCATCCGTAATCCTCACCCGTCATCTTCCCTACATTATGAGCTGTTGAATGCTGGGGGGACTTAACCAGGTTCCTAACGGGCAAGCACCGCCTCATCGTCCCGTCCCTTTGGCAGAGATGGTCTACCCCTCTGAGGTAGAACAAGGTGCTTGGTCTCCAGCCCATCGCAAATTCCGGTTTATGAATAAGGAAACCGATGGTCCCCCGTTAGACCACCGAAATAGCAAGTTGGTCCGTAGCAAGGCTGACTATGAATAGGGCCTACGAGAAAATCAACGATAACATAATTTCTAAACTGCTTATCTGGATTAACATTGAGAAATAGAGAAATAAGCGTTTAATGAAACAGTTTGTACAATATTTATTAGTTAAAGTCAAGTAAATGTACATTACAGATTGTTATGGACTAGGCTTTTTAAATTTTAGAAGGATGTGTTGTTTTCCACTGCAGTCCTTATAAGAACATTTTACGGTTGGATCGTGTAGGAAAGCTGATAATAATTGGTTCGACTCGTGACACTGCTCAGAAACCTCTGTACCATGAAGCTGCTGCACATTGCCTTGGTTCTTCTGGTCCTCTTATCCGTAGTTCAGGTAAATTCAACAAGCTGTCAAAGTTCATGTTTGTTCACATTTATGTTTGAATACAAGAAATATACTACTAGATTTCCCAGTACTTTGAACGTTCTAATACATGGCGCATCCAACAAGTAAGTTTCCCTATTTTTTAAAACAAAGACAACATGGTTGCATGCACAACCTTATCGGTAACAGGTACAGCAATGTTTGAGGTATTTTTCTACATGGTCACCAAAAGAATTTCCATACTTGTCATATCGTTGTGAATAGAACCACCTTGTGTCAGTCGGCTTCAGCTGTTTGTCGTTGTCGAAACTTTGAACGGAGGACAGGACTTTCTTGAGGTGCAAGAAAAGATGGAAATCGCTGAAAACAAGATCTGGACTGTATGGTGGTTCATAACAGCTCACAACCGAACCTTTGCAAATGCACTGACTGCTGCTTGGTTTCCAGGGTAATGTGGGAAATCCATGTTTCATCGCCCGTGACGACCCTGTAGAGGAACTCGTCGCCATCATCACGATACCACTGCAGAAATGTCAGAAATGTCCCTTTTGTGCTCGGCTGTCAGGTTTCTCGACAGCCAACTGGCACACAATTTCTTGAACAGCTGGTGCTTATCGACAATTTTGTGCAACAAGGATCGGGATATCTGCAGAAAATGGCTACTGAGCACTGTCGGTTCTGCACCAGCTCAACCAGATGATCATTGATAAGGGACGTAGCCCAGTCAATAAAGGTTTTGTGTCAGAACTGTTTTTTTCAACGGTGACAGACTTTGATGAGAGGATTAGTTTCTGGAAAGTCCCCGAAAATTACAATGGAGCTTCCCCCCTAGCCCCCTTTAAGTTTAAAAATATAGAGTTTCACGCAATTGCATACAACTTTTTAACCATAAATTTGTTAAGGTTATATTATTTACAGTTTTATTCCCTGATAAATATTCTACAACTTTTATAATAACATAATTTATGATAAGTGCAGAAGTTTTTCCGTAAATTAACGAAATGTTGTAAAAACAATATTTTTTTAGCCACCAATCTAAGTTTTTGCAAAACCATATTTTTATTCGTCGCCAAATAAAAATTTCTTCGAATAAAATTTGTAGCACATATATTCCTGAGTACGTCGGTATATAAACATATACAGTTATGTGTATTACTCTACTAGTAACATAGAAAACAGTAGCTAGGTTTTGAGCACGCGAGCGCCCAGGTGTCGGCGGGCGTAGGCGAAAGGCACCTTATCCTCATATGCCTATTCAATTAGTTAATATTTTAACTATAACATCTATTTTTAACAATTATAATCGTACTAGCCTATAGTGTGTTCACCTTTATTTTGTAATTTAGTAAATACTTGTGTATAATCAAAACAGCATTAGAGTTGATATGATAAGCAAAAGTTGTTTTTCTGATTGTAACATTATTGAAATAAGGATTTTAATTGTATTCATAATGAATTATTGTACACATTTGTATGCCAGTTTTGGTTCGGGAATTTAACCCAGCCTTGTTATATCAGGTCATTCCAATATCCACCACCTATGAACCCGCCGTGTCCCGGACTGACTAAACCGGCAGCTGTTTTAAATTACGAACTACTGCATCACTGACCTCCCACCCACCACATATATTATATACACTGATTTCATATTTACAAGTCATGATTAGTGTAACTCATAAAAGTAATTTTATGTTTAGAAGCATGTGTCTTTGATAATTGTTACAAATTACTCTGTATGAAGAAATTCAACATCCTCTTCTGAATACAGTATGAATTTAGGCAAGATAAGGCACTACAGTGTTCACACATTGCAGTGCAACTCAGGTTCACTTTTCTACATCCACAGTATTGTCCGCAGCCCTGTTTACAAGAACATGAGACTAAGTACAATAGTTCGTTTGGAGCGAATGGCTTCGAGATAGCAATTGGTTTCAATGTTCTTTTGGTTCCTCTCATTTATTTCACGTTTTCAATTTTCCAACCCCAGTTTGTAGCATGAACTTGAAAAAATACTCTCAGCCAATGTTCACGAGATCCTCAGACGTTGGAAGGCCACGCCATGGCTCAGTGGTTAGACCGCTTGGCTCTCACCAAGGCGGCCCAGGTTCGATCCCAGGCGACCGCAAAGTGAGATTTGTGGTGGACAACACGGCGTTGGGGCGGGTTTTCTCCGGGACCTCCGGTTTCCCCCGTCATCTCATTCCACCGGTGCTCCATCCTCATCTCATTTATCATCAGTGTCACCGCCTGCGGTGCCGTATATAGTAAAAGCGGGCGTTAAACACTACACATTTAATTTCATTTCAGACGTTGGAGGTAATTTTTCTAGATCAAAATTTGATCTAAGCGAACTTTTCTTTGTTACTGTCAAAAACTTGTAGTGACGGGCTTCATTCAGATTTGAGTATTTCTCTAACCCATAAAAACACAAAACAAATTTCTCTCCAGCAATCAAAAGGTCCTCTCTTGTTGCAGAATCATCCAAAAACATCCTCGCTGTATTCTGCATATCAGGTTTTAATCTGAGCAATTCTATTGCTTTTAATTTGCCCATTCCATACATGCTGGATGTGGTATCACATCCGGTCATAGCGTGACAAAACAGAAGTAACTGACGTTTATCTGCAAACTTTTCTATTGGAGTGGCGATTCTGTAGTGCACTGTTAATGGAACAGCGCCCCCTATCTCTTTACAGAAGTATATACAAGTACTTTCAGGAGCCAGTGCCGTAAGTAATACTATTAAATCGACAAATATCTTATAATGACTTCTCTGCTGTTGGATCGCTGTCATAACAAACTGCACATCAGCATCACCTTCCACTGTAACAACTTGTAGTCCTCGTTTTCTGAATTCAGATGCCAAAGCTAGTACCAGTTTTCTCTTGTTACTAGTATTTCCTAAAAACTCTTCTTTTCCAGTAACACAAATTGTGTTTTCATCAAATACTATGTCAGGTGAAGATCTTTTGGCTGCTCTTCTGTTTTTTTCTTCATTTTTCGTTATTGGCTCGTCTGGATAACCATCAAATACTACAATTGAATTACATCCATACTTATTTACAATTCGTTTCTAAGATGACGCCATGGGAACGATTTCTTGGCCACGCTACCTTGTGTAGAAGAAATCCCCCGTCCAATACATAAGTTGCACAATTTTGGTCCGTTATGTCGAAGGCACCTTCCTCAAATACCTTCATCAGTGAGGATTTTGTTCATTATCGTAAGGATACATCATCAAAGCAGGTGGTCGACGAGCCAGTTCAAATTCAAAGTAAGTCTTCAATTTTCCTGGACTGTCGCATACACACACAAAATACGGTTAAAAAGTTGTTGGGGATTCACACTAACTTGTTTTGATCGTACCAATGCTGACTTCTGCACTGCTAGAGCCTTAACCATATCCTTCCTGTGAAGTTTAATGTCATAGAAGTTACTTCCCTTCATTTTGGCTATGGCAGAGAGACTGACATCATAAGCTTAATCGCAGTTTGAGTCATCAAACACGAATCCAGATGCACCTGATAGTTTTGTAAAAGAATTATGTGTTTGGAACCATGTTGTATATGTTTGCACTTCCGCCAAATCTCTTTCTCGTCTAGATACGCGAAGCTCGACATGCTGATCATTGTTCCCAAAATAAGCTTCGACAACATCATGAATTTGTAAGAAAAATGTGTTCCGAGGAACCATTTCGATAGAGTGCTGTCGGTTATGCCTCGTCCATGAGTTAGGCCCCCAACGGATTTCATGGGACGCATCAAACCCTGTTCGATGCACATGCCATGTTTATGTCTATAAAAGGACGTCGACTCCGCGCCGCGTCTGTGGTGCCAACTTGATACTTCCGTCATTACGGCTCCAACTATTACTTTAAAGCTTCAGTTAAGTAGTCTTTTTGCTGATCGTTATTACTTACAGTTTGAATGTTGTCTAATGTGCTGTCTTATAAAATGTGTATGGAAGTGGTGGGATGTACCTGAAATGTATGCTAAAAGTACGTGAAATACCTATAGGGCGTAATACAGTTTTTCCTACATTATCAAATATCCGTGACACGTTAGATCGAACGAACCCTGTTGAATGCATTAAAAATTATTTTTGGAAATTGTAGCACCTTTATTCTTCCTCTTACACCACGGGCGCGGCCGGCAAACGCTGCTCGCCGACCCCCGGGCGCTCACGCGCTCAAAACCTAGCTACTGTTTTCTATGTTACTAGTAGAGTAATACACAAAACTGTGTATGTTTATATACTGATGTACTCACAAATATATGTGCTACAACTTTTATGCGAAGCATTTTTTCATTTCGTGAAGAATAAAAATATGGTTTTGCAAAAACATAGATAGGCGGCTAAAAAAATATTGTTATTTACAACGTTTCGTTAATTTACGGGTAAACTGCTGCACCTATTATAAATTATTTTATTATAAAAGTTTTGGAATATCTATCAGGGAATAAAACTGTAAATAGTATAACATTAACAAATTTTTGGTTAATAAGTTGTATGCGATTGCGTAAAAGCCTACATCTTAAACTTAAAGGGGGGATGGGGGGAAGCTCCGTTTGAATTTTTGGGGCCTTTTGAAAAAATGTCTCCATAATAGTGATCTAATACTGGGAGAAAATTCAGCTTTGCTCGCCTTCCGAGTGTGACAAGGATGGAAGACTCGTTTAAAATACACAAGTGTTGTCACATAGCTCACCTATACATAATACCTATCGCTGCATTTACTGATTGCCCAAGACAAGAAGGCAAGCTAGAGGAATGTACAACGGAATCACTTTTGCTGTCTCCTCGTGGTGTATGCTCGCCTTCCGAGTATGACAAGGATGGAAGACTCGTTTAGTGTTGTCACATAGCTCACCTATACATAATACCTATCGCTGCGTTTACTGATTGCCCAAGACAAGAAGGCAAGCTAGAGGGATGTACAACGTAATCACTTTTGCTGTCTCCTCGTGGTGTATGCTCGCCTTCCGAGTATGACAAGGATGGAAGCCTCGTTTAGTGTTGTCACATAGCTCAGCTATACATAATACCTATCGCTGCATTTACTGATTGCCCAAGACAAGAAGACAAGCTAGAGGAATGTACAACGTAATTACTTTTGCTGTCTCCTCGTGGTGTATGCTCGCCTTCCGAGTATGACAAGGATGGAAGACTCGTTTAGTGTTGTCACATAGCTCAGCTATACATAATACCTATCGCTGCATTTACTGATTGCCCAAGACAAGAAGGCAAGCTAGAGGAATGTACAACGTAATCACTTTTGCTGTCTCCTCGTGGTGTATGCTCGCCTTCCGAGTATGACAAGGATGGAAGACTCGTTTAGTGTTGTCACATAGCTCACCTATACATAATACCTATCGCTGCATTTACTGATTGCCCAAGACAAGAAGGCAAGCTAGAGGAATGTACAACGGAATCACTTTTGCTGTCTCCTCGTGGTGTATGCTCGCCTTCCAAGTATGACAAGGATGGAAGACTCGTTTAGTGTTGTCACATAGCCCACCTATACATAATACCTATCGCTGCATTTACTGATTGCCCAAGACAAGAAGGCAAGCTAGAGGAATGTACAACGGAATCACTTTTGCTGTCTCCTCGTGGTGTATGCTCGCCTTCCGAGTATGACAAGGATGGAAGACTCGTTTAGTGTTGTCACATAGCTCACCTGTACATAATACCTATCGCTGCATTTACTGATTGCCCAGGACTAGAAGGCAAGCTAGAGGAATGTACAACGTAATCACTTTTGCTGTCTCCTCGTGGTGTATGTTCGCCTTCCGAGTATGACAAGGATGGAAGACTCGTTTAGTGTTGTCACATAGCTCACCTATACATAATACCTATCGCTGCATTTACTGATTGCCCAGGACAAGAAGGCAAGCTAGAAGAATGTACAACGTAATCACTTTTGCTGTCTCCTCGTGGTGTATGCTCACCTTCCGAGTATGACAAGGATGGAAGACTCGTTTAGTGTTGTCACATAGCTCACCTATACATAATACCTATCGCTGCATTTACTGATTGCCCAAGACAAGAAGGCAAGCTAGAGGAATGTACAACGTAATTACTTTTGCTGTCTCCTCGTGGTGTATGCTCGCCTTCCGAGTATGACAAGGATGGAAGACTCGTTTAGTGTTGTCACATAGCTCAGCTATACATAATACCTATCGCTGCATTTACTGATTGCCCAAGACAAGAAGGCAAGCTAGAGGAATGTACAACGTAATCACTTTTGCTGTCTCCTCGTGGTGTATGCTCGCCTTCCGAGTATGACAAGGATGGAAGACTCGTTTAGTGTTGTCACATAGCTCACCTATACATAATACCTATCGCTGCATTTACTGATTGCCCAAGACAAGAAGGCAAGCTAGAGGGATGTACAACGTAATCACTTTTGCTGTCTCCTCGTGGTGTATGCTCGCCCTCCGAGTATGACAAGGATGGAAGCCTCGTTTAGTGTTGTCACATAGCTCAGCTATACATAATATCTATCGCTGCATTTACTGATTGCCCAAGACAAGAAGGCAAGCTAGAGGAATGTACAACGTAATCACTTTTGCTGTCTCCTCGTGGTGTATGCTCGCCTTCCGAGTATGACAAGGATGGAAGACTCGTTTAGTGTTGTCACATAGCTCGCCGATACATAATACCTATCGCTGTATTTACTGATTGCCCAAGACAACAAAGCAAGCTAGAGGAATGTACAACGTAATCAGTTTTGTTGTCTCCTCGTGGTGTATGTTCGCCTTCCGAGTATGACAAGGATGGAAGACTCGTTTAGTGTTGTCACATAGCTCACCTATACATAATACCTATCGCTGCATTTACTGATTGGCCAGGACAAGAAGGCAAGCTAGAGGAATGTACAACGTAATCACTTTTGCTGTCTCCTCGTGGTGTATGCTGGCCTTCCGAGTATGACAAGGATGGAAGGCTCGTTTAGTGTTGTCACATAGCTCACCTATACATAATACCTATCGCTGCATTTACTGATTGGCCAGGACAAGAAGGCAAGCTAGAGGAATGTACAACGTAATCACTTTTGCTGTCTCCTCGTGGTGTATGCTCGCCTTCCGAATATGACAAGGATGGAAGACTCGTTTAGTGTTGTCACATAGCTCACCTATACATAATACCTATCGCTGCATTTACTGATTGCCCAAGACAAGAAGGCAAGCTAGAGGAATGTACAGCGTAATCACTTTTGCTGTCGCCTCGTGGTGTATGCTCGCCTTCCGAGTATGACAAGGATGGCAGACTCGTTTAGTGTTGTCACATAGCTCACCTATACATAATAGCTATCGCTGCATTTACTGATTGGCCAAGACAAGAAGGCAAGCTAGAGGAATGTACAACGTAATCACTTTTGCTGTCTCCTCGTGGTGTATGCTCGCCTTCCGAGTTTGACAAGGATGGAAGACTCGTTTAGTGTTGTCACATAGCTCACCTATACATAATAGCTATCGCTGCAACAAACATTAGATCTGGCAGCATGGGTGACTCATATGCACTCTCATACACTCATTTCCTAGTAAGCAGATCCGTTACCGAAGCAGACAAAGGGTTCAAGCTCCTCTGCCCTTTATAGTCCTGTAGCCTGCTTGTCATGGGCATACATTACTTGATACGTCATAGATCTGTTAGGCTTGCTTAATGTTCCCTGTCAAATACGTCACTTTAAAGGAAAGGGAATCGGATAGCTTACTTTCTGGATAAGCCTTGTATTTTGAACTCAAAATACGTGACAATGCGTACTGGATAACGTTGTCATGATTCTGGAATTAAATATCTGACGTCAACACTGACATGTCCTCCTCTACTCACTGACGGTAGAGCTATTCTTTAAAATACACGTGGGCCAAAATTCGCTATCGAATAACGTTTATATTGCAATAACTCGCTTTCGGAAACCAAAAAAAAAAAAAAAAAAAAAAAGATTAAAACTATTCGTAGTTGAGAGGGATATTTTTTCCCTTCGTGTGCTTTTTGTTGCATTAGTTTGTCAATATTTGGACAGAACAAGACTTTGTTATGTTATGAGCCAGATTTTTCACGGGTTATTAGTTGATGTTGTCAGTTTGAAATGCTCTTTGGTTGTAAGCAATGGCTGATACGAGCACATATTCGACTGAGGAATGTCTCGTCGCTAGTGTGTGCGTGCATGAAGAAGAAAGAACTGGCGAAACTCTTTCTTCATTACAATAAAGCTCATCTCCGAAAACTGTAAAATAAGACTTTCTCAGCAGCCTCTGTAGTGGATGCAAAAGGCAGTGGTAGACCTAAAAATATTGCAGTGATAATGTTAGTAATCAGTGAAGCGTTCGCAGAAGAAATCAACAAAGAAACGATCGGCGGAAATGCAAATATGCAACAACACCCCGGCCTGACTTTGAAAGCAAATTACCTTAACTGAATAGAGAGAGAGAAAGAGTCTTCAGAACTAATATGCAAAATTTGACTTTTTTCTTGGTTTTTTATTTTAATATGTCATTATATTTAATTTGAGTAAGCTGAATCAGAATATGAACTTAGTTTTTCTCCATCGCGTACCAATCCTTCACAATATAAGAATTAGTAAAATGTGAATTTTTATACTCAGCTCTATCAAATTTATGTTATATTATTAAATAAATGTTAATAAATCTACAAATGGCAACACAGCACTCTTCATAATAAACCAATATTTCACATCTGTGTAAACAGTCACATAATTTAAACATGACACCGGTTTTTTACACTTCGCCTTCAAATGCATGTCTTTCCATTAACTTTATGTCCCGGTGAAATCGTTCACCTCGCTGACACAGCCGAGATTTTCTGGAAAAAAAGGTGCAAATGAGAGTGCAGTACTTTCACACTCATACTGTAGCCAAGCTTTTGGAATTTCTCAAGCATATATTCTAGTTTACGATGACACTATTATGACCAATCTGTGGCCGTTTTTCAGTATCTGTCATCGTTTCTTCAAATAGGATAAACAACTTCCTAATTTGTGACCCAACTACGTAATATTCCCTCTTTAATTTAGCTTTGGATATTTCAGGGATATTCTTGTAGATTCATTCTTACTTAAAGCCTTAATAACTTGCTTCATTAAGCCTAATTTTAAATGTAAAGATGCTAACAGAACATTTATTTGGATCCACAAGACACTCGTGAAGCTCGAGACTGACTCTCGGCTTGCAATGTTTTCTTCACCAGTGCTACTATCCCACTCACAAATAAAACATGGCCTTATTGCTGACCTAACTCTGCATATTCGACTTTTCCTAGAAAATGGACAACTGGAACTGATGCATATTTATGTGCATTATACAACATGACACATTTCAGACTAATTTTAGTATTGTTGTCTGTTACATTTGTATCATTGTTGTAAAACATAATAATTTGAACAAGGAAATTATTAGAATTTCTTAGTTCTATGCAATATTTATGCGAAGAACACCAAAACATTTTGTATATAACTGCTAATTGTAAAAAAAAAAAAAAAAAAAAAAAAAAAAAAAAAAAAAAAAAAAAAATGGTAGTTCGTGGTAGGAAAAAAAAAACGAATACAGTTGTCGAATCAGCACATCAGATTTAATAGAGTAGACATGTTTTGGAGGAAACCCCAGAATCATGCACATCAGTGTTATTGTTATACGTCCAATATTTCGGTGCTTGCGCGCCTGAGCATTTCGGGAGTGAGTGCTCAACAATGATGGTCACTGGCCTAGTTATATTTATCTTCCCATATTTGCATTCCTTATTAGTGAAGCATTCAATTAATAATGTTTTTATATCACTTGTGAAATTGTATTATTGCTACACAAACTGAGAAAATATCCAGTACTTATTGTACTACCTAGTTCATGTAAATGGAGAAGGTGTACGTATCATTACATATTCCCCTGTACATTTAGAAGGGAATAGGACAAAACAATATTTCACTTAAATGAAATTCCGTTCTAACTGTATTTATTCATTGTATGCATCTTTTTCTAAGGCCCAGATGCCGCAAGATGACGATGATGAAGATTATGACCCAGAAGGAGGAGGCGGGGGAATTTTAGACCTCTGAGACAAATAAAGCTATAAACCAATTCATCAATTAGAACACATGTTTCAAAGGTAAACAATGAAGGTTGTAGATTATAGAAAGTGTTGATTTAACTGTACTCAAATCTAACGATGTATGCTTGTGGCTCGACGCTAGTATGTGGAAAGTATACATGGCTCATTACCTTTTATGCACATTTACTTTGCGCTTTTACACATTTATACATTATAGGGCATTCTTTACGGGTTTTAAGTCACTTTTAGGAACAAATGAAGCGAGTTTTCGCTGCATTATTCTTATATTTGTGAAATTCCATTACAGAAAGCTAAAATCTATATATTCTCGCCAATTTGTTGTAATGCTCCTATACTTATCAATCATCTGAACTTGTACAACTACGTAGTTTACGACTATTGAAAGACAAATTTGAACTCTAAATAGAATCTGTTTGCTACTTCTAAGTATCATAACACTTTACAATACTGCACTTCTTCCATTTTAGCGAACGCACGTTGAACAAAAACTGAACTGCTTGCTTCATTCAAACTAACCTAATCAGTATCAAATTTATTTGCCCTAGTGTTATTTATTCAACGGACATTAAAAATTGTTTTAAATATATAAGTTCTAACAAAATGTAGTGTTTAAAATTCAATATTAGATAAAGCAGTAAGTTTACTAATGGTATGTTTACAAAACAGGTACCGAACATTCTGGAGAGACCGTGATGGAACGTTGACATTTGTCAACAGACCAGAAGAAATCAACTATTCCTACATTTATAAACCGAAATAAATGATATTCAAAAGCATCTGAGAGTGATACTTCTAATACAAAATATATCCTGTTTATTTTCTGAAGTGTTACACTTTCTATACTCTTGTCCAAAAACTTATTTCTCTATCTACTTCAAGATAAACATTATCTTATTGTAGTTACAAGGGAATACAGTAGACTTTAAGTGATAGTCAAATGTTTTGGTCGTTATGTGACGTATACATGACTTTCTCTACTCTTGTACAAACACTTATTGCTCTATCTACTTCAAGATAAACATTATCTTATTGTAGTTACAAGGGAATACAGTAGACTTTAAGTGATAGTCAAATGTTTTGGTCGTTATGTGACGTATACATGACTTTCTCTACTCTTGTACAAACACTTATTGCTCTATCTATTTCATGATAAACATTGCCTTATTGTAGTTACAAGGGAATACAGTAGACTTTAAGTGATAGTCAAATGTTTTGGTCGTTATGTGATGTATACATGACTTTCTCTTGCTGTATCTACTTAAAGATAAACATTATCTTATTGTAACAAGGGAATACAGTAGACTTTAAGTGATAGTCAAATGTTTTGGTCGTTATATGATGTATACATGACTTTCTCTACTCTTGTACAAACACTTATTGCTCTATCTACTTCAAGATAAACATTATCATATTGTAGTTACAAGGGAATACAGTAGACTTTAAGTGATAGTCAAATGTTTTGGTCGTTATATGATGTATACATGACTTTCTCTACTCTTGTACAAACACTTATTGCTCTATCTACTTCAAGATAAACATTATCTTATTGTAGTTACAAGGGAATACAGTAGACTTTAAGTGATAGTCAAATGTTTTGGTCGTTATGTGATATATACATGACTTTCTCTGCTCTTGTACAAACACTTATTGCTCTATCTACTTCAAGATAAACATTATCTTATTGTAGTTACAAGGGAATACAGTAGACTTTAAGTGATAGTCAAATGTTTTGGTCGTTATGTGATGTATACATGACTTTCTCTGCTCTTGTACAAACACTTATTGCTCTATCTACTTCAAGATAAACATTATCTTATTGTAGTTACAAGGGAATACAGTAGACTTTAAGTGATAGTCAAATGTTTTGGTCGTTATATGATGTATACATGACTTTCTCTACTCTTGTACAAACACTTATTGCTCTATCTACTTCAAGATAAACATTGTCTTATTGTAGTTACAAGGGAATACAGTAGACTTTAAGTGATAGTCAAATGTTTTGGTCGTTATGTGATATATACATGACTTTCTCTGCTCTTGTACAAACACTTATTGCTCTATCTACTTCAAGATAAACATTATCTTATTGTAGTTACAAGGGAATACAGTAGACTTTAAGTGATAGTCAAATGTTTTGGTCGTTATGTGATGTATACATGACTTTCTCTGCTCTTGTACAAACACTTATTGCTCTATCTACTTCAAGATAAACCTTATCTTATTGTAGTTACAAGGGAATACAGTAGACTTAAAGTGATAGTCAAATGTTTTGGTCGTTATGTGATGTATACACGACTTTCTCTACTCTTGTACAAACACTTATTGCTCTATCTACTTCAAGATAAACATTATCTTATTGTAGTTACAAGGGATTACAGTAGACTTTAAGTGATAGTCAAATGTTTTGGTCGTTATGTGACGTATACATGACTTTCTCTACTCTTGTACAAACACTTATTGCTCTATCTACTTCAAGATAAACATTATCTTATTGTAGTTACAAGGGATTACAGTAGACTTTAAGTGATAGTCAAATGTTTTGGTCGTTATGTGATGTATACATGACTTTCTCTACTCTTGTACAAACACTTATTGCTCTATCTACTTCAAGATAAACATTATCTTATTGTAGTTACAAGGGAATACAGTAGACTTTAAGTGATAGTCAAATGTTTTGGTCGTTATGTGATGTATACATGACTTTCTCTACTCTTGTACAAACACTTATTGCTCTATCTACTTCAAGATAAACATTATCTTATTGTAGTTACAAGGGATTACAGTAGACTTTAAGTGATAGTCAAATGTTTTGGTCGTTATGTGACGTATACATGACTTTCTCTGCTCTTGTACAAACACTTATTGCTCTATCTACTTCAAGATAAACATTATCCTATTGTAGTTACAAGGGAACACAGCAGACTTTAAGTGATAGTCAAATGTTTTGGTCGTTATGTGACGTATACATGACTTTCTCTACTCTTGTACAAACACTTATTGCTCTATCTACTTCAAGATAAACATTATTTTATTGTAGTTACAAGGGAACACAGCAGACTTTAAGTGATAGTCAAATGTTTTGGTCGTTATGTGATGTATACATGCTTTTCTCTACTCATGTACAAACACTTATTGCTCTATCTACTTCAAGATAAACATTATCTTACTGTAGTTTCAAGGGAATGCAGTAGACTTTAAGTGATAGTCAAATATTTTGGTCGTTATGTGACGTATACATGACTTTCTCTACTCTTGTACAAACACTTATTGCTCTATCTACTTCAAGATAAACATTATCTTACTGTAGTTACAAGGGAATACAGTAGACTTTAAGTGATAGTCAAATGTTTTGGTCGTTATGTGACGTATACATGACTTTCTCTACTCTTGTACAAACACTTATTGCTCTATCTACTTCAAGATAAACATTATCTTACTGTAGTTACAAGGGAATACAGTAGACTTTAAGTGATAGTCAAATGTTTTGGTCGTTATGTGATGTATACATGACTTTCTCTACTCTTGTACAAACACTTATAACTCTATCTACTTCAAGATAAGCATTACCTTATTGTAGTTACAAGGGAATACAGTAAACTTAAAGCGATAGTCAAATGTTTTGGTCGTTATGTGATGTATACATGACTTTCTCTACTCTTGTACAAACACTTATTGCTCTATCTACTTCAAGATAAACATTGTCTTATTGTAGTTACAAGGAAATACAGCAGACTTTAAGTGATAGTCAAATGTTTTCTAATGCTTTGTATGTCCTAGAGATATAAAATTTAATTTCCACTTACTATCTGAGAAAGGTATTTATTAAGTATTGGAAAATTTAAACAAATAACAAGGAATGTATCGTAAATTCAATTGTGTCTTTTAACAATATCTGAACTTTTTCTGCAATAAGATATTGTCTGGCTCTTAGAGTTTATTTCTAACGCAAATATCTTAAACATATACCATTTTAAGTATGATTGTTGGAGTAATTTTAGAGAAAATAAAAGTGTTGGAAGATGTTCGATGTAAAGAGCAGTCTGGGTGGCGGGGTCTTCGTGTCAGATCTTGGACGATGCTCAACTTAATATTCGAGGATACGAAACCTTGAACCACACTTTAGTTCATAGGGGAACTGGAAGTGGGACTCGGCATGGAGTTACATTTATTGTACCTATGTTCCCAGGTGTGGCATATCGGGGAGGAGCAATGACGTGAGAGGAGACAGAAGGTGGCAGACCTAAGGGGTCACTATAGTGCAGAGGGCAGAATCCCTACACTTAACTTAGATGGAAACTTCCCCCGGCAGGACAGGACAACGGACATCCTATCCACCTTGGTGCTGAAATAGTGGCAACACGAGATATGAGTGCAGAGACCGGAGACATACTATCGAAGGAGAAAGTGTTTACCAACGCCATATCATCCTGCCATGCAACGCCGGGACACCCGATGACATTTCTACCCTGAAAGAGACCACCAGATGAGAGATAATGTAGATGAAATGGAGAGACAGGAAATTTCTGGTGACCCGGGAAACCCCCATAAAAACCTTGGGTCAGATGTCCCCGAATGCGGGCGACAGACGAAGCTGCCTGAGCCATCTCGCTCGGTTGAGAAGCTCGTGAACTGTGACTGGAATGTCCTCGGAGTAACTTTTGTCTTAAGAGATAAACAAACTGTAGATGTGAGGGGACATGTTCAGTAACACCTTCCTGAGCACGCATGTGTAAGAAACAGGCCGTAGACTGACATTGTGCCACTTTTAACAGTTATTATTAAAGCTCGGATTTTAATGACACAGCTCCTTTTTTCTGATGAGGCCAGCCACGTAACCTTTTGAGTGACTACAGCTTTATGTGATCGGGCATTTTTAGGGAGGGGTTGTCGATACTTGCGATACCTCGATACTCTCGATACTTGCATGGTATCGATATCGAACGATACTTCAGAAACATCAGTCGATACTTTCTGATATTAGAAAAGGAAATACACTTGACCTCGATAGAGTGAGAATGCTAGTATTTTTGAACAAAAACTTACAAAAGTGGACTGTTTGCTTTCAAATGTCTAATATAGGGTTTAAAAATAAGTACACTGATGGCATTAAGTTTTGTCTCATTAAATATGCACATATTTAATTTTATTGGCATTGCCCATTCTCGCAACATTCTATTTTGTATTGAAACTAGAAGTAGAAATGACAGTACCAAGGTATCGTGGAAAACTGGTATCGACCCATTCCTACATATTTTACATTTTAAGTCATTTAAAGAACAAATCCAGCGTATTGCCGTTTTTCATAAGATTGGTTGCATTACTGTTATATCATCAGAATTAAGCTTCAAAATCTCAAGATTCATGAAAATCTCTGTCCGTCAAATGAATGATCCAATAGAGTTGATGAAATCAGTAGCAAGTTATTGAGCCGCGTAGAGAACAAGAACCGTGCCTACGTAACATCAGGTAAAAAGTTTACTTTCCATGAACAGTAATGTTTGTTACTTTAAGCACGTCCAAGTATCTTTTGTTGATATTTGACAACTAAGTCCTTCAGCTGTTTGTAATTGAGTATTCAATGAAACGTGGAACGAGATCAACAACTGAAGGTTAAATAATTCTTTGTTATCTTAAACAATTTTAATACATTTTAAGGTGAAAATAGTTTTCTATTTGACTTGCGAGGTAAGTTGATGTTTATTAACGAGTGAAAACGTTATACCGAGCACGATAAACATCAAACCATACTAGTTCCATACGTAATTTTATCCGTTACCTAAAAAATAGACTTCAATTAAACATTATAAAAATATTCGATTCTTTTACAAATGATTTAGAATCAACGGTTTATTAATTGAAAGATGATATTGGAGGTTTCGAATAGCAAAGTATCGTAACTGTGGTGATACAAAAATAACAAATAGTAAACTGTATGTCAAAATGAGTGATACAGGCGACCAAAGTTTTATAACTCAAGAAATTCGAGAAGATAACTAAAGAAAAATTGAACATCGGATTAAGCGATCTACGAGGTAATCGATAGTCAAATGTCTTTGACACGTATTAGAGTAGGCGTTTCTGTTTTGTCTCGTAAATTGTAACTTCATTCTTCTGTCTGCCACTTGACTCTGGTAGAGACTATTCATGTCTAACAGTAAAAGGCCGACTTTTCGGTAACAAAAGTAATGATGTGTTTGTTCTTTTGATGGCGGCTAAAGGCAATATTTCGATATGGTTTAGTTGTTAATATACAAGTGGCTGCATTATGAAGTGCTGTTTGTCAACCCTGACAAAGACACGTACTGTTGCAACATCAGCACAATTCCATCTGAGTCAGTCAGTCAGTCAGTCAGTCTTGTGGTGTTATTTGTCGGTGAAGCCTCTCCACATTCAAGTACGAGTAAGTATTACCTGCCTGGCCATCTCATACTTCACTAAACTGTTGTACTATCTCTACCATGTACTTAGAAGATAGATAACTTATTGCATTCAACGCAAATATGTAAATATCAAATTTCACTTGGAAAGTTTTATGGACGTCGAATTAAAAGAAGTAATTACTACGTGCACAGTTTGTAGTAAGGCATTGCATAATGATAACGAGATCTTTCACTGAAAAATGTGCGTTTTGAGGGCCTTACACAAACAATCTTCAAATATATAACAAACATGTGTATTTTTTTTTTTTTCTTAGTTTACGTCCTCTAACGTTAAGTCAAATCGGACGATGAATACAATGCATGGAATTACATTACACTAAATTGGTTTACGTCCAGTGAGTACAAATTGAACATTGAACACGTCAAACAAGTGTACAGTTATATATACTTGAATATTGAACATAGAAGATACGTTATGTAAAGGCAGGGATATGATACGAAATCAAACGTGTACATACAAATACGATTAGGTAGATGCAGTATATCTCAACACTTTTTGTAGGATTTGCAATGGATAACATTTATTCTCAGTTCTTCAATACACAAACATTTGAACAGACATCAAAGGTAGGTTGTCTTCAGAACAGCTTGAGCTAGTTATCAGGAAAATTTGACATTTAGATAATATAATGATTTTGAGCAATTATAAAACACTGAAATTATCTATTTTTCCTTTAAGTTTATTAAAAAGGGAGTTAAATATTTTGATGGTTGAAGAATATTATTTATCATGGGATGATGTTTTAGCTTGCAATGTGATTTCATGAAGTTGCACGTTGTGGCGACATTTGCTATGCTGTCGTAGGTTACTGCGACCTTTGTAGAATAATCGCTCATGGAAGTAAGTTCTGGTTGAGATAAACAATTAGTTTGGAGCCGAAAATTATTTGTACTTTTTCCAGGTCGTGCCCTCGAATCAAGATGAAGAAACTTGACGTTGTTTAACAAATAACTTATTTCTATTCTTCTTTCCAAATGCCTTATATTTATCAAATAAATCTAAAATACAGTATTTATGCCCGATTTCACCAACAGATGTTAAAATCGACGTTAACAAATGTAACGTAACGATTCTCACAGCGCTAAACTAATGTTAAATTTCTTGCATTTCACCAATTTCACCAACCTGCTTTCTTAAAATGTTAACAAACCTGTGTTAATGCCAAGAAACTTGTAAATATCACAGTTATAGAAGGCTATGGATGATTTTCTGAACGAACTCCGATGCGCTTTTGTTTTCATTTTCGTCTGCACAAATGGCGGATGAACAAAATCATAAATAAAGCGGTGAGACAAATTTCTCAGCGACGGAGAAATAATTGTTAATTGAAATTCGTGGAAAATAAGAGAACGGATGCAGTGAATGTAAAAGAGAAAGATGTCGCGGGGAAAATATTGGAAATGAATTTAATTCAAATGCATGTGTCACTACTACAAGCACCAAACAACTTGTCAGTATTACGTAAATTTAAAACGAGGTGCGAAGAACAAGTGCCTTAAACGTTTCAAGACGGGAGGTGAACAATGTATTATCCACATAATTCAGTGAATTTTAAAATCGCAAAGTTATTAATACTTGAAGCAAAGGCGAGATCAGCATATTCCTTTCTATGTATATTCTAACTCATTATTACGTAAATTTAAAACGAGGAGCGAAGAAGGGCAAGAGGCTTGAACGTTTAAGACGGGAGGTGGACAATGTATCATCCACATAATTCAGGGAATTATAAAATCGCAAGGTTATTGATACTTGAAGCAAAGGCGAGATCGCCATATTCCTTTCGATGCATGTTCTAACCTCTCTTGTACTTCCGCAGTAACCTTCATAGCAACATGTTTCGACAGTCTATACCTCCGTGAATCAATTTTCTTCGGATAGTTCCTCAAAATCACTTCTCCTCATAGGCCGTACTCTATTATGAATGCCATTTAGACGGTCTTAAATATAGCAAATCGACATCAACAGCTGAGTTCATGCTCGCCATCTTGACTATTTACAATTGTTAAGGACTTAACATTAGACATTCGGCTTGTTAGTTTAACATGAGATTTAACACGAGTGTTACGCTAACACTTGTGGGTGAAATTCAATTTTTGTTTTAACTATTGCTAAACTCGTGTTAAGTCTTAACATTTGTTGGTGAAATTGGGCATTATAGTTTTACATAAAAACTGTCGGCATCCCTTACTGAGAAGAACAAAATTATTAAATATTTTTAATATCAATTAAAATACATCTTGCTTTCTTGGCATCTTTTCGTGGAAGACAATATCAAGTCTTATCTCTTTAGCTTATGAGCCCTTGTTGCGAGTAGACGCGGCTGGCGTGCACAAAGGGACAGATAGTGCAGCGCGGAGATAAGAAGCTTGCCGAAACAGATAAGGTTAGATCTTTCTAGTGCCGCCTTGTTTGTTACAGAACATTCGATTAATTTCTAGATCAATGAGTGGAGGTATATAAAAAAAGCCGCGACTTGCCAGTTGTCACAGTCGTAATGGGACTCGATAATTGTGCGCATGCAGCTGTGATTTGAAAGTGAACTCTCTTGTTTATTTACGTGTGCAGAAGTGACGAGAGATTGTGTTGGTTAATGTTACGTCATCTTGCTGCAAAGGGGTATAAATACGAAAATAAAGAGAATTTTGAATTTCTGCAATTTGGACTTTTAAATTGTACGAACCCACAGTCACAATATGCACATTTCAAACACTCCACATCCATTTTTAAGGAGCCCCAAGATTAGATTCCCGCTGACTTAACGATAAATGCCTCCACACACATATTTCATATTAGTAACTCACTCTATATCACACGTATTTCTTTCACTCATTGATTAATCTCATCAACGTCCTAACTTAACAAACAGTTTGTAATGATTTCTTCTTAAACATTTTAAAAATAAATTTAGAATAACAAACATATGCCTTGAGGTTTGAAGTTAATAACAATTGTTTGATGGTTTCATAACACACAATTTTCTGGAGGGAAAAAGGTTTAGTCTGGGATGTTACTTTTTTGTCTAGTGTTTATTTCATTGTTCTTATAAATAAGGCCCAAATGCATACAAAGGATTTTAGAATTGTGAATATATACATGCAAGGAAGAGTTAACATCTCCAATCCTCCAAAAAGATAGTTACAAGAGCGTCTGCTGTGGGTGTTAGTAATGATTCTTATAAACTTCTTTTGCTTAAGAAACATTTGTTAACTTTCTACTGAGTTGAGTGTTCATACGAAACATTTCAGTTGTTTTCGATTCACTATATTTAACTGTTAATATTTGTTAAAACTAATGTTATTAGTCGTCGTGATAAACCTTTCAAAGGCGAAACTGTGTCACTCGACAAAAATCGACCAAATTAACTTCCTTGTTACAATAACATATAAGAATTTGCTACTAAAATTTTTAAATTCTTAAGGAAACTCAATAAATAAAGCAAATAAAAATAAATCCATTCATTAGATGCTCCGATAGACTTAATGGTTTAAGAGAAAATATTTATCTTAAGACACAGAAATCGCCGAATAAATTTTGAAATGACACTAAATCGATTCTGACAATTTGCTTTACTTTCAGAGTTTGGTAATAAATAAAATAATGATTCTTCTTCACCTAGTGGCAGAAACTGTAACAACAGGAATAAACAACGGAATGAGGTGTAACTAGCATATCTTTACTTCTGTGAAGAACTCACCAATTTCTTAAAAAGATAAATGAAGTTTGTAACTAATTATTATATTTTATTGTAATATTTGTATTGATTTACTGTTATTGGCTTTTGTTTTTTACGTATTAAATTGCTTGTGTTTGTCCTTCATTATACAGTATATCAATGAAAGCTTACTTTTATACGGTCATCAGTAAAGTAACACAGGTACGTCGTTCTGTTTTATTTATATCTTTTGTAGTTTAGGGATGAACCTAAGAAAGGGCAAACCCTGGTCGAGTACTGACGTATGTAGTAAACAACACTTACGTTACTGTATCACATGGTGTGTGGCCTTCATTAAAAGAAACACAACAAACTCATTAGGCGTTTTTGGTGTTACAAAATCAACACCAAAATGTGGAAATAACAGAGCTGACAATAAGTTATAATTACCAAATATACTAATATCCCACAATACATAATACAGCAATTAGAGAAAACTCCAACATCACAGATATTAAAACATTTATCAAAGGACGAAGGAAAAAATGGAAGGAGCACATAGAATGGAAGAAGATCGGTTGGCAAAGAAAGCGAAAGAAGATATTCCATTTAACGTCAAAAGAGACAAATAAAAGTCGAAAAGATTGATACACAGCGGACATTCATCAACTGAAGAAGAAGCATTGGGAATAACAGGAATTTGTCTTACTCTAGAAGAATAAAACTTACCCAAGCCTCTATTGGCTGTTGTCACTTAAGTTTATGATATTCTTTTTCGGTTTCTTAATTTTTCATTCTCCCCCTCCTCCCCCTTCTCCTCATCATCATAATCATCATTTATTATTATTATTAATTATTATTATTATTATTATTATTATTATTATTATTATTATTATTATTATTATTATTATTATTATTATTATTATTATTATTATTATTATTATTATTATTATTATTATTATTATTATTATTATTATTATTATTATTATTATTATTATTATTATTATTATTATTATTATTATTATTATTATTATTATTATTATTATTATTATTATTATTATTATTATTATTATTATTATTATTATTATTATTATTATTATTATTATTATTATTATTATTATTATTATTATTATTACTATTACTATTATTATTATTATTATTATTATTATTATTATTATTATTATTATTATTATTATTATTATTATTAATATTATTATTATTATTATTATTATTATTATTATTATTATTATTATTATTATTATTATTATTATTATTATTATTATTATTATTATTATTATTATTATTATTATTATTACAGGCAATGTACCTAGGATTTTAGATAAAAATCTCAAAAAATTGCAAACCTTGATGCCTTTGCCTTCTACTCAGTGACAAGGCGTGACTTTCAAAGCCACAAAAGTTACAAATCATTAAAATAGCAGAGGATAGTGACTTAAAGAACCAAGGTTACTCTTTAGTACTCTTTCTATTGGACAGTCACACGTAGGTCCAGTAGCGAGGCGTGACTTTCAAAGCGAGGGAAGATCCAAATAATAATTTTCATTAAACTAAGAGAGAATAATGACTCACAGAACTAAGGCTACTCTTTAGTACTCTTTCTATTGTACAGTCACATGTAGGTACAGTAGCGAGGTGTGACTCTCAAAGTGAGGGAAGCTACAAATAATAATTTTCATTAAAATAAGAGAGAATAATGACTCAAAGAACTAAGGCTACTTTTTAGTACTCTTTCTGTTGTACAGTCACACGTAGGTCCAGTAGCGAGGCGTGACTTTCAAAGCGAGGTAAGCTCCAAATAATAATTTTCATTAAAATAACAGAGAATAATGACTCAAAGAACCAAGGCTACTCTTTAGTACTCTTTCCATTGTACAGTCACACGTAGGCCCAGTAGCAAGGCGTGACTTTCAAAGTGAGGGAAACTTCAAATAATAATTTTCATTAAAATAAGAGAGAATAATAACTGAAAGATCTAAGGCTACTCTTTAGTACTCTCTCTATTGTGCAGTCACACGTAGGTACAGTAGCGAGATGTAATTCTCAAAGTGAGGGAAGCTCCAAATAGTAATTTTCATTAAAATAAGAGAGAATAATGACTCAAAGAACTAAGGCTACTCTTTAGTACTCTTTCCATTGTACAGTCACACGTAGACCCAGTAGCAAGGCGTGACTTTCAAAGTGAGGGAAACTCCAAATAATAATTTTCATTAAAATGAGAGAGAATAATGACTCAAAGAACTAAGGCTACTCTTTAGTACTCTTTCCATTGTACAGTCACACGTAGGTCCAGTAGCGAGGCGTGACTTTCAAAGCGAGGGAAGCTCCAAATAATAATTTTCATTAAAATAAGAGAGAATAATGACGCAAAGAACTAAGACAACTTTTTAGTACTCTTTCCATTGTACAGTCACACGTAGACCCAGTAGCAAGGCATGACTTTCAAAGTGAGGGAAGCACCAAATAATAATTTTCATTAAAATAAGAGAGAATAATGACGCAAAGAACTAAGACAACTTTTTAGTACTCTTTCCATTGTACAGTCACACGTAGACCCAGTAGCAAGGCATGACTTTCAAAGTGAGGGAAGCACCAAATAATAATAGTCATTAAAATAAGAGAGAATAATGACTCAAAGAACTAAGTCTACTCTTTAGTACACTTTCTACTGTACAGTTACACGCAGGTCCAGTAGCGAGACGTGACTTTCAAAATGAGGGAAGCTCCAAATAATAATTATTATTAAAATAAGAGAGCATAATGACTCAAAGGACTAAGGCTACGCTTAGCACTCTTTCTATTGTACAGTCACACGTAGGTCCAGCAGCGAGGCGCGACTTTCAGAGTGAGGGAAGCTCCAAATAATAATAATAATAGTCATTAAAATAAGAGAGAATAATGACTCAGAGAACTAAGGTTACTCATTCGTAGTCTTTCTATTGTACAGTCACAAGTAGGTCAAGTGACGAGGCGCGACTTTCAAAGTGAGGGATGCTCCAAATAATAATAGTCATTAAAATAAGAGAGAATAATGACTCAGAGAACTAAGGCTACCCTTTAGTAGTCTTTCTATTGTACAGTCACACGTAGGTCTAGTGACGAGGCGCAACTTTCAAAGTGAGGGAAGCTCCAAATAATAATAGTCATTAAAATAAGAGAGAATAATGACACAGAGAACTAAGACTACCGTTTAGTACTCCTTCTATTGTACAGTCACACGTAGGTCCAGTGACGAGGTGCAACTTTCAAAGTGAGGGAAGCTCCAAAGAATAATATTCATTAAAATAAGAGAGAATAATGACTCAGAGAACTAAGGTTACTCTTTAGTACTCTTTCCATTGTAGTCACACGTAGGTCCAGTGACGAGGCGCAACTTTCAAAGTGAGGGAGGTCCAAATAATAATAGTCATTAAAATAAGAGAGAATAATGACTCAGAGAACTGAGGTTACTCTTTAGTACTCTTTCTATTGTACAATCACACGTAGGTCCAGAGACGAGGCGCAACTTTCAAAGTGAGGGAAGCTCCAAATAATAAGTCATTAAATTAAGAGAGAATAATGACTCAGAGAACTAAGGTTACTCTTTAGTACTCTTTCTATTGTATAGTCACACGTAGGTCCAGTAGCGAGGTGTGACTTTCATAGTGAGGGAAGCTCCAAATAATAATTTTCATTAAAATAAGAGAGAATAATGACTCTAAGAACTAAGGCTGCCCTTTAGTACTCTTTCTATTGTATAGTCACACGTATGCCTTAGAGAACTAAATGGAGAAAGTAGACAATCTAACACTTTTACTAATAACTTAACGCCTCACAACTATTTCTTATTTGTCACCGCTAAATACCAATCTATGTAAAATACTATTGCTAATGCTATTGAAATATACTCATAGTTGTATTTGAAAGCGCCACATAAAAAAAATAAACTTTCCTTCACACGCTGCAGAGACCCTACGTGACAAAAACGGTCAGTGCTTCCTCTCAAAGAGTCACGATTGCTTCCGGAAACCTGCGAGGCATGGTATTCAAGGTTACGAATGCGTATGAGCTCACACAACTGATAACTCGAATCTAATCAACTGTCGAACTTTCTACAGCACCGCGAATGATTGGGAATAAATTTTGAAAGTGCATCCAGAGAAATAGAATATTGTTTGGCATGAATTTTCTTCTTTTTTTTTTTTTTCTGAAATTCGAGGTAAAGCAGCGCTTCCAGTGGTTCATTGTCGGTCACGTCGCTGCCAGTAAAACTAATTTCTGGTTTTCAATAACACTTCATGAATGGATTACTTAAGAGATTCACATAGATATTTTTGAAACAGTATAATATTTAATTTTTATTAAATAATTTCATAGTAAGATATTGATAAAATCGAAAATAGGAATATACGTTAAAACTTGTTTTCTATTATAGCTTCGTGTGAAAGCGGCTATCGGATTTATAATGGTCTGCTAATACAAAATAGAATGTTTAGCGGTGTATAACAGACTAATACTTGGATATTTTTAACAAGTATACTTAAGTTAGAAAAATCCAGAACAAAACATGAAACAAATACAAATATTTGATTTGAATTTTGTATATGATCGTTCTGTTACATGCGTCAGGCAGCCAATCAGGCACAAACAAACGAAGGTCGTGTCTGCTACCTACCAATAATTTCCAAAAACACATAGTACTGATTGCCACAGACAAGAAGGCAAGCTGTAGGAATGTACCCACAACGTAATCACTTTTGCTGTCTCCTCGTGGTGTATGCTCGCCTTCCGAGTATGACAAGGATGGAAGACTCGTTTAGTGTTGTCGCATAGCTCACCTATACATAATACCTATCGCTGCATTTACTGATTGCCCAAGACAAGAAGGCAAGCTAGAGGAATGTACCCACAACGTAATCACTTTTGCTGTCTCCTCGTGGTGTATGCTCGCCTTCCGAGTATGACAAGGATGGAAGACTCGTTTAGTGTTGTCACATAGCTCACCTATACATAATACCTATCGCTGCATTTACTGATTGCCCAAGACAAGAAGGCAAGCTAGAGGAATGTACAACGTAATCACGTTTGTTGTCTCCTCGTGGTGTATGTTCGCCTACCGATTATGACAAGGATGGAAGACTTGTTTAGTGTTGTCACATAGCTCAACTATACATAATACCTATCGCTGCATTTACTGATTGCCCAAGACAAGAAGGCAAGCTAGAGGAATGTACAACGTAATCACTTTTGCTGTCTCCTCGTGGTGTATGTTCGCCTTCCGAGTTTGACAAGGATGGAAGACTCGTTTAGTGTTGTCACATAGCTCACCTATACATAATACCTATCGCTGCATTTACTGATTGCCCAGGAGAAGAAGGCAAGCTAGAGGAATGTACAACGTAATCACTTTTGCTGCCTCCTCGTGGTGTATGTTCGCCTTCCGAGTATGACAAGGATGGAAGACTCGTTTAGTGTTGTCACATAGCTCACCTATACATAATACCTATCGCTGCATTTACTGATTGCCCAAGACAAGAAGGCAAGCTAGAGGAATGTACAACGTAATCACTTTTGCTGCCTCCTCGTGGTGTATGTTCGCCTTCCGAGTATGACAAGGATGGAAGACTCGTTTAGTGTTGTCACATAGCTCACCTATACATAATACCTATCGCTGCATTTACTGATTGCCCAGGACAAGAAGGCAAGCTAGAGGAATGTACAACGTAATCACTTTTGTTGTCTCCTCGTGGTGTATGCTCGCCTTCCGAGTATGACAAGGATGGAAGACTCGTTTAGTGTTGTCACATAGCTCACCTATACATAATACCTATCGCTGCAACAAACATTATAGATCTGGTAGCATGGGTGACTAATTTCGTAGTAAAGAAATACGCTACCGGAGCGGATCAACAGTTCAAGCTCCTCTGCCATTCATACCCCTCTGCAGCCCTTTGTAGCGTTCTTGTCCTGGGCATACAGTAACAAACACTACAATTGAATCCGCTATACAAATACTGCAGCACACCGATATTCAGTGTGGTAAACTCTACTTTAGAACTCAATTAATGGTTTTTGTTATTAGTTCTGAAATTTAAATGCTGATATTTTAGTTATACATGTCATTCCGTATTGTACAACTTTGCAATACGCCACTGATAATTAACAGCATTACTTTTCTACAGCTACGCTTCCACTAACACTTGATTCATTTATCAACAATCAACAACTCCTAGTCTGTGCGTGTTGTGAAATTAATTCTATTTACTTCTCTCGACAACATTACCGTCATCGCTACCAGGAATTCTTTATAAGCGGAAGTGATTGTATTAAATTGCACCGATAGGCTCTTATTTACCTGAAATAATAAAAGAACGGGTTGCATGCATGTTTCAATTGGTAGACGTTTTCTGTTTTCGTGTGTCATAGAATATGTAACTACATATGAATCTGGACTGTACATATCCGCACTTACTTGCTGCAATTAATTGTTTACAGTGGACCAGCAAGAGTGAGCGCACTGGTTGCTGTACCCAACATAACATGTGTGCTGTTCTTCAGGTAAGTCCTCAATAAACATTAGTATTTACTTATGTTATAGTTATTTATCCCAACCATTTAGAAAGGGTCCGTGTGAATCGCTGTATCACAATGGTAATGAATTAATATTGTACTTACTTATGGTCGGTCTGTAAGACTGTGAGAAAAGATGTAAGCATAAGCACTAGCAAAGCTGTTACTCCAATGTTTGAGAGGATACTTTCTTCGCAATCACTAATTAATCAAACTGAATCAGCTAACTTTTCTTGATTCCAGATAATCTGTAGTAGCGTTAGTAGCATTCCACTGTTATCGTAAACAAATTGATATCGTTATTAATTCTTTTCTTTCCACACCAACTTTACTACTTAATTCTTTATGTAATTTGCATTGTTATGTTTACTTTGTCCATGTTGGCAACTGTCAACTTATGGGGCGACTTTCCCTTTTTACGAATAAATAAAAGCAATGGAATACTGCTAACTATTCTTTCGTGGTATTTGGTTGGTTTACATTTAAATCACAGAGTAGGTATCATCACTTATATTTCTTTTTAAATTAAATGTAATTTATATAGGTATCAGTGATCGCTTCATGGACGCAAATAAGGTAAGCGAGTATTCGGGGATAAAATAGTGCATTATATTTCTCTTATCTAATTACGGAATTCGATTTACGGCTCGTTCTTGCGAAATACTACACTCGAGAGCTAATGCATATTATAGGTTAGTTCAAAATAACCGAGAAGGGTAACAACTATTGTAATGTGAGTGCTTACAATAACTGTGAATGTTTTCCGGGTCCCCAAAACATCAAAAGCACACACTTCAACTCGCTCTTATTCCTGGCCACGACATGTTACACCCATGTGTGTAGAATTTATTCAATTTGGATGTAAAATAAAACAGCCGCTAGGGTTCTCTGTAGTGGCAAGTTGGAATAATGATCCGGAAGAAATTCTCGTAAATGTGGGTCCTGGTTTCTTTATTCTTTGAACATTGGTTCTATCGCGCTTCTTATCTGTAGTTTGTTTATAACCAACTCAAAACTGAATATTTCCCTCATTACTCAATTAAAAAAAAAAAAAAAAAAAAAAAAAAAAAAAAAAAAACAATAGTAAAAGCCATAACGAACAGCAAAAACTGATAGAAATTAACAGCAATCAGCTTGAATATACAACATTATATGTATATTTCTGACGTATTTGTTCAGAACATGTATTTGTTCAGTTGGACGATTAATAAATAAATAAATAATAAATAAATAAATAAATAAATAAATAAATAAATAAATAAATAAATAAATAAATAAATAAATAAATAAATAAATAAATAAATAAATAAATAAATAAATAAATAAATAAATAAATAAATAAATAAATAAATAAATAAATAAATAAATAAATAAATAAATAAATAAATAAATAAATAAATAAATAAATAAATAAATAAATAAATAAATAAATAAATAAATAAATAAATAAATAAATAAATAAATAAATAAATAAATAAATAAATAAATAAATAAATAAATAAATAAATAAATAAATAAATAAATAAATAAATAAATAAATAAATAAATAAATAAATAAATAAATAAATAAATAAATAAATAAATAAATAAATAAATAAATAAATAAATAAATAAATAAATAAATAAATAAATAAATAAATAAATAAATAAATAAATAAATAAATAAATAAATAAATAAATAAATAAATAAATAAATAAATAAATAAATAAATAAATAAATAAATAAATAAATAAATAAATAAATAAATAAATAAATAAATAAATAAATAAATAAATAAATAAATAAATAAATAAATAAATAAATAAATAAATAAATAAATAAATAAATAAATAAATAAATAAATAAATAAATAAATAAATAAATAAATAAATAAATAAATAAATAAATAAATAAATAATAAACAAATTAATTAATTAATTAATTAATATAGGAATTAAACTTTGTATATTTCATCTTGTGGTTTAGCTTTACCCTCTTCATTCAAAATGAATTTTCTATGAATTTTTTGATACTTTCATGCAGTAGGTACTTTGATAAGAAATAACCAGATGCAACAGGTTATGATAGAATCTGCCAAATTCAAAAGAAAATCATACACATAATGACCGATTCAAGTTACTCAAGTTCTTGTACACCACTGTTTAAAACATTAAATATTTTGACACAACCCTGCCTATGTATTTACAACCTAGTTTTTTATGTAAATAATAATTATAACAGTTTTCTAAAAACGTCAGCATCAACATGAACTCAACACAAGACGAAAAACGCAACTAGCACTGCTCGAAAAAGTCCGCAAATGGGAATTAAAATATATAATAAATTGCCACAAATATTTAGGGAAATCCAAAACCAAAATATGTTCATAAAGTCCATTTAAAGTTTACTTGGCAGTAAAGTAAAAAGTTTGTAAAATGCAGCATAGTGATAATGAAAGTCTGTCAAAAGCATTATCAGTAATTAAACTTTATTATCAACTGCTTCTGGAAATTAAAGCTGTATCTGGTTAACAAATGTGTGTATATCTAACTGAAGCGCTCTGTTTAACATAATTTGTATAGTCTGTATAAAACGACATGTCCAAAATCTCTGGATGTTACAGAGGTCGCAGATATGGATGTTGCTGGGATTTTTGTATGTGGCTAAAGCAGACATTCCACCAGTTTGCTATAATACATCAGATACTCAACTCATTCTCCACCATTTTGGATGCCAATATGGTAAAGTATTTAATTCATTTATACAATATAAAATAAAAATAGAGTACCTTGTTTGGTAGTGTGCTGAGGTCATGTAACTCAATCTTTTGGATACAAAACAAGTCATCTCAGTAATAAATGACTGTCTACATGTATATTAAAACAAACTGATAGCAGGTATCACCACAAGGCATGCAGTATTGCTACTGTGATGAGGGATACCCACTTACAACAGGAGATAAAAAAAAAGTAAACATGATTATTTCTTTTGACTCAAATTGAAAAATTCAATGCCATGGTCGGGATTTGAACCACAGATTTCCTGCTTTCCGTCCAGTGGCTCTTACCCAGTGAGCTACCATGGTCAACTTGCCATCCTGACATTAAACTCTCCATTTGACTCACATATTTCCCCGGTAAACCACTAGGGGCTCTCATATTCGAGATACACCATTTGTGGCGACTTACTTTTGTAAGTACTTGAGTCCCAGACTTCATCATTACACCTTAGTCTATACATGGCCAGTGTGAAGGAATGATTAATTTCCATCAATTAACTTAAACGATTATTCCCTATTTAAAAATCTGATGTTGCAATTATATTACTTTCTCTACTGTTTTATAAACTGTACTTAGGAACACTTATTCCTCTATCTATATACTTCATGTTAAACATAGTCTTATAGTCTGTACAAGGCAATATACTAAACTTCAAGTGATAATCATACATTTTAAAGACTTCTGTAGCAACTTTTAGACTTGTAACAGACCATGACTGTCTCAAAAAACATTTATTCAGGATTGGTACAGTGTCCTTTCGGTACACTTAAAGAAGATATGGATGGAAATCACTACTCCGCTGCCCAGCATTTACATAACATCAAAATACTGGAGCACAAGAGAGCGAATGGCTTCATTGCCAACTACTTAACATTAGATACCAACCAACCAACCAACCAACCATGTTTTAGCCCGTCTCGGTAGCGTAGATGGTAGTATGTCTGCCTCACATTCAAGAGGTTCCGAGTATCGAATCTCGGTCAGGGTAAGTTACCTGGATAAGGTTTTTCTGGGGTTTTCCCTTATCTAAAAGACGAATGTCGGATAACTCTAAGCTCCATGTACCCTGGGCTCATTTGAGCATCATTTCTCCCACTTCATTCATCGTCCAATATGACCTAACATTGGAGGACGTAAATTACAAAAAAAAAAAAGAATAAAATAAAAAAAGAATAAAAAAACATGATTTTAAGAACTGGTCATTATGAAATGTCTGAAATTCTGTTCAATTTGTATCTCCTCTTCGTTCTGGATGGACTGGACTGAATTATGCTACAGAGAGCATTCAGTACGGAAGTTCACATTTGGTCTATTGTACCTGTACCCCAAGTAGAGCATCACTAAGAGGAAGGATGAGGTGAGAGGAGACAGAGGATGACAGTTCCAAGGAGCCATGACAATGCTCCCTATACTTTACTAGCTGGAAACTCCCCGGCAGGCCAGTACAACCAGCACATCACCCTACTGTGGTCCAGAAACAGTCACAACAGACCAGATTCAGAGACCCGCAGATCATCCTACCAGAGAAGGAAGTGTTAACCAACAGCATATCATTCTGCCATGCAATGCAGAAACTCCAGAGACTTAATAGAACCTTTAAAAGAACATTTTTAAACCTAAATAAAAAAATAAATAATTTAAAGACAAAGGCAAAAATCTTTTTCATGCCGACTCTTCTACCCTGAAAGAGACCACCAGATAGATATGATGCGAAGTGATAATGGAGATAAAATGGAGGGACAGTAAATTCAGGGGATGTAACTAACTTACCTAGCATTCGCCTAGCGACCGGGGAAAACCATGAATCAGGTAGGTTGTCGACAGGAATCGAACTTGGACTTCCAGAATGCAGACCATAGATGAAACTGCCTGAGCCATCCCACTCAGTTATATATGTGAAAAGTAGAAAGGAAGTTAAGAGTCTTTTGCTTTGGTTCTGATGATAAGAGTTTACTGGATATCCTTGCTCCTGTATGAACAATTGCAGAATAGATGCAGAACTAGAAAGAGTTAGAGAATATGTCAGAAAATATTGTTTTATTTGTTACAGATACTCTGGATCCAGAAACTGTTTTGCGAGGTCCGCTGTATCAGCTGGGAAACTTTGACGACTGTGTATATAAGAGAAAGAGCCAGTATTGCTTGTCTAAAATACAACTTTATCGTGGCAATAATCCATCATCCTTCTGGTTTCAGATTGAAGTATGTAGTGTAAAACATTAACCTGAAATTTAATTGGTCTAAGGATGTTTTATTTTTAAATTTAAAATAAAGAACTGGTATTAAACATATTTAAGGAAAAGCACCTGTGAAACCAAATGAAAATCTAGAGATCTGTATTTATACTCTATACTTTCATTCATTTACCCATACCTACAATATTTAACACTGTTGGAAATAATGGAATTTTAAGTGTTATTTTCATCTGTATTTTTCATTACTTAAAATGATCCATGCATCAACATTTTTCATAAACTTCTAATTTTCAACAAAACTGCGTGAATGTTTGATCCCTTAATAGACTGATGTGAACCCACCATCATGTGGACTCCCTAATGCACTGAGTTAGGGCGGGAGAAACACCATATTGACTGGCAGCCTTTCACAATACAAGTACAAAGAGTCTCTAAATCTGCAACTGGAGTTGCATAAACAAGAGATTTCTAATGTCTAATGGGTTTATGTCTGGCCAATGGGGTAGGCCACAGAATTGGTCCACCTCTTCCTATCCATCTGCCAGGAAACCTGCTATTCAGAAATCGACAGACAGAAAGCCTGAAATGAGGGGGAACTCCATCATGCATGAACCGGTGTCTAACAAGCAGACTATGTACTGTACTGTAGCACCACAACAATAACAGTAAAACACCTCACTTCAGCCAATTTAAACAGATATTAAAGCAAATGTTTACTGCTGTACAATTAAACCACTATACTGTTATGGTGTTATACTCACAGGGCAGCTACATGTTACACATTTCACCATGTAAGTAGAGTAGTAGAACAGGAGGACTGACATTTAAATAAACAATTTCTGGACCTATGTTCATGTACTTTTTCATCCTCTGTATGCAAGAAATGTTTCTCCAAAATTTTGACATGCCTTTTTGTTACATCCTGTATATGAAACACAATTAAATTTATATAAAATTTGATTTGATATATATATATGAGAGTTATTTAGTTGGTCCTATTCGTTTAGGTTAATAGAGGTGGTTATTGTATGATAAAATATGAAAGAAAATGCCTATAGTTTCACACCACCAACAGGAGCCTAAGAAAATTCTGTTACAGACTCTCTGTGTCTCTCTTTCTCCCCTTTCATATGTTTACATCATCCTTCTAGTTTCTAACAGATTATGCTAAACCACACAAATTATATGCAATTTTAAGGCTGAAATAATGTAAAGCACAATGAAATAAAGAATAATATTTCAATGGTATAACAAAAGTATTGCTTGTTGCAGAAACTAAAAGAAGGACGCACACATTTCCGCCGAGATCTTATTTATCTGGGTTTATGTGTTCCTGAGTCGTACAGACCTGAACATGTTGAAATATCTGCCACTAACATGTTAAAACCTGCAGCGGCACTTCTTGGAGTTCATGCTGTCGTCAATGTGGAACCAAAAAGCTGCCAAAGAAGAGCATCCCCCTTAGTTACTATTGCAGATGTCATAATTGGGTACGTGATATTTGATTGGCTCTTTTAATCTATGCAGATTAGACTAGTCCAAGTAAGTGAAAGTTGTGGCATCCCTGGTAACTTTGTTCATTGCACATGGTGCTTACGTTTATCACTTGAGTTCATGGAATACAACTATGTTTTTACTCATTGCATAGATTAAAGCACCAAACTTGGCACTTAAATCAACCCAAACTGCTTTACAAGCAAAGGTCTTTATTCTGGATGACTTTAGTATAACTCTAAGAGATACACAAAATCTTACAACATAAGAAATGCACTTCTTGTTAAAATTTGACAAATACATTTTTGTGGAATAAACCATTTCTGAGATATTTCTTGTTTAAATTTTCCAATACTTATCCTTTTCTCAACTAGTAAGACATTATTAAATTTTAGATGAGTCGCGTTTTTTACACATCTGCTTCACTTTCGTACACTTTTGTGTAAAAAACGCGACTCATCTAAAATTTAATAATTTTTCGCTTCACTGTGGTGTTCCAATACAGTTGAATCTCGATATAGTAAGACATTATTCATTTTTTATCTCTTGGACATACAAAGACATCACAAAACATAGGGGCCACGCCGTGGCTAAGTGGTTAGACCACTTGGCTCTCACCAAGGCGGCCCGGGTTCAATCCCAGACGACCGCAAAGTGAGATTTGTGGTGGACAAAACGGTGCTGGGGCGGGTTTTCTCCAGGATCTCCAGCCACCTCATTCCACCGGTGCTACATCTTCATCTCATGTATCATCAGTGTCATCGCCTGCAGTGCCATATGTAGTAAAAGCGGGCGTTAACACTACACATTTCATTTATCACAAAACATGTGACTATCACTTAAAGTCTACTGTATTCCCTTGTATCTACAATAAACTAATGTTTGTCCTGAAGTAGATAGAGCAATGAGTGTTTGTACAAGAGCAGAGAAAGTCATGTATACATCACATAGCGACCAAAACATTTGACTATCACTTAAAGTCTACTATATTCCCTTGTAACTACAATACGATAATGTTTATCTTGAAGTAGATAGAGCAATAAGTGTTTGTACAAGAGTAGAGAAAGTTATGTATACATCATATAATGAGAAAAACATTTGACTATCACTTAAAGTCAACTGTATTCCCTTGTAACTACAATAAGATAATGTTTATCTTGAAGTAGATAGAGCAATAAGTGTTTGTACAAGGGCAGAGAAAGTCATGTATACATCACATAACGACCAAAACATTTGACTATCACTTAAAGTCTTCTGTATTCCCTTGTAACTACAATAAGATAATGTTTATCTTGAAGTAGATAGAGCAATAAATGTTTGTACAAGAGTAGAGAAAGTCAGGTATACATCACATAACGACCAAAACATTTGACTATCACTTAAAGTCTTCTGTATTCCCTTGTAACTACAATAAGATAATGTTTATCTTGAAGTAGATAGAGCAATAAATGTTTGTACAAGAGTAGAGAAAGTCAGGTATACATCACATAACGACCAAAACATTTGACTATCACTTAAAGTCTACTGTATTCCCTTGTAACTACAATAAGATAATGTTTATCTTGAAGTAGATAGAGCAATAAGTGTTAGTACAAGAGTAGAGAAAGTCATGTATACATCACATAACGACCAAAACATTTGACTATCACTTAAAGTCTACTGTATTCCCTTGTAACTACAATTAGATAATATTTATCTTGAAGTTGATAGAGCAATAAGTGTTTGTACAAGAGTAGAGAAAGTCATGTATACATCAGATAACGACCAAAACATTTGACTATCACTTAAGGTCTACTGTATTCCCTTGTAACTACAATAAGATAATGTTTATCTTGAAGTAGATAGAGCAATAAGTGTTTGTACAAGAGTAGAGAAAGTCATGTATACATCACATAACGACCAAAACATTTGACTATCACTTAAAGTCGACTGTATTCCCTTGTAACTACAATAAGATAATGTTTATCTTGAAGTAGATAGAGCAATAAGTGTTTGTACAAGGGCAGAGAAAGTCATGTATACATCACATAACGACCAAAACATTTGACTATCACTTAAAGTCTTCTGTATTCCCTTGTAACTACAATAAGATAATGTTTATCTTGAAGTAGATAGAGCAATAAATGTTTGTACAAGAGTAGAGAAAGTCAGGTATACATCACATAACGACCAAAACATTTGACTATCACTTAAAGTCTTCTGTATTCCCTTGTAACTACAATAAGATAATGTTTATCTTGAAGTAGATAGAGCAATAAATGTTTGTACAAGAGTAGAGAAAGTCAGGTATACATCACATAACGACTGAAACAGCTGATTATAGTATAAATTACTCATTAAAAATAGTACAGGAAATGTATAAACTGCTTAGGAAAAAAAAGAAATGCTTACTAATTGTGATAATTTTTTTGTTTCTGTTATTCACTACAAATACTTTTGCCTTGCAGGGGAATAGTGTTCATTATCATTGCACTTGTGACAAAAGGAACTCTGTACGATGCTGGCTTTATTAAAGGAAAGGAAGTAAATGGAAACGAAGGTCAGATACCACAATTTTATTTCTGTAATGACATTTACTGTATTACACTCTGTCATATTCTTAAGTAGAAATAACATGAAATGAAAGGTACATGTACTAAAGTGGTTATCAAAGTAGCAGTAGCAGCAGTAGTGATAGTAGGAGGGTAGTTCCTGACCTGGTGTAGAAATAGCAGTTGTTTCCAAATAAATCTATGGCAGGAACTACCAACCGTATAACGCTTAGATATGTGGTTTCACGATGCCATATTCTTTAGTATTTGTTCGATAGTCAGCAATTTTAACAGTCAGTAGATTTGAAAATATGGAAAAATTGGATCATTGTTAATGTGATATAATATTTTTATTTGAGTAGTCTCAGACCAACCAATATCAAAGCTGAGCTAGATGCTACTCTGGAGACCTCTGTTTATTCATTTGCAACTGCACAGTATTGCGTGGGAGAGTCTAAAACAAACGTTGTAGAAATGGTGAAAAAAATCCACAAAATGACAACAGACAATTGTCAACTGAAAGCGTCTGAGCCAGCAGACATGGTAAACATTTCAAAAAGTTGCGTACATTACTAACTGACTGACAATTTGGACAGGAGAAAGTTGAGTGTAAGATACGTGCCACATTTGCTCACAGTGGAACAAAAGCGGATGTTTCATTTCAATGTATGGTGATGTTTGACAACAATAAAGCTGAGTTATTTCATTAATTGAAAGCTATAGATGAAACAAGAGTCCATCAGTACACCATCTCACGGTGCTGTACCAATTGGAAGCGGTTATTTCTTATTTGCACTTTAGCACCTATCTCAGGATATTCATGGATGTGTATTGATCAAAGTAAGAATAACACTGATTCCGACTTTGAAACTTTTAATGAGCGGTATCACTTTAGCTTAGAAGTTGTCGACCAATGGAAACTATTATCTGAATGTCCAATGTTAAAGTATCTGATCTTCTGCCAAGCAATAACATGCAGTTCTACCTTTGAGGACGGAATGATCTGTGTCTTATTCCACCAGCGATCTGAACAGAAGTGTCCAAGATTATGCCCAGAATGTGTTATTAAGCTCCAGAATCCTCCTAATAACCACCTCTTTTTATAATGACTCTAAGAACCCCCACTACTAGCCTCTAATCCTATGTTACTGAGTCTGTATTCCTAAGAAATTCTCTCACATATTCCAAGAATCCCAACCTAGCTTGCCATATCTAATCTGACAACCTCAGATATTTTCACCCATCACTAGTGTAACCAACCAAACTACTTCTATGAATTTGCCTGAAAACTAGCCATTGATTACTTTATTCATCCTACCCCGAGCCAAACTGTACTCATAATCTATTGACAAATCTACAACCTTTTAACATTTGATACAACTTCACGAAATAACAACCCAAGGTGATACAGCCCATGTAGGGCCAGGACCTGCCAACCTGACTGCCAGCCTCACGCCCACATATGCAAGGTAGAGGTGGGCGATCTTCCAACTAATACAGGGAGAAGATGTGGTCAGTATCTCGGCATCGCCTAGCTGCAATGTTAGCTTCTATGATGAGGGCTGCTTACCTAGCATAGCTCCTCAATTTCCTCGCGATGCTTAGTGGGCACCGGTTCTATACCCAGGACTTAAAATTCGCACCCCATGGGTGGGATCGATCATAGGTCACTTTCCATGGCAGGAAACCAAGGCATACTGCCTTAGCCCGCTACACCACAGTACGTAGAAACTTTTGTTCATAAAAATAAAACAGCAGTTCATACATGGTAGCCCAAATCGATGACTTAAGGTTAAAATTACTTTCTCAGGTATCTTATTCATGAGATTTGGCTTCCTCAGATTATTGTCGCGAACCCATTATCTACAAAAGCACGGCTTGCGTACACAAAGAGCCAGCAGATAAAGATAGCATGCAGATAAAGGTCTGCCGAAACAAACAAACTGAAATAAATGGAAATTTCTAGTGACTTCTTGACTCATAGAAATTATTCAGTTTCTGGTTTGTTGTAGAACAGTCTAGAAATTATCAGTGAGTTCTTTAAGAAGGCGGTGACTCGCCAAGAGGGAGTCATAAGCAGAAAACAGCTAGTGTTGTAACGAGAGCTGATGTTGTAATGTGACGTAATGTTGTTACGTGAGAATTGAACTGTGTATTTCTACGCAAATAAAGAACAGTTGGAATTTCAGCAAATTGGACTTTTAATTATACTGATACCGAAATTATGGTTTGCCAGAAGCAAAGAATCATGATAGATGTCAAAGGAATGTTGGTTCTTTGTTACGACGAGGGCAAGGCCAGTTGAGTTGGGGGAAAGTGTATAACAAAGCAATATAAGAAGTAGTGTCCTTAGAAGATTTCTAAAGGAATTGTCACTTGACGTGTATGAATAGGGAATTCTTTGGATCATTTACAATGGCGACTAAAACAGCCACAAAAGGGACTTTGTTTGAAAAGGAGTCTTGAGAGTGAAAGTTCGATATACACACACGCACAGCTGTGGTGAGAAAAGCACTCTTCGGCGTGAAGCCGATGTGGCTAGTTCGCGGCTAGGAAGCCATTATAAACAGTCTTCGGCTTGAAGCCGAGCAGAGGAGTCTTCGGTGTCAGGCCGATGAGAGCAGTCTGAGGCGTGAAGCCTATTAGAGCGGTCAACTTGTTCGGTCTTGAATATTTGTCGGGTCGTCAACATTTATCGAGTAATAAACAATTTGCATTCAGTAACTCTAAACCGAGATTAGTAACCCTCGGTCGGCAACTTTCCTTTCGATGTTTGAAAAGAAGAAGCAGTAAATAAATAATTTGGAAACGGGCATTCCAGTGTTGTGAAAATCTCCTTCTCACACCCATCCACGCATACCCTGAGAGAAACCTCATTGCTCGCCGACTTATTTGCTCAACCATAAACATTTTAGTTACAAATTGGCGCCGCAACGTAGAACTCTTTGTTCCACATACACAATTTTGCTTCAATACAAACCCACAAAGTCACATTATTTTAATTGCCGAAGTTAAATGGCTTGATGTAAAACATTTTCTGATATTGAAGAGGTGGAGTCTATTAGCAGTTCTTACTATAAAACAGATAACAAGGCTGTTGATCATTTTAAGAGAAGTTTGTGTAGAGAAGTGAAAATGTTTTTTCCCAAATTTGTTATGATTACTTTCTTAGGTCAGATACTTCTGGGGCTATCTTGTGATCCTGTGAATCATTGGTACTGTTAATGTATGTCTTTATTCACCCTAAGAAATTGTAATACAGTTTCGTAATTTAGTCAAATTCTAAAACAAAAGTCAGGAAGTGTGTGTTAGTATAACAATATATTAACAAATTATTATTAGTAACACATCCAAAAGTATAAAAATTGAAAGAAGCATAGAGATAGTGAGACACAAGTTAAAATAGTTCCTTTCACTTATACAGTGTCAGTGAAGCAATGTGTCAATATTGTGACTTTGTGGGTTCGTGAAATAACAAGACGAGGTTACAAACGCAAAAACTACACTTTATTTGCCTAGCAGTACACCGTTTACATTAAAAAATTGCTAGATCACCTCAAAACTGTTTATTTTCAAACTACACTCAACTGTCTGTCGCTTCCGGTAACGATCGGTCCCGAAGTTTCCCGAATCTCCACCGGCCATCATTTATTCACCGGCTTCGCGAGTCTACCGCCAGGGTGACACTGCTCCCTCCTCAAGGCTGGTCGTCCCGAACAGCGCCTTCGTAGCGGGCCAGGCGATCCAGGTGTACCACCAACATCTTTCCTCGGGGCACCTTCTGGATGCGGTAGACCACGTCGTTAATCCTCTTCACCACACGGTACAGTCCTTGCCAAGGCTGCTGAAGCTTCGGGCAGCGTCCCTTGGTCCGGGTCGGGCGGTACAACCAGACCAGGTCACCTTGCTGGAACCCTTGGCTGTTGGCTTGCCTGTCGTATCGGGTTTTCATGCGGTCGCTAGCCTTCTGGATGTTCTGGCGAGCCATCTCGTGCATGTCGTGGAGGTGGTCCACCAGGTTCTCCACATCCCTCAAGAGTGGCCCCAAGTCTGCGTCCGCCAGCTGCTCCCTCCTCAGGCCTGCGTTATCCCAGCCATCCGCAGGCATTGCCGTGACTACTCGAACTGCTGCGGCACGCTCATTCCCCTCCACTCGTGTACATTGGCCGCACTCTTCTGGACAGGGTCTTCGGGACATAGCGTTCGCGTTACCGTGACTCTTCCCTCCTGCTGCCTCTGGACCCAACGTGCTGTCTGGCCTTCCAGTCGCACCGTCACTATCACTTCGCTCCTCGCGGGGACAACCACGTCTTCGCTCAAGACGACCCTGGCAATTCCAAGGCGCTCTTCTGGTTGACGGAGTATAACCTCTTCCCCGTTGAGCCGCAGGACCTTCCTGCTGACGTCGACCGTCGCCTCGTGGCTCCTGAGGGCATCCAGTCCCAGAATCACCTCCTCAGCCACCTTCGCGACGAACACGCACAGACGCACGGCACTCCGTCCCAAGTTCAGCTCCAGCAGGGCCTCCTTCTCCACAGGCATGGTGTCGCCCGATGCCGTGACGAGCTGATAAGGTCGGCTCAGCTTCCTTGTCGGCAAACCCTTCGCCACGTCAGGTCTGATGATGGTCATGGCCGCCCCGGTGTCCACCAGCACGCGGCACGGCTTTCCTCTTACCCAACCGTCCGCGATTAGGCTGTCATCCATACGCTGGCTGACGGCGCGGATTGTCACTCGAGGGGATGGTGGTAATGGCGCCGACGTGCCCCTCTCCACGACGGGCCTTACTCGTTCTTCCCGCTGCCCTTCCTGGTGTGGGCAGTCTCTCTGCAGGTGCCCGGGCTGTCCACACCCCCAACACAGGCCACTAGGTGTTCGCCGGCGTCCCTCGGCTGGTCTTCTGTCTCCAGCGTAGCGCACACTCCTCGTTCTCGACGACGGGATAGATGCTACCTTGGCCGCCTCCATCCTTAATGCCGCTGTCAGCGCCTCGTGGATGGTTTTATAATCGCCGAGCACGAATCTCCGTGTCCCGTACCCCGTCGACAAAGTTGTAGGTGGCTTCCCGGGATACGAACTCCAGTGGCAGGTCAACCAAGGTCTTGACAGCTAGCTGCTCAATCGCTATGGCGAACTCCTGCAGCGTCTCCCCCTGCTGCTGTGACCTTGTCTTTAGTTGGCTGCGGTACGCTGCGGCTAAGCGGTGGTTCCCGAAACGATTCTCCAGGGCTTCCCAGATGTCCTTGGACGCCGCCGTTGTCTGCACCGCGTTTAGGACTTCCGCGGCCCGTCCCTGGAGGCTGGCTATTAGCTGTGTGGCCTCCTCCTCCGGTGACCATCTGTTGTGCTTGGCCACTGTGTCGAACTGGCGGCGGAAGACCTCAAATGTTGACGCGCCGTCATATTTCGGCGGTTTGACGCGCGCAAATGTTGTGTCGTGTCCCGGCGCGTCGGCCTTCAAATCCTTCAGTTTCCTGCCGACGACGTCCTCTACTATGGCGTTCAGGGACTTGATGCTGCTGTCGGCCTTTCCCTCCAGGTCGTCAACGCGGCCCGCCAGGTCCTCGACGCGCTCGTCCACTTGGCCCATCCGCTTACCCAGCTCCGTCACGTTATCCCTCACGCCGGCCAACTGTTCTTCAAACTTCACGGCAAGGGCCTCGTTTGCCGCTTTCATCTCCGTGGCCAGGCTGTCGTTCGCTGCCCTCATTTCTGTGGTCAATTCGGTCTTTATTTGTTTCAACTCCGCGGCCAGGTTGTTATTTGCCACTTCTGTTTTTGCAGCGAGGTTTTCATTTGCCGTCTTCATTTCTTCCATTTACTCTAAAATCTTTGCCAATGCAGCTTCCATTGTCGTATGTTCCACTCCTGACACCAGTTGTGACTTTGTGGGTTCGTGAAATAACAAGACGAGGTTACAAACGCAAAAACTACACTTTATTTTCCTAGCAATACACCGTTTACCATTAGAAAAATTGCTAGATCACCTCAAAACTGTTTATTTTCAAACTACACTGAACTGTCTGTCGCTTCCGGTAACGATCGGTCCCGAAGTTTCCCGAATCTCCACCGGCCATCATTTATTCATCGGCTTTGCGAGTCAGCCGCCAGGGTGACAATATCTTCTCGATTCACTTTTATAGAAACACATATAATGTTACAGAGTTAGGCTAAAATAGTCACAGGTCTGGGAGGGGGGATCAATTGACCAGGTAATTGAGGGAAAAGTAGCAGCTCCAGGTTCAGTAAACCACATTACTAAGTTTAATTGTAGGCTGTTATCTTTAGTGCTCTAAATATGTTTAGTAAATACAAACAGAGATGCTTCATTAAAATTCAGGTTACAAGAGGTATCAATGCTTGACAATGCCATACAGAATTATTGGAAGCTTGCGGTAGACCATATTGTACCGTGGAGATGGATGAATGCATTTTGTAGAGAAAGGAAAGACATTCATCAAAAATATGGAACTGGAAGACCGCAATCAGCAAGTGATGTTGTTAGAGCACTGCTGGTAAAACATCACTGTTGTACTTGTATTGAACTAGTAAGGAAAGTTGGAGTTGCTCCTGGTACTATTCTCCAGATACTAAGAAGTTAAAAATGAGGAAAATCTGTGCTTGATAGGTTCCACACAATATTACAGAGGAAACAATGTGACAGAGGAAACAATGTGGCAGAGAATGGAAACAATGAAATTACACTTAGAATGCTATGAACGTGAAGGTGAGTGTTTTCTTCGACATATCATAAAACTAGATGAAACCTGGGTTCAATACTACCAACCAAAATTAAAGAGTTAATCAAATGAGTGATGGCACATTGATTCACCATGGACAAAAAAAGTATCAACAAGAACAGGATCCACTTAAATTCATGTTCATTGTTGCTTATGATTTTGAAGGTGTTCTAATCATTCATTCATTTTTTTTTGTGGTAGTAATTGAATTTTTTTGGGAGGGGGACCTTTTAACAAATTCTTGATATTGAATCTATTTTGAGATGCAAGAACTATGTTGTGTGTTGAGAAGATTTGTTAGAATTTATTATGGTCTGACAGGTGGAAGGTAAATTTCTTAAAAATTTTGTTTTCTTCTGTTCCTGTAGGTTCGAGGGTGGTGTTGAGATTGTTAATATATTTGTCCACTAAATTTGGGTTGAAACTTGGAAAATCCAGGAATCTATGAGATCAAATGTGAAACTTTTCCTAAAATTTAATAAGAAAAGCAAAAAGAAATACGGGCATCAGAACTAAAGAATATATAAGAAACATTAAAAATGGTGAAATAGAAAAGTCAGCAGATACTTTTCATTTTTTGAATATGAGACATGACCTCAACTTGGAGACAGCTTTAATAAAACATATTAATCAACCCACCTATCTTTCTGTAAGGGAAAAATAGCTTCATTCATAAAAATTGTTATATAATCATGAACTTTGAAACTCCACCGTTGGACATCCTTGAGAAAGAGGAAACCACTAGAACCTGCACTAGCTGAGACTCAGCTGATGATGGGAGCAACAACTCTTGAAACAAGTCCTGTGAAAAACTGTGAGTGAAGCAACGTGTCAGTATCTTCTCCATTCACTTTTATTTTAATGGTGAGATGCCAAACATTTGCAACGAGTCAATCTTCTTGTCCCTGACATTTTTCTTATTACCTTTTTTGTGTAATAAATACTTTTTTGGCACCTACAGAGTTACTGTAGAACGTAATTCCATAATTAAGCATAATAAGCCATTTACCAGTTATCTGATTTAAAAATCTGATTGCAGAGCTCAGTTTGGGTAAGATATATTCAATATGTGATGTTGCATCAATAGCAAGATCCAGCAATTTCACATTACTAGCTTCATATTGTATCTGTAGGTCTGAGATGCTTTTATGTTTTGTATACAAATTAATATAGTTTTTTTTTTTTTTTTTTCAAAATTAAATGCTGCTGCTATCTGCTGAGGATAATTTATGATCACTTGATTTACTGCAATTTCTTGTATGTAATGTTTTGCATCAGTTTTTCTAGTTTCCTTTTTAATAATCTTCCATATAGTGTAATTATTTGTGTGATGACTCAGTTTGTTTTTTATAGCACATATTTTTAGCTGTATTAATAGCATTTTTAAGTAATTTACAGTACATTTTATAGTGCTTTTTATGTTTACTGCAGCTGTGTTCCCTCATCGCTAAGTAAACGTTCATTTTATATTACTTAGATTCTTAGATTATATATCTTATATTACTTAGATTCCAAAACAGTCAATTTTGGAAATACTATTAACTTTCTTTGTGTTTACCAGATAACTTGAACTATGAATTCATATAAAAGTAGATAGTTGGAGCCAACATGAAAAATTCACAAACCTTAACCTATGTACAGCTAGTGTGAAGAAATGATTAATTTCCACCAATTAACTAAAATTATATAAAAGTGTTTAAGAATAAATTAAATTTGGCATTAACATGTTTTAATTGGTATATCTCTTCCCATGAATCTTTAGATAGAGTTTCCTTAAAGTTTTCTATATTTTCCTTAGAAAGTACAATGGTGCACAATAAACCTCATCTTGATATTGAACTGTTGTACTGCAGCGTTAGTTTAATTTAGGGAAAGTGTATATTAAATTTAAAAAACAAATTGTCTGTAGTTATACTTGAAGTACTTTGAGTAGTTTTAATGTGAATGTCACTAATGTTATATTGTTTTGTCCTTTACTTGTTTCTCTCTCCATAGCACAGGAGTACCTACTTTGCTTCTCACTGATAGCGAACTGGAAAAGACTGTTTTCTGTGAGAGGCTCAGAAGTGTTAGCCTCTATTCAAGGCATTCGCAGCGTCTTAGCATGCCTGGAAATTACTGTACACAGCATGTACTTTACTCTCATAGGTGCCACAACAAATCCTGAATGGTTTGAAAAGGTTTGTATTTGCAACAAATGAAATACTAAACTTCTATCATGAATGAGGAATTAATGTAAAATAGGAAAGTTACGGTTTTTAAATAATGTACAGAACTATCCCAGACATATACATACAGACAAACACATTTTTTTGTTTTCTAAAAATCCTCTCCTTATGAATTCAAAGAATCTCAAAACATATGAAAACCTGGAATAAAATATTTGGTAGGAATACACTACTTAGTGCTCCAAATACAATCACATTAGTAGTAGTGGTGGTGGTGGCGGTGGCGGTGGCGGTGGCGGTGGCGGTGGCGGTGGTGGTGGTGGCGGCGGTGTTGTGGCGGTGGCGGTAGTAGTGGTAGTAGTAGTAGTAGTAGTAGTAGTAGTAGTAGTAGTAGTAGTATTTATTCATCCTTTACATCATCGTACATGATATAGGACACGTCAAGTACTTATAACTAAAACTTATACAATAAACATATACTCAACACAAGTATAGAATGAAAATTCAGAAACTGTATATACAATATAATAATAATTTATCTGTAGTTGAACATATTAAAAAAATTCACCTATACTATAAAAACAATGTTCTAACAGGAAGTTTTTCACACAGCATTTAAATTTTGGAAGTGCAGATATGCTTTTTTGGTGTACAGAAAGAAAATCTCACTATACCAAATCTGAATAAATATTTATTGAGACAGTCATGGCCTGTTACAAGTCTAAAATAGATTTAAATGTTCAAATTTATTTTTCTCAAAGAGGAAGTCATTATTCATTTTTTTATCTCCTTTTATCTATTAAATGTTCAAATTTATTTTTCTCAAAGAGGAAGTCATTATTCATTTTTTTATCTTCTGGATATACAAAGATGTAATTTTGAAGAAATAGTTACCAGCTGTTTAAAACATTTGACTATCACCTAAAGACTACTGTATTCCAATATTCCCTTGTATTTATGAGGAAATGCATGGTGTTAAAATAACTGTTCAATATTTCACAGAATATTAGTATGAACCAAAACAAGAAAAAAATAGCTAATCAACTTACATTCTAGTTTTGATACACATTACCATGCCCTGAAATACTGGATAGTTGTTTTAACACCCAGAAGGAAATAAAACAACTTCTCCAACTGAATAGGTGGAGTCAGATTGAAAAATTCAATGCTATAGGCAGGTTTTGAACCATGTGTGGTTGCTCTTAACCATTGAACTACCATGGCCAGTGTGCCAGCATGACATTAAATTCTCCAACTGTCTCATTTTCCCTGGTAAACCAATAGTTCTCTTAAACACATGAGACAACTACCTTAATGGCAACTTTCTATGCTGTAAGTACTCAAGTTCCAGGCTGTATAGTTACCACTATTAGGCATATTGTAAATTGTAAAAGTCATCGCATTATTGTTAAGTTCTGGCCTTATAAACTCTGACATACACACGTATAGACAAGGTGACATAATGATATACGAGAAGCACACTGGGAAGATAACATACAGCCTACTTATTACACAAACGGCAGGCCGTTGTGTAGCTTGTGACACTGGATATGAATATTGTTTTTTCAAAGCTTTTTCATCACATTTATCTATAATGCTACTTATAATTTCACACCCTTCCGAATGCACAACCTTAAATTTCTTAAGATGTTCAGACATGGTGAGAAGACTAGTAAATCTTACTGCATTGAACTAGTTCTGCATCTTGCTACGCAAGTAGGCTACATGACTTTCTGCAGGTGATTGCTGAATGTTTACTGTATTGCTCACTCGCTGTGTAGCCGGACAACGGTTCCCCTCTCTCCCACACCTCATCTCGCGGAGGTCAGGAGTCCAGAACACATCTATCAGTAATATAAATAGAGATCAGGAGATTCTTGGTTCAAATCCCAGCTATGGCATTGAATTTTTCAATCTGACTCTGCCTATCAAATTATTGTCTACACAGAGCTAGTGTGAAAGAATGATTAATTTCCATCTTTATTTATTTGAATCAGCAAGAGTAAACATTTTCAAGTATAGTTGATACAAGAGTAACTAGGCTAATTTGTGTGAGTATAGATTTGATAAAACAAGCAAGAAGTCTGATATATTGAACTTTTTGTATTTTCAGCATTATGCTAGCAGCTCTGCTCTATTACTAATTGACTGCCCAATTCACATGGTCACTTATTTGTGTATTGGTGGTTTCTTACTGGGATATACAACTAGACAAAAAATGGAGGGAAGACAGTACACGCTATCTAATTTTAGCCGCATGATTGTTCACCGGTTTCTCAGGCAAGTATTCAATCATCATTTTGTTAGATATTCTATTACATTATTAGGATCACATCTCCTCTCTTCATTTATCCCATTGTTTCGCTAACGGCTGGGGTAAGATCTCTGCTGATAAAGCTAGTTGGTTAGATGACAGATGACTAACCTGACACCCCTTTTTCTTTCAAATAGACAAGTGAACTCAACCATAAACTACTGCGCAACATTACATCATATGCCACATCTAAAAATACCTCTGTAGTTAAATACATTCAGAGAAGCCATCATCTACACATTTTCTGAACATTAAGTACAACTTTAGAGTTCTTATTTCAAAATGAGATTGTTTCTGTTCTGTTGCAGACTTAGCCCCATAAGTATCTTACTCAGCCTGCTGTCAGCTACGTGGCTGAGTCATGTTGGTTCAGGTCCACTTTGGCCGTCAATAATTGGCACAGAAGTGGAGAACTGCAGACATCACTGGTGGATAAATCTGCTCTACCTCAACAATTACATCTATGCAGACAGACCAGTGAGTGTCTTGATAAATCTCTGTGTTTCCTTTAGCACTTTGGTTCAACTTAACACCTCATATGCTGTCTTACAATGATTATCCTTGTTATATAGATTATAAAATTATATTAATATTGAAGCATATTTCATTTATTACATTGTGAGGTATTAGGTTACATTATCAAGCACTAAATATTTAATAACTCATTTTTATATTTGGTTTTAGTGCCTTCTACACACATGGTACCTTGCTACAGACTTCCAGAACTACATTGTATCGCTGCTTATTTTAATGTTGGCAAACATGTACCAAGCTTGGACCGCTGCTATATTTAGTTCTGTTCTTCTGTTTTGGATTGCGGTGCCGTTTATTCAGACATATATTGACAAGCTTGATCCTGCTATCCTCATCCTTCCAGAGTAAGTATAGATTAGATTAGATTAGATTGATTTGCGTTCAGTAGGTTCACTTGTAGCCAGAAAAGGCTGTGAACATTGAACATGTCTAGAGGTATAAAGTTTAATAGCGTATATATGTACAAAAGTTAACATAAGACACATGTTATAGTACACAGGCAATATGAACAACAATATGGAAAACAAAGCAGGGATAGTTATATTTTATACAAAATGAAACACTTTTTAAACCAGATTTCACTTGGCTTATGCCAGTACGTCTCAACCTTTTTGCAATGGATACCATTCTTGTTATTTATTAAATACATATAGATTAAAAATAAACTTTTAGCTTGCATCAAATATTTATAAGTAATGATTTGTCATTGGAATAGTTAAATACTACTTATAGAGCTACAGAAGCATTATCAGGATAATTTGTCATTCAGATAATCTTGTACAGAATAAAAAGATTTTGAGCAAAGGTACTCTCTAACAGCTTTTTTAAAAGCACCGAAATTATCAACTTCTTCTTTAAGAACATTAGGAAGTGCGTCAAATATTTTGATAGTTTCATAATACACACCTTTCTGGAAGCAAGAAAGTTTAGCACTAGGATAATGGATATTATACTTTTGTCTAGTGTTTATTTTGTGAATTACATTATTTGTTGCAAATAAGGCACGATTGCATACAAAGAATTTTAGGATCGAGAATATATACATGCAAGGAAGCGTTAATATCTTCAATCTTGTAAAAAGATCTTTACAGGAGCATCTGGTGTGGGTGTTAGTAATGATTCTTATAACCCAACCTTATTTTCATACTAGGTACATCCATATAGTAAGTTTCCCACTCGTCTTACAGCTAGCAAAGTTACTGTGTGATGTGGTACTTCCCAACATTTCACAGTAGAAATGGCTAAAGATGGAGACTTTTTATTTTAGCTTCTCTCAAATATAAAATATAGTTTTCATTTTCATTGTCATTGTCATTAGCAAGCAGATGGAAATGCTTTCAGCAGGTTGACAGCACATCCATCATTACAGACAACCTTAATATTGTTGCTTATCCCTTTTTATGACTGGCAGCATTTGCACGGCTTGTTTACACAAAGGAAATGATAGGCAGACAGTGTGGTAATTAAGAGCTTGCATAAGCAGTTAAAGATAGCGCAAGATAAAGGACTTGCTGGCATGGATAAAGTTTCCCGTTTAGAAAATTCTAGTGATATCTTGATTTACAGAGAACAGTCGATTTCTTGTTTGTTCCAGAAATCTCTGGAATTTATTAATGAGGTACTTAAGGGAGCGATGACTCGCTAAGAGGCAGTCATAAACAGAGTGGAGTAGTAAACAGCTGTACAGATGTTGTAACAGGAGTGTTGTAAACAGATGTAATCAGAATGCTGTTGTTGTGATCATCGACCTTGGTAGATTGTGTATGTGCCGTAATTCTGTTACGTAAGGATTAAACAGAGTGTATCACTACGGAAATAAAGAACATTTTGAATTTCTGCAAATTGGACTTTTAATTCTAAGAACCCACAAAGTCACAATATAATTTTGAGTCAAACAAGTACTCAGTGCTCCATATATTGCTAGTATTTACCTAGAATGAATTTCGTTAGGACCTTCCTAATATTCTCAACTAATGTCGACTATTGAATTTTGATTTGGTGAACACCTTAGAGGCAATAGGGGTGTCTCTGTTGGTATCCTGATGAACTTCTCGGTTTCAGGTTCTCTTCACAGGCGGTGTCCAAAGTGAACAGTTTTCCTTCTATTTCTTTATGAATGTCATTATTTTATTTTCAGTAATACGTAGAAGTTTCCGGGCTTACTGACCATGGTCTAGTAGGAAAAACTGAAGTTCCTGACATTTCACTCATACGTGTATTGAGTATTCTCAGAGCAAACTAGAGTGGCTCTGGAATTTGGCTCCAAATATATATAGGCTGGAAGGAGACTGCCTACTTCTCTCCTATTGGCTGCACATCCGCCAATCACAAAACAGCTGCAGGCCTATGTCTCAGTTGGTCCAGCTCATGTGAACGGTTTCGGCCTTGTGTTCTGTAACACAGGAAACCAGAGAAACCTATGCCCAGACACAAATGCTTGAGACAAACAACAATTTTCTATTACCGCCCAGATAAAGTCGCAGTAAGTGGCTAGGTGCTATGGCAAAAGCACCCCCACTCAGGTCAACCTGAGTGACCTGAATCTTCTGCTGATCTGCTAGGTTTTATGCAAACGTGCTGCTTCCTCTTGCCTATTAAGATTATGTTTGTATTTGAAGATTTCAATAGCCTCCCGATAAAGTCTGGCGTGGTACTGGGCTGTGTTGTCATGAACCTCTGTTTCCTGGAACTTGATGTCATGTCTCATCAGAAGGGCATGTTAAGCAACAGCAGATTTTTCTGTATGTCCCAACCGGCAGTTGCTTAGGTGTTCCTTAATACGGATGTGTATGCTACATTTAGTAGTGCCAATGTACACCTTGCTGCAGCTGCAGTGAATATGGTACATCCATTTTGTGACCAGGGGGTCCTGTCTGTCCTTAACTGATCAAAGATGAACTTCTTGGTGGGCTTAAAGACGGTTCTTATGACTTTCCTAAAAGTTTGCTGATTCTGTTCGTTACTCTACTTATGTATGGTAGGTAGGCTGTACTCTGTGGTTTCTGTGTCTCTGTGCTTTTTGTTGTTCTATTGGAGCGTGAAGCCCATTTTATTTCTTTTAAACTGTACCTATTAGCCTGTAGTATGTAAGTGTTTGATTTCTTGTTCTAAGGTAATAGGTTCACAGATACGCCTAGCTCGTGTAGTCAACTTCCTTATAAAAATTTCAGAAAAGATGTAAAAAATATCCTATTAAAAATAATGCCACAGGCAACAGATGAGTTTCTAAGAAGTAAAATTAAATAATAAAGTAAATATGGATTTCTTTTGGTAAAGTTATGTCTCTTATAGTCTAGTTCTTAAAAATGTAATACATTAAAAATTATGTGACTTAAGTTTAATTTTTCTTAATTACTATTATTATTATTATTATTATTATTATTATTATTATTATTATTATTATTATTATTATTATTATTATTATTATTATTATTATTATTATTATTATTATTATTGTTGTTGTTGTTGTTATTGTTATTGTTATTATTATTATTATTATTATTATTATTATTATTATTATTATTATTATTATTATTATTATTATTATTATTATTATTATTATTATTATTATTATTATTATTATTATTATTATTATTATTATTATTATTATTATTATTATTATTATTATTATTATTATTGTTATTGTTATTGTTATTGTTATTGTTATTGTTATTGTTATTGTTATTGTTATTGTTATTGTTATTGTTATTATTATTATTATTATTATTATTATTATTATTATTATTATTATTATTATTATTATTATTATTATTATTATTATTATTATTATTATTATTATTATTATTATTATTATTATTATTATTATTATTATTATTATTATTATTATTATTATTATTATTATTATTATTATTATTATTATTATTATTATTATTATTATTATTATTATTATTATTATTATTATTATTATTATTATTATTATTATTATTATTATTATTATTATTATTATTATTATTATTATTATTATTATTATTATTATTATTATTATTATTATTATTATTATTATTATTATTATTATTATTATTATTATTATTATTATTATTATTATTATTATTATTATTATTATTATTATTATTATTATTATTATTATTATTATTATTATTATTATTATTATTATTATTATTATTATTATTATTATTATTATTATTCTGTTAATTACTACTGCATTACTTAATTACTATTGTATTATTCATAATTGTATTACTCATAAGAATTGTATTATTCTTATGGATACAAATTTGATGAAGCCATGAATATTGTATGTTCCTACGGTGAATAAAACTTACTTACTTACTTATTATGCCTCTCTTCTGCCGTGGGTGGTGGTTAGATAGCAGTATGTGTGGGTAAGTTTCCTATAAACTGTGTGTCCTAACGTGATGTCAGGTTGGTTGGACAGCCCAGTTCTGTATCTGTTACAATAGATCCTTCAACTAAATTGTGTTTTGTATCTGTAAACATCCTCAGAAGAAATTAGTTTATGGATGTACCTCATGTTTCATCTATTTGAGTATAAACAATATTATAGAGAATTTTATTTTCCAGGACTATTCGCCATTTACCTTCAAATGAGATGTATTTAAAAAACTACATATCATTTCATCACAATGCAGCACCTTACTTTGTGGGCGTACTTTTTGGGTACTACTTCTACCATATAAAAACTCAACAGAAAGTATTGTCTAAGGTGAGTTCATACTGCCCTATCAGGATAATAGTACAAAAGCTATCATGTAGCAATAAGATCATTTCCACAAATGTTTATCATGAAGTAAACAGAGAATTAAGCCTTTTAAAAATAGTTTGTACAAGAATAGTGAAGTCATTTGAGCCAACATATCAGGGTTTGTGTGTGCAGTAGAACCCAGATAACTGGGACCAGTTAACAAAATTGCGGGTTATCCAGAAAATAGGCAGAAAACCAATAAAAAAACATGGACAACATTGCCAAAATATTTTAGTGACATATTTTCACCTAATAGACTATGTATTTGTACAATATACAATATAGCTAGTTTAACAATATTTGTGATAAATATGTTGGTAATATAAAAACAGTCCACACTCCTGAGAATATTGCAAGAGTTACATACCTGGTCCCATAGCTCAGTCAGTAGAGCATCGCCTGCTGTGCAAGGGGTCCTGGGTTCAATTTCTGGCTTTTTCTCCAACCAAGATGATTCTCCATCTTCTCCAGAGTCTGAAAGTGAAAGAACGTGTGAATGATCTAATGGTTAAAATTTCAAAGTCCCAGCAACCCAATGTGTACGAGATAACACCATCGCCAGTAGACAATATGTTCCAAAGGAGAACAGCTGCTGATATGACCATTGCAGTTAAAGGCGGTGTATAAATGGAACACAAAAATGAGTTACATAGAAAAGTTGTGCATAACAGTTCAGCTCACTTCACAAGTGGAGCATCAGTCAATGGCTTTGAATATAATGGACAGAAGTTATTGCTGCATCCTACACCGTAACCTCATCCATACAGTTTATGCAGCAAGTGAAACCAGCCAATAAATTACCTTGAATGCAGTTTTCTTGATAGTTTACTGATATTTTAAATGGTTATTCAGATATTGTAAAGAGATTGTATTGGATGAGGCACACAGATGCTGATCTCAATGACTGTTAGATATGAGTCTAATGATCCCAAGGTAGCAGGTTCAAATCTGGCGCAGACCAATGGTTTTTAAGTGTGCTTTAAAGTGACAGCCCATGTTAGCAGATTCAGTGACAAGTAGAAGAACTTCTGTAGAAGATATTGTGGCACAACACTGACAGCAGTGTTAACAAACAAAATATTGGATGGATAGAGTCAACTTGAAAAATTCAATGCCATGATCAGATTTGAACTACGGATCTCCTGGTTTCCCTCCAGTCGCTCTTACCCATTGAGCTACCATGGCCAACAGGTCATGGCCAATGTCAGGATGGCATTTTGGCCATGGTAACTCAATGGGTAAGAGCGACTGGACGGAAACCAGGAGATCCATGGTTCAAATCCGGTCATGGCATTGAATTTTTCAAGTTGACTCTATCTATCCAAAATCTTAGCCTATACATGGCTAGTGTGAAGAAATTATTAATTTCTACCAATTAACTTAACAAAATATTATTTATACTTTCTGTAAATAAACACTATTTTCATTACTGGAGTGATGAACAAATCTTGCAAGTGTGGAAAGAAAGTGCTGCGTAGCTCTTCTCTCGAATTATAGCCAGTAGTTTTTCAAAGAAGATGATCTTACTGTGACTATGAACTAAGATCAGTACAAAAAATGCTCACAGTCTTGGAAATTCCAGATAAAATTAATTTTGATGATGAGGTATGGCTTTAGCAAGATAATGTCACAGCTCACAATATCAGCGCCTAAGTGAATTGTTTGCAAAATATGTTTCCAGGTTGCACAATTTCATAATTGTCAGACATAGCTTAGCCATAAAGATCTCTTGATTTGACTGCTTCCTATGACGTTATTTGAAAAGTAGAATTTATTATAAAAGGTCTTGCATTTCACACAATTGAAGAAAGTCATAAGGAACAAAAATTAGCACCAAATGAGGCAACACATACAATATTTCACAGCCAATTTCTACTAAGAGGGTATTTACAATTTAATGAGAGATTGTATCAATATATGTGATTTTGTTTGATTTATTGAGATATGTAAACATCAGCAGAACCGTTGTAACAAATTTCCATTTAGCTGTATTTACTTGCAGGAAGTGGAGGCGACTACATGGGTGTTTTCACTAACACTTCCATGGTCTTTGCTGTTAATAAACCACAAGTTCTATGCCCCTGATTATCAATATGATGTTAATACAGCTAGTGCATATGCTGCTGTACAAAAGACAATCTTTGCCATTGGAATAGGCTGCATAGTGTTGGGCTGTTGTGCTGGTACTGGTCGTAAGTATTGCTTACATCACCTAAACTGTCACTTCACTTATATATGGAACAAGCTAGAAACAGTGATTTGCTAAGGTATATTTATGAGGGCAGTTTTTTTTTCAACCTCCAATAGGCTATTAATAAAAGACAAGTTCATAGAAAACAATTATTTTATTACCAAAAGTTTTGTACAGTTATGGTTACTATTCCACAAAATCACGGAAAAGATGGAGACATTTATCATACCTGTGAACACACTCTGAAATACCTGTGGAAAAAATGTTACTGCCAATGATTTCAAATGAGCCTTGACGTTATTTTGAAGATGCATCCATTGTTATGATTGTTGTTTTGTTTCCGGTGTGTCATATTGGATCCAAGTTTCATCTCCAGTAACAATTGATTTCAAAAAGTTCTCTCCTTTGTCATGATAACGGTGAATGATATTATCACAATGAAGGAGAAAACTTTTTGAAATCAAAACGGTGAAGGACGGTATCATGATGGAGAAAACGTTTTGAAATCAAAACGGTGAAGGACGTTATCATGATGGAGAAAACTTTTAGAAATCAAAACGGTGAAGGACGTTATCATGATGAAGGAGAAAACGTTTTGAAATCAAAACAGTGAAGGACGTTATCATGATGAAGGAGAAAACTTTTAGAAATCAAAACGGTGAAGGACGTTATCATGATGAAGGAGAAAACGTTTTGAAATCAAAACAGTGAAGGACGTTATCATGATGAAGGAGGAAACTTTTTGAAATCAATTGTTACTGGAGATGAAACTTGGATCCAATATGACACACTGAAAACAAAATGACAATCACAACGGATGCATCTTCAAAATAATGTCAAGGCTCATTTGAAATCATTGGTGGTAACACTTTTTGCAGAGGGTATTTCAAAGCTTGTTCACAGGTACGATAAATGTCTCCATCTTTTCCGTGGTTATGTTGAATGGTAACCATAAGTGTACAAAACTTTTGGTAATAAAATAATAGTTTTCTATGAACTTCTTTTATATATAGCCTATTGGAGGTTGAAAAAAAAAAAAAAAAAAAAAAAAAAACAGCCTTCGTACTTAAGATGAGTTGGTGCTAGTAACACTAACATTTTACTATTAGATGTATTGCACTCTCATATTTCCAAGGAAATATGTAATAGCCCAAAGTGGGCCTCAATCTGCCAACCTAACTGTTGGCCTCATGCCCACACACACAAGGCAGATGTGGACGATCATCCAACCGTTATGGGGAGGAGATGTGGTCAGCAACTTGGCACCCACAGCCTGAAAGTTGACTTTGTAGAGTAGGGTTTGCTACCTAGCATAGCTTCTCACTTTCCTGACAATGCTGAGTAGGTACTGGTGGGATTGAACCCAGTCACATTCCGCAGCAGGGAACCAAAGCACAATGCTCTAGCCCACTGCGCTATGATGCAGGACAAGGAAATATGCAATAAAGGTATTTCTACAAATACTTATCTCAAATAAGACAGAGTAGGTAGAAGAACAGTTTGTGCAAGACTAAGTACAGAAAGTCATATGAGTGTAATACATCTGATCTAAATGAGACTGTTTACTGGGTACTGTGAATAAAGTTGAAGTGTTGTTACTCTGGACATTATGTGATGTTCCTTATATCAAATGTCTAGAGGCAAGTATAACATATGACACTCTTTTTCTTGATGCAGGTATATTTAACCGGTTTTTATCTTGGGCACCATTCCAGATATTTGGCTCACTTACATATTGCATCTATCTCATTCATTTTATTCTACAGAGGATAGCAAGTGGAAGTTTGAAAGAACCAGTAACTTGCAGCTCTTATCACATGGTAAGTCACACATATTTATTTCTCTTTTAAAATTTACTTTATGTACAAGGATGATCCACATGTTTTCACCTAAACATTTTTTTATTACTTACACACGTTAAAGAGTAATATTTTATCTTCATATTCTCAATTTCTACTACTGTGTACTCCAATTCCCATTGTACATATAATTTATATGTAATTTCCACACATTGTACATATAGTAGATAAAATAATAAAGCTTTTTTTGGAATTATTGTTGATGAATGGGTAGAGAAGTTCATATAAATGAACACATAGAACTTTTTTAATATTCTGAATATTTCTGTCTCTAATTAGATATCTTCTTGCAACTGGAGAATACATTTCTTCTATTAATAGTTTCGTCTCTGGTTCTTATTATCAACATTCTGCTTCATTAAATACTTTCTACTATTGAATTATAACTGCCCTTTTTATTTTTATTTAAAGTGTTTCAGCTCCATTTACATCCCTTTCAACATTCCAATCATTTTCTCCCTACACTTGTTCCTTTTCTCAGTTTATAACTTGCTTGTTCCATTTACTTCAAATAGCATTTTAAGCATTGGTTGTTATTCAATGTGACCTTCATCTATATGTTATATTTCAGGTGTGTAAAGCATTGACTGACTTCCTAGCTGCAGTTATATCAGGACTCATTCTGTGCCTGTTTGTCGAGATGCCCATTTCAAATGTCTTCCAAATGAAGTTTTTCTCAGGTACGTAAGCCACTGATCATCTCATACTATTAGCAGTTATTATTTACTGGGAACTACTAGATAATATTATACAACTGATAAAATTAGCAATTATCATAAAGAACAAACAGGATGGCTCAGGCAGTTTCGTCTCTGGCCTTCATTTGGGAGGTCTGGGTTCGATCCCGTGGCTGACCTACCTGACCCATGGGGTTTTTGGGGTTTCCCAGATCACCAGATGAAACTTGGGTAACTTAATGACATCCTCCAAATTTCCTGTCCCTCCATTTCATCTCTATTATCACTTCACATCATCTCTTATCTCGTAGTCTCTTTCAAGGTAGAAGTGTTGGCAACAGTCTCGGCATTGCATGGCAGGAAAACTACTTCCTCCTCTGATGGGACAGTCTCCAGTCTCTTGGCCAGCCCTTTGAGGATCACAGTGGGTGGAATACCGGTTGCATTGCCTTGCCAGGGAGTTTCCAACTAGTTAAGTGTATATACCCTGCCCCCTGCACTGTCATGACTCCTTTGGACAACTGCTGTCTGTCTCCCCTCACCTCATCCTTCCTCCTGGGTGTGACCCACTTGGAGACATAGGTAAAAGAGAACAAATTTGGACCTCCGTGCTGAATTCCCTCCATACAATTCTATCATAACCTATAACATAAAGACAGAAATCTTTTATTTTAGTATTACTTTGTTATTACAGTAATATATGCTTTAAGATATATGTTATACTGGCAATTCTTTCCTAATTGGCCTCAGTTCCTCTGTGTAGTATATATCTACTCTTTTAACAGTATGTTTACATCACAACTGTCAGTATGAGACCAACAAACACTGCTACCCTACAGAAGTAAAGCATTGGCAAGATATCGAGGGCTTTAAGCTTTAAACAAAGTATAGCTGATATTCTTTCAGCAATTGCAAACATGATCAAACCTCTGTTTTTGTTAAGGAACAACTGGCAGGTGTGGTTAATGAGGAAGTCATTGAAAAAGTCTACATTATGAGTCTCCCTGATAGTTAAAATTTCCAAAGTGATGGAGACCATAGGCATCTCGACAAGAATGGCAATTCATATTTCGCATGATAAGTTGGAGATGAACAAGTTGTTGGTCCAATTGGGTTGCATTTGTCCATTTGGAAAACAGGCAAGTGCAGTTCTCAACTTCAAGAGGGCAGGGTCCCTACACTTTTCCAGTTCGAAACTCCTTGTCAGGCTAGAACAACTGACATCCCAACCTAATGTAGTCCAGAAATGGTTCACTAAGCCAGCCCATGTTTACCAGGAGCATATCATCCTGCCATGAGGCGTCAAGACACCCGCCGACACTTATACCCTGAATGAGACCAGATGAGAGATTTTGTGAAATGGAGGGACAGGAAATTTGGGAGATGTAATTAACCTATATAGCATTAGGCTGCCAATGCGGGGAAGCACCCTAAAAAACCCATGGATGAGGTAGGTCCTGAATGTGGGCGACAGACGAAACTGCCTGAGCCATACCGCTCAGTACAAAAGAGAGAGAAAATGTTGGTCTGTAAAGTAAAACTGTCATTCCCCTTTGATCCCAGATGTGTCTCACACACATTACTACTCAGTTCATCAGATGACATTCATATCACATATTGAAATAATATGAGCCATGTTTAGATGGTGGGGAATTACACAATCCCAAGATTACAAGTACAGAGTTACCCTAATGTTGCTGAGGACATTTGGATTGTACGTATTTCCTCCATTTTCTGCTAATAAATAAGTGATATGCTTATCTTTCTTGATTTCATTAATGCTAAAACAGAAATAGCATTAACATGGACATTAACCATCCGGAAAGATCATCACACAGAGTGTTTTATCACATATTTATACTAAACTTTGTTTCTTTCTACAGGATGCAAAGAATGTAGTGTTGAGAACAGGAACTCTATTTTGAACTCCAAATCTACTAAAGGGAACTGAGAAGTACATGAAGAAGAAGACTATAACATATCGAGATTTAACTGTATTGGAACACCACAGTGAAGCGAAATAATTATTAATTTTTAGATGAGTCGTAATTTTTAGTCTAATTTTTAGATGTGTAATAAATACGACTCATCTAAAAATTAATAAGATTATAACATGTTTAAGTCATCTTGGAGTGTATTTGTAAACAAAGCATCAAACTTGGTCTAGTAGCACGTCTGTTAGTTATAAGGCAGCTAAACATTACATATTACCCAAAGTGTAATTAATAAATAAAACAGAAACTGACAACAGTGAAGTAACAAATATTGTAAAATTATTTGCCATAAACTTCACTTATATTTTATTTATTTATCAGTTTAATTATTTAGATTGTGACCAGGTTTACATTGAAAGGACCAAACATACTTAGGAAACAAGAATGAAGGAAAATTTTAGAAATGTTAGCTATAAACAATTTTGATAAATCAGCTGTGGCAGATCACTTTTGGTCATTCAGTCATGAAGTAAATCCAGAAATTAAAATATTATAGCAATTAAATGATCCAGTAGATTTAATGGATTGAGAAAAAATATTTATTTTATATTATATCTAAAAATTGTGTAATGAATTTTGAATTATCAGTGGTCGATTCTGTATTTATGTTCTTTTACTTTATGAATTTAGTAATAAAACTTATCCACTCCCTATTATCTGACATGATAACAACAGGAATAGACTGATGATGCAAATGAGTATTTGTGAAACTACTCTCTAGTTCTCTGGAAAGTTTATCAATTTACATCAAAAGTTAGGTGAATAAATAAAATACAGTGCTTTCTTCCTCATTAGCAAGTTAAGTGCCTCAAATAACTGAGTCCTCTGGAAAGTTGATCAATTTACATAAAAAATTAGGTGAATAAATAAAATACAGTGCTTTCTTCCTCATTAGCAAGTTAAGTGCCTCAAATAACTGCGACACTAACAACCAAAGAACACAAACATACTTTGGAGAAAAATAGATTTTTGTTAAAATTAAAATTTTTATCCAAGGCTGAACGCTAATAGCTTCCATTTGTTTTTAAACAAGTCTCAATATCCTATAAATGCCATGAAAAATCATGGACCCACTTTTTATTATGAAGCTTTAATAATATTAGCATTATTACTTATATTCACAATATTTTCACACATAGACTAGCGACAGTATAGTCACTATTTGCCATTGTAAATCTTGTATTAATGAGAACATAAACAAGAGATCCATGACCAATATTAGATAAGTCTAAGCTTTTCTCTACCTACTACCTACATCATTTAACTATCTACCTATCCACCTACCTACCGGGCTACCTATCTAGCCGCACACCTACCTATCTACCTATGCAAATACCTACCTAACTACCCAACCAACTACCTACCTGGCTACCTAACTATCTACCTACCCATATTCAAACCTATCCACTCACCTACCTATCTAACTACCCAAATACCTATCTACCCAACCAACTACTTACTATCTACCCACCCACATTCAAACCTACCCACTCACCTATCTACCTACCCAAATACCTATCTACCAAACCAACTACCTATCTGCCTACCTAAATATCTACCCACCCATATCAAAATCTACCCACTCACTTACCTATCTAACTACCCAAATACATATCTTCCCACCCAACTACTTACCTGGCTACCTAATTATCTACCCAACCACATTCAAACATACCCACTCACCTACCTATCTACCTACCCAAATACCTATCTACCCAACCAACTACTTAACTGGCTACCTGACTATCTACCCACATACAAACCTACCCACTCACCCACCTATCTACCCAAATACCTATCCACCCAACCAACCACTTACCTGGCTACCTAACTATCTACCTACCCATATTAAAACCTAACCACTCACCTACGTATCTACCTACCGAAATACCTATCTACCCAACCAACTACCTACCTGGCTACTTAACTATCTACACATCCATATTCAATCCTACCCACTCCCCTACCTATCTACCTACCCAAACACCTATCTACACAAACAACTACTTACCTGGCTACCTAACTATCTACCTATCTACCTACCCAAATATCTGTCTACCCAACCAACTACTTACCCGGCTACCTAACTATCTACCCACCCACATTCAAACCTAAATATCTACATACCCAAATCCCTATCTACCCAACCAAATACCTACCTGGCTACCTAACTATCTACCTACCCACATTCAAAGCTATTCACTCACCTACATATCTACCTACCCAAATACCTATCTATCCAACCAACTACTAACCTGGCTACTTAACTATCTGCACACCCACATTCAAACCCACCCACTCATCCACCTATCTATCAACCCAAATACCTATCTACCCAACCAACTACTTACCTGGCTACCTAACTATCTACCCACCCACATACGAACCTACCCACTCACCTACCTAACTACCTACCCAAATACCTATCTACCAAACAAACTACTTAACTGGCTACCTAACTATCTACCCACCCACATTCAAACCTACCCACTCACCTACCTATCTACCTACCGAAATAGATATCTACCCAACCAACTACCTACCTGACTACCTAACTATCTACACACCCACATTCAAACCTACCCACTCACCTACCTATCTACCTACCCAAATACCTATCTACCCAACCAACTACTTATCTGGCTACCTAACTATCTAACCACCCACATTCAAATCGACCTATCTACCTACACAAATACCTATCTAACCAACCAAATACTAACCTCGTTACCTACCTGTCTACCCACCCATATTCAAACCTACCTATCTACCTACACAAATACCTATCTACCCATCCGACTACCTACCTGGCTACCTAACTATTTACCCACCCATATTCAAACCTACCCACTCCCCTACCTATCTACTTACCCAAATACCTATCTACCCAACCAACTACTTACCTCGCTACCTAACTGTCTACCCACCCACATTCAACCTACCCACTCACCTACCTATCTACCTACCGAAATACCTATCTACCCAACCAACTACCTACCTGGCTACCTAACTATCTACACACCCACATTCAAACCTACCCACTCACCTACCTATCTTCCTACACAAATACCTCTCTATCCAACCAACTACTTACCCGGCTACCTAACTATCTACCCACCCACATACGAACCTAACCACTCACCTACCTATCTACCTACCCAAATACCTCTCTACCCAATCAACTACTTACCTGTCTACCTAACTATCTACCCACCCACATACGAACCTAGCCACTCACCTTCCTATCTACCTACCGAAATACCTATCTACCCAACCAACTACTTACCTGGCTACCTAACTATCTACCCACATACGAACCTACCCTCTCACCTACCTGACTACCTACGCAAATACCACTCTGCTCAACCAACTACTTACCTGGCTACCTAACTATCTACCCACCCACATTCAAACCTACCTATCTACCTACACAAATACCTATCTACCCAACCAACTACTAACCTGGCTACCTAACTGCCTACCCACCAACATTCAAACCTACCTATCTACCTACACAAATACCTATCTACCCAACCAACTACTTACCTGGATACCTAACTATCTACCCACCCACATTTAGACCTACGCACTCACCCAGCTATCTACCTACCCAAATACCTACCCAACCAACAACTTACCTGGCTACCTAACTATCTACCCACCCACATTCAAACCTGCCCACTCACCTACCTATCTGCTTACCCAAATACCTATCTACCCAACCAGCTACTTACCTGGCTACCTAACTATCTACCTACCCACATACAAACTTACCCACTCACCCACCTACCTATCTACCTACCCAAATACCTATCTACCCAACAAACTACTTACCTGGCTTCCTAACTATCTACCTACCCACATAAAAACCTACCCACCTATCTACCTACCCAAATACCTATCTACCTACCCAAATACCTACCTACCCACATACAAACCTACCCACCTATCTACCTACCCAAATATCTATCTACCTACCCACATACAAACCTACCCACCTATCTACCTACCTACCCAAATACCTATCTACCTACTCAAATACCTATCTACCTAACCAAATATTTACCTACCCACATACAACCTACCCACCTATCTACCTGTCTACCCACATACAAACCTACCCGCCTATCTCTCTATCTACCTACCCACCCAAATACCTATCTACCTAACTAAAGATCTATCTACATACCCAAATACCTATCTACCTACCCAAATACTTATGTACCTACCCAAATAACTGCGTACCTCCCCACCTATCTACCTACCCACATACAAACCTACCCACCTATCTACCTACCCAAATACCTATCTACCCACCCACATACAAACCTACCCACCTATCTACCTACCCCAATACCTATCTACCTACCCCCATACAAACCTACCCACCTATCTACCTACCCATATACCTACCTATCCACACACCTATCTACCTACCCGACCACCCGCACACCTACCTATCTACCTACACAAAGCCTGCCCACCCAAACAACTACCTACCTGGCTACCTTACTTTCTACCCACCCACATACAAACCTACCTATCTACCTACCCTTATACGGCTGCACCGTGGCTCAGTGGTTAGACCGCTTGGCGCTCACCAAGGCAGCCCGGGTTCGATCCTAGGCGACCGCAAAGTGAGATTTGTGGTGGACATCATGGCGTTGGGGTGGGTTTTCTCCGGGAGCTCCGGTTTACCCCGCGATTTCATTCCACCGGTGCTCTATCACATGCATCATCAGTGTCACCGCCTGCGGTGCCGTATGTAGTAAAAGCGGGCATTAAACACTACACATTTCCATCTCATTACCCATATACCTACCTGCCTACCCACCTACCTACCGACCTAACCAACCACCTACCTACCTGGCTACCTAACTAACCACATACAAACCTACCCACCTATTTACCTTCCTGCCTACCCACCTACCTATCTACCTACCCAACCAACTACCTACCTGGTCACCTATCTACCCACCCACATACAAGCATACTCCAACTTGCAACTCTGTCCAACTTGCAATGCGGTTTTCGTCGCCATCGCTCAAGTGTCGACAATCTAACACGCCTCCAGGGGTATATTTCCGATGCCTTTCTACTGAAACAGCACGCCGTGGGCGTGTTCCTCGACCTGGAGAAGGCCTATGACACCACTTGGCGGTACGGCATACTCCGTAACCTTCATAGTTACGGTATGCGTGGTCATCTACCCGAGTTTTTATGCAAGTTTTTAAAACTTCGCCGTTTTCGTGTGCGCATAGGAAAAACGATATCCCAGGAGCGGATACAGGAGAACGGTGTACCTCAAGGGTCGATTTTGAGCGTCACCCTTTTCGCCGTAGCGATTAACGGCATCACTAATGCCGTTAGAAGTGGAATTCCATCATCCCTCTATGTTGACGACTTCGCAATCTATTATAGGTCTGCCAACATATATCACATTGAGCGCCAACTGCAGCTGACCATTACCCAGCTAGCAGCTTGGGCGCTTCAAACCGGCTTCCGTTTATCAGCTGCGAAGACGCAGTGTATCCACTTTCACCGCCTACGAGGTATTCACCCGCCTCCTGATCTTTATTTGAACGGCACACCCCTGCCATTTGTCTCGCACCTGAAGTTCTTGGGCCTCTACTTGGACCGACAACTCAATTGGGAGCACCACATTCGTCACCTTCGAGCCTCTTGCGATCGTTCTCTTCGGGTGCTGAAGGTATTATCTGGAGCATCTTGGGGGGGGGGCGATCGCACGGTAATGTTGAGGCTGTACCGCTCTCTGGTTCGGTCCAAGCTGGACTATGGCAGTTTTATTTATGGCGCAGCGACCGCCTCTAAACTTCGCCTTTTAGACACCGTGCATCACACTGGCATCCGCCTTGCCACAGGAGCTTTCCGCACCAGTCGAGTCGACTGCCTGTATGCAGACTCAGGCGAACCTCCACTCCATATTCGTCGCTCGCTGTTACTGTGCTCATACGTGTCGAAGTTGGCAAGTTATCACAATCATCCTTGTTTCAAACCAGTTCTGTGTCCAGATATAGTCCACCGTTATATGCGCCCTGGTTCTCGGACACGCCCCGTGGGAATAAGATTTCGGGATCTCCTACATTCCCATGGCCTCCGAATGCCTCGCGTGGAGAGGTCGTCCATCTGCCCTTATCCTGCATGGCAGCTCGATCGTGCGCGGTTCGATCTAACTCTTTCAAACAACCTTAGACTCGCTACTCCACATTCGGCGTTCCAACAACTTTTTGCCGAACTACTGAGCCGTTACCCTAACTATGTTCCGGTCTTTACAGAGGGTTCTCAGTTAGGTAGCACTACGGGTTGCGCGTTCTTTATTAACGGTGAGGCTCATAAATTTCGTCTTGTGGACTCCACTTCGGTCTTCTCAGCAGAGCTGTATGCCATCTTCTATTTGCTCCTTTTTATTTGCAAGTTAGCTCCTGGCTCTTTTATTGTCTGCACTGATTCTCTGAGTGCTCTTCAGGCCTTGCAACAGCACACAGCCGCTCACACCCTCGTTTTAAAAATACAGGCCCAGATCTCGCAAATGCTCAGGCGCGGTTACAATTTTGTTTTTACTTGGACCCCAGGCCATGTGGGGATTTCCGGAAACGAGGAGGCGGACGCGGCTGCTAAGTCAGCTTGCCGTTTACCCCGGAGTTTAACAACAAGGGTGCCATACCAGGATGTGCAACGTTTTTTCCGTCGCCAACTACTATTTGCTTGGCAGCAATCCTGGACAGCTTTAGAAGGCACACAACTCCGGGCGATAAAGGAGAGCGTACAACCCTGGCCAACTTCCTGTAGGGATAACCGGCGAGCCGAGGTGATACTCACCCGGCTGAGAATTGGGCACACACGCGCAACGCATGGCCATCTATTAAGAGGGGAACCGGCCCCTGTGTGTACTCCGTGTGCAGTACCTCTCACCGTGCGGCATGTATTGCTGGATTGCCCGCAATACACCCGCGTTCGCCAGTCTTTGGGCCTAAGAGCTAACTTGCACGGTATTTTAGGGAACGACCCAGTGGCCGTGGATAAGGTTCTGCGGTTCGTTTTTAAAATCGGTTTTAGCAAACAAGTATAACTTGTATTTTATATTTATTAATTTTAGAGATTTTAAATTATAAGTTTTAGATGGTTTTTATGTCATTTTAACAGTTGAGTGGTTTTATTACATTTTACCTTTTAAGCTAATTTTTTTTATAGCTTTTCGGTTTTAATGTTGACTTGGGGCCCAAATGACCTTGTTGTCGACGGGCCCTTAAACAGCACATACTCACTCACTTACAAGCATACTCTCCTATCTACCTACCCAAATACCTATCTACCCACACACCTATCTAACTACCTACCTACACACCTACCTATCTACCTACCCAAATACCAGCTTACCGGTCTACCTGCATTTCCACCCACCTACTAATCTACCTACCTGCCTACCCACCCACCGATCTACCTACAGAAATACCTTTCTACCCACACACCTATATAACTACCTGCCTACCCAACCACCTCTCTACCTACTCAAAAGCTGCCTACCGACCTACCTGCCTATCCACACACCTATCTATCTACCGAAATACCCACCCACATATCTACCCACCTACCTACTCAAATACCTGCCCACCCACCTATCTACCTACCGAAATACCTACCTACCCACATATCTACCCACCTACCTACCCAAATACCTGCCTACCGACCTACCTGCCTACCCACCCATCTACCTACCGAAATACCTACATATCCACCCACATACCAACCTGCCTGTCTACACACCTATCTACCTACTGAAATATCTACCTACCCACCACACAACTACCTATCCACCTAACTACCTATCACACACCTACATACTCACCGATCTACCCACCTACCAACCTATCTACCTATTCACCCACTTGCCTACCCATCCACCTACCCTGCAACCTACCTACCCACCTACCTATCTACCTACATACCCATCTTCGTACCTATCTACCTACCCAAATAGCTACCTACCACCCACCTATCTACCTACCTATTCACCCACCTGTCTACACACACACCTATCTACCTACCAAACTACCTACCTATCTCCCAACCTATTAACCCTGCCTACCCATCTACCTGACTACCCACCTATCTACCTAACCACATACCTACCTATGCACCTATCTACCTACCCACCTATCTACCTACGCACCAAACCTCCCACCTATCTACCTACCAACTCACCTACTTACCCTCCCGCCTATCTACTTACCCACTCACCTACTTACCCACCTATCTACCTAAATACCTACCCACCTATATGCCCATCTACCTACTCACCAACCTACCTATCTACCTACCTAAATACGTACCCTCCCACCCACCTATCCTCCTGTCTTCCTATCTACCTACCAACCCACCTATCTACCAACCCACCCCCTACCCACCCACCTACCTATCTACCTACCCACCTGCCTACTCACCTACCTACTCACCGACCTACCCACCTGTCTGCCCATTTACCTACCTACCCACCTGCATACACACCAACCTATCTACCCACCTGTCTACCCATTTACCCACCCAAACACCTACCTATCTACCTAACCAAATACCTACCTATTCACCCTCCCACCTACCTACCCACCTATCTGCCTACCCACCCACCTACCTACCCACTCACCCACCTACCTACCCACCTACCTGTCTACCTACCCATCCAGCCACCTATCTTCCTACGCACCTACCCAATTATCTACCCACCTACCCATCTACCTATCCATCCAGCCACCTATCTACCGACCTACCTATCTACCTACACCCCACCTACTTATCTACCTACCCATCTAGCCACCTATCTACCTAACCACCTACCTATCTACCTACACACCCATCCACCTATCTACCTACCCATCCAACCATCTATCTACCTACCCAAATACCTACCCACCTACCTCTATACCCACCTACGTATCTACCTGCCGACCTACCTATCTACCTGCCGACCTACCTATCTACCTGCCGTCCTACCTATCTACCTGCCGACCTACCTATCTACCTGCCCACCTACCTTTCTACCCACACACCTAACTATCTACCTACCCATCCAGCCACCTATCTACCTACCCACCCATCTTCCTACCTAGCCATCTATAAAATAATTTAGAAAGAGAAAAATAAGAAATGGAAACAATCATATACGTACAAATGCAAGTAACATTAGTAAGTAGTAATTATTCTAGTGTAATTACTAACTTAGTAAATATATTGTTCTATGAAACAGTTAGTTAATAAGAGCTTGAGACAAGTTGAAAATATCTGACTCAAAATAATGAAGTTCATTACATATATACATTAGCAAAGTACGTATTAAAGCGCTGGGAGACATATCAGGAGAAAGGGAAGAGAAACGAGAAAATTCATGCCAAATAATATTGTATTTCAATTAATGGAAATCAATCGTTCTTCCACACTAGCTGTGTGTAGGGGATGATTTGTGAAGGTAGGAGGACGGAGACTGGGAGATCCGTAGTTCAAATCCCGGCTATGGCACTGAACTTTTCAATTTGACTTTACTTAAGGTAATTGGTGGAAATGAATCATTTCTTCACACTAGCTGTATATAAGCTAAGGTTTTTGATAGATAGAGTCAACAATGCCACGACCGGTATCTGAACCATGGATCTTCTGGTTTCCAGGAATTGCGCCTAGCTCAATTAGTTGCGCGGTGTCAGCTTCCAGGATCGTTGGTCCCATTTTCTTTGATACGACTGTAGACACTGAAGTTTATATGGGTATCCTCAAGACATTTGTGGAGCAGCTGGATGATATCAAATTGAGAGAAGGTTATAGAGCAACTTGCCACACATCTAATGACATCATGAAACTTGATAATCGAATAATTTCAAAAGATCTGTGCCTCCCCCCCCCTCCAGATCTCCTGACCTAACGTCACCGGAGTTTTTCTTGTGAGCTATCTAAAAAATAGAGTGCACAAGAATAGGCCAACTGATGTTCTCTAGGAATCTATTCGAACCGAAATAACTGACATTGGCGAGGATACTCCCCGTAAAACTTGAGAGAATATGGTGAGACTAGTACAAAGATGCTAGCTTAACCTAGGGGTTACCACAATATAACGTTGCCCGCCTCGTTAGCGTATATGGTAGCGTGTCTGCCTCTCGTTCAAGAGGTCTCGATTCGAACCTCGGTCAGGATGAGTTACCTGGATAAGGTTTTATCCGGGCTTTTCCCTTATCCTGAAAGACTAACGTCTGGTAGCTCTATGCTCTATGGTCCCTGGAGTCATTTGAGCATCATTTCATTCATCGTCCGATATGACTTAACGTTGCAGGTTTTCTCTTATCCTGAAAGATGCATGTCTGATAACTCTAAGCTCTATGTACCCTGTACTCATTTGAACATCATTTCATTCACCGTCCGATATGACTTTACGTTGGAGGTTTTCTCTTATCCTGAAAAATGAATGTCTGCTAACTCTAAGCTCTATGTACCCTGTACTCATTTGAACATCATTTCATTCATCGTCCGATATGACTTAACTTGGAGGACGTAAATGACAAAAAAGAAAAACAATATAACGTTTGTATGTGAAGTTTTGGGTAGGAATTACTGGTCCTAATAATCTTAGTAAAACTAATTTAGTTAATGACTTACTGTCTATTGGAGCTATTTAACAAAAAACTGTAAAGTGAGGAGATAATACAAGGCATAGAAACCTGCTCCTCCGTCATAGTAAGTCAAGCCGTAGATGTATAGTTCGTGAGTCTGTCACACCCAGACCACCATAAAGAGCCTCAATTATCAATTTTATAAGTAATTTTCTGAAGAAGTGTTGTTACCACATGGAACTAAAGATGTGTTTAAATCCCAGAGTAGAGGTAACGTCCGACTTATTTCGTCACGACACAGAAGGAAGTAAACAGTGCAGCTCGTTTGGCTTAGTGAAGTTATAGTTCCCAAAACTAGACGAAGTTGAACTATATTTATTTTGTCAAGGATTTGTACGAAGACGTCGCCATTCTCTCTAGCGCTACACTTTTGCTTTTTGTATTTCCTAAGTCTAGTAACAAGACTTACCCAGAAGCAATTCTGACAATTATTTCCAAAACAAGGAACTCAAAAATATTCTGTGTATCAACGAGCCGCCAGGATCATATCACACAATCTACCTGAGACATGGAAAGAAAGGCAGTTAAGGGGAGAAAACGCATTCGTCGGAAATGATCCCGCGTCTCGAGTACCACTAATCAAACCGGAACCTACACATGGTGCAAGGAGCGTCGTCCGTTGCAGCTCAAGGATTTAAACCTGGGCGAGGACGGGACAGGCTCATTCTGTTGTTTTCCTTCACGTGTACTGCACCCTGTGCCATGTGTCTTCAGGTAAGGTACTTTACTCCTCTATGCACATCACGACAATTATGCATCGCTAAAATTTACCACAAATTGTAAACATTTCCGATATTTGTGCGTAACTATTATACTTATTACTACTTCTACTTTGATACTAAATAAATAATGTTTTAATTTCAACAGTTTTAAATATATGAACAAGTATTTTAAATAAATTGCATGTTTCAACAAGATCTTCATTTGTTTGCAGTAATATTTTGTCTATCTCTTACAGTTTATCAGTTATACAAAAGTCATTCAGAATAAAGAGAACGTCTGAGTACATTCACAGAAAATTCAAGATATACATTTGTTGTGTAGTAATATTTTGTCTATCTCTTACAGTTTATCAGTTATACAAAAGTCATTGAGAATAAAGAGAACGTCTGAGTACATTCACAGAAAATTCAAGATATACAATTGTTGTGTAGTAATATTTTGTCTATCTCTTACAGTTTGTCAGTTATACAAAAGTCATTCAGAATAAAGAGAACTTCTGAGTACATTCACAGAAAATTCAAGATATACATTTGTTGTGTAGTAATATTTTGTCTATCTCTTACAGTTTATCAGTTATACAAAAGTCATTCAGAATAAAGAGAGCTTCTGAGTACATTCACAGAAAATTCAAGATATACATTTGTTGTGTAGTAATATTTTGTCTATCTCTTACAGTTTATCAGTTATACAAAAGTCATTCAGAATAAAGAGAACTTCTGAGTACATTCACAGAAAATTCAAGATATACATTTGTTATGTAGTAATATTTTGTCTATCTCTTACAGTTTATCAGTTATACAAAAGTCATTCACAATAAAGAGAACTTCTGAGTACATTCACAGAAAATTCAAGATATACATTTGTTTTGTAGTAACATTTTGTCTATCTCTTACAGTTTATCAGTTATACAAAAGTCATTCAGAATAAAGAAAACTTCTGAGTACATTCACAGAAAATTCAAGATATACATTTGTTCTGTAGTAATATTTTGTCTATCTCTTACAGTTTGTCAGTTATACAAAAGTCATTCAGAATAAAGAAAACTTCTGAGTACATTCACAGAAAATTCAAGATATACATTTGTTCTGTAGTAATATTTTGTCTATCTCTTACAGTTTATCAGTTATACAAAAGTCATTCGGAATAAAGAGAACTTCTGAGTACATTCACAGAAAATTCAAGATATACATTTGTTGTGTAGTAATATTTTGTTTATCTCTTACAGTTTATCAGTTATACAAAAGTCATTCGGAATAAAGAGAACTTCTGAGTACATTCACAGAAAATTCAAGATATACATTTGTTGTGTAGTAATATTTTGTCTATCTCTTACAGTTTATCAGTTATACAAAAGTCATTCGGAATAAAGAGAACTTCTGAGTACATTCACAGAAAATTCAAGATATACATTTGTTCTGTAGTAATATTTTGTCTATCTCTTACAGTTTATCAGTTATACAAAAGTCATTCGGAATAAAGAGAACTTCTGAGTACATTCACAGAAAATTCAAGATATACATTTGTTGTGTAGTAATATTTTGTCTATCTCTTACAGTTTATCAGTTATACAAAAGTCATTCGGAATAAAGAGAACTTCTGAGTACATTCACAGAAAATTCAAGATATACATTTGTTGTGTAGTAATATTTTGTCTATCTCTTACAGTTTGTCAGTTATACAAAAGTCATTTAGAATAAAGAGAACTTCTGAGTACATTCAAAGAAAATTCAAGATATACAATTGTTGTGTAGTAATATTTTGTCTATCTCTTACAGTTTGTCAGTTATACAAAAGTCATTCAGAATAAAGAGAACTTCTGAGTACATTCACAGAAAATTCAAGATATACATTTGTTGTGTAGTAATATTTTGTCTATCTCTTACAGTTTATCAGTTATACAAAAGTCATTCAGAATAAAGAGAGCTTCTGAGTACATTCACAGAAAATTCAAGATATACATTTGTTGTGTAGTAATATTTTGTCTATCTCTTACAGTTTATCAGTTATACAAAAGTCATTCAGAATAAAGAGAACTTCTGAGTACACTCACAGAAAATTCAAGATATACATTTGTTATGTAGTAATATTTTGTCTATCTCTTACAGTTTATCAGTTATACAAAAGTCATTCACAATAAAGAGAACTTCTGAGTACATTCACAGAAAATTCAAGATATACATTTGTTTTGTAGTAACATTTTGTCTATCTCTTACAGTTTATCAGTTATACAAAAGTCATTCAGAATAAAGAAAACTTCTGAGTACATTCACAGAAAATTCAAGATATACATTTGTTCTGTAGTAATATTTTGTCTATCTCTTACAGTTTGTCAGTTATACAAATGTCATTCAGAATAAAGAAAACTTCTGAGTACATTCACAGAAAATTCAAGATATACATTTGTTCTGTAGTAATATTTTGTCTATCTCTTACAGTTTATCAGTTATACAAAAGTCATTCGGAATAAAGAGAACTTCTGAGTACATTCACAGAAAATTCAAGATATACATTTGTTGTGTAGTAATATTTTGTCTATCTCTTACAGTTTATCAGTTATACAAAAGTCATTCGGAATAAAGAGAACTTCTGAGTACATTCACAGAAAATTCAAGATATACATTTGTTCTGTAGTAATATTTTGTCTATCTCTTACAGTTTATCAGTTATACAAAAGTCATTCGGAATAAAGAGAACTTCTGAGTACATTCACAGAAAATTCAAGATATACATTTGTTGTGTAGTAATATTTTGTCTATCTCTTACAGTTTGTCAGTTATACAAAAGTCATTCAGAATAAAGAAAACTTCTGAGTACATTCACAGAAAATTCAAGATATACATTTGTTGTGTAGTAATATTTTGTCTATCTCTTACAGTTTATCAGTTATACAAAAGTCATTCAGAATAAAGAGAACTTCTGAGTACATTCACAGAAAATTCAAGATATACATTTGTTGTGTAGTAATATTTTGTCTATCTCTTACAGTTTATCAGTTATACAAAAGTCATTCAGAATAAAGAGAACTTCTGAGTACATTCACAGAAAATTCAAGATATACATTTGTTGTGTAGTAATATTTTGTCTATCTCTTACAGTTTATCAGTTATACAAAAGTCATTCAGAATAAAGAGAACTTCTGAGTACATTCACAGAAAATTCAAGATATACATTTGTTCTGTAGTAATATTTTGTCTATCTCTTACAGTTTATCAGTTATACAAAAGTCATTCAGAATAAAGAGAACTTCTGAGTACATTCACAGAAAATTCAAGATATACATTTGTTATGTAGTAATGTTTTGTGTATCTCTTACAGTTTATCAGTTATACAAAAGTCATTCAGAATAAAGAGAACTTCTGAGAACATTCACAGAAAATTCAAGATATACATTTGTTGTGTAGTAATATTTTGTGTATCTCTTACAGTTCATCAGTTATACAAAAGTCATTCAGAATAAAGAGAACTTCTGAGAACATTCACAGAAAATTCAAGATATACATTTGTTGTGTAGTAATATTTTGTGTATCTCTTACAGTTTATCAGTTATACGAAAGTCATTCAGAATAAAGAGAACTTCTGAGAACATTCACAGAAAATTCAAGATATACATTTGTTGTGTAGTAATATTTTGTGTATCTCTTACAGTTTATCAGTTATACAAAAGTCATTCAGAATAAAGAGAACTTCTGAGAACATTCACAGAAAATTCAAGATATACATTTGTTGTGTAGTAATATTTTGTGTATCTCTTACAGTTTATCAGTTATACAAAAGTCATTCAGAATAAAGAGAACTTCTGAGTACATTCACAGAAAATTCAAGATATACATTTGTTGTGTAGTAATATTTTGTCTATCTCTTACAGTTTATCAGTTATACAAAAGTCATTCAGAATAAAGAGAACTTCTGAGTACATTCACAGAAAATTCAAGATATACATTTGTTGTGTAGTAATATTTTGTCTATCTCTTACAGTTTATCAGTTATACAAAAGTCATTCAGAATAAAGAGAACTTCTGAGTACATTCACAGAAAATTCAAGATATACATTTGTTGTGTAGTAATATTTTGTCTATCTCTTACAGTTTATCAGTTATACAAAAGTCATTCAGAATAAAGAGAACTTCTGAGTACATTCACAGAAAATTCAAGATATACATTTGTTATGTAGTAATGTTTTGTGTATCTCTTACAGTTTATCAGTTATACAAAAGTCATTCAGAATAAAGAGAACTTCTGAGAACATTCACAGAAAATTCAAGATATACATTTGTTGTGTAGTAATATTTTGTGTATCTCTTACAGTTTATCAGTTATACAAAAGTCATTCAGAATAAAGAGAACTTCTGAGAACATTCACAGAAAGTTCAAGATATACATTTGTTATGTAGTAATATTTTGTGTATCTCTTACAGTTTATCAGTTATACAAAAGTCATTCAGAATAAAGAGAACTTCTGAGTACATTCACAGAAAATTCAAGATATACATTTGTTATGTAGTAATATTTTGTGTATCTCTTACAGTTTATCAGTTATACAAAAGTCACTCAGAATAAAGAGAACTTTTGAGTACATTCACAGAAAATTCAAGATATACATTTGTTATGTAGTAATATTTTGTGTATCTCTTACAGTTTATCAGTTATACAAAAGTCATTCAGAATAAAGAGAACTTCTCAGTACATTCACAGAAAATTCAAGATATACATTTGTTATGTAGTAATATTTTGTGTATCTCTTACAGTTTATCAGTTATACAAAGGTCACTCAGAATAAAGAGAACTTCTGAGTACATTCACAGAAAATTCAAGATATACATTTGTTATGTAGTAATATTTTGTGTATCTCTTACAGTTTATCAGTTATACAAAAGTCACTCAGAATAAAGAGAACTTCTGAGTACATTCACAGAAAGTTCAAGATATACATTTGTTATGTAGTATTATTTTGTCTATCTCTTACAGTTTATCAGTTATACAAAAGTCATTCAGAATAAAGAGAACTTCTGAGTACATTCACAGAAAATTCAAGATATACATTTGTTATGTAGTAATATTTTGTCTATCTCTTACAGTTTATCAGTTATACAAAAGTTATTCAGAATAACGGGAACTTCTGAGTACATTCACAGAAAATTCAAGATATACATTTGTTATGTAGTAATATTTTGTGTATCTCTTACAGTTTATCAGTTATACAAAAGTTATTCAGAATAAAGGGAACTTCTGAGTACATTCACAGAAAATTCAAGATATACATTTGTGTGTAGTAATATTTTGTCTATCTCTTATAGTTTATCAGTTCTACAAAGGTCATTGAGAATAAAGAGAACTTCTGAGAACATTCACAGAAAATTCAGGATATACATTATATCTGTCGTGAAAATATTTTAAACATATGACATTTTAATTGAAATTGTTGGAGCTATTTTTTGAGAAAATCAAATCAAAGTTCGGAAGAATATTGCTTATGAAATAATTGGGTGTTTTTTTTTCTGAAACATTTTTTAAGTTTCAGTGGACTTCTTATTTCTTTTGAAAAATTTTCATGGAATTTTTAAGTGCTTGCTATATGTAATAGAGAATCTAAAAATTAAACTTTTTCATATTAAGAATGTTTGTAAAATATTTAAAGCTGGTTTAATGAAATACATTTGATTTAAATGGCAACAAGTTTAACTAGATGCTACTTAAACCATTACACAGAAATATTGGAGAGCAAGAGAGCTAATGGTTTCATTGCCAAAGCGTAGCATTTGAAAACAACAACAGTTTAACGAGACAGATCTCCATTTAACTGTTCTTATGGCATATAAGTAGATAGGTTTAGGTCAAAAGCTATGGAAACTAATACACTACGAAAACAAGTGACTATAGTGATTATAAAGTGATTTTGTTTTACTGCACTAAGCATGAAGCATGTTTATATGCAGAAGGTAATCAGACAAGTACATCAAACTTCAGTTTACCGCTCGTTGGAGGGAAATACACAGCCAATACCTTCTCGTCCATGTTCAAAACCCAAACAAGTATTATATTCTAATAGTTAATGGTGGAACGCGACTTACTTGTTTATTAGCGAATGAACAAATGTAACGCCCGAGGCTTTAGCGCCGAGACATGTCAAACATCAAACCTCGCTAGTCCCATACGTAATTTTATCCGTTATCTAAGAAAACATTTGACTTGAATAACGACAATTATAAAAATACTAGTTGTACCCTGGCACGCTTTGCTGTGGCACATTATAGTTCCATGGAAGAGAGATGAAGAACAAAACAAAGCATGCGTTTCATGAAAGTTTAAATTTGCAATACTTGTGGGTATACAATATATTTTGTTTTTCCATTGTTTGAGTAGATATAAAGGCTATCTGGTTTGTTGACATACAATAACTGTCGATGTGAGAAGCAATTCGTAGCTAAATCTAAACTACACAATTCTAGATTGATCTTCAGCTTTATTTTGACTGCAAACGCCAATCGAATTGGGAATTGCAATCTTTTAAATTTAAATGGTGTATCGGTCGGGATCATGGAAATTCCAGGAATGAGGGAATCTTCGACTTTGAAACGCCCTTGTTCATCAATTTGTTAACTGCAAGTCGCGTGGCGTTACAGAGTATTGGCTGATTAACATTACATAAAATGATAATTGACAGACAATATTGTGACTTTGTGGGTTCGTGAAATAAAAAGTCCAATTACACCACTCAACAATGTTCTTTATTTCCACCGACTTACAGTTTAACACTTGCCAATTACACAGAATTTCGTGCTGCACACAATTACAATTCACCAGTTCGTCCGTTACAACTTCCTTGTACTCGCGGTTACGTAAGCTCCGGTACACACTCACAGCTACGCACAGTCTTCCGTTGCACAATCTTCTCGTACATTAACACGTCACTGACTAACTCTTACACCAAGAACTGCGACCGTCTCCTCACTCACTAACTGACCAACTCAACTCTGTCTGTCTGTAACCCTCTTTATATAGGAATATCGCCGGTTTCTAGTGACCAGGAGAATGTTCCAGATTCCGTAATTTCTGGAACCAGGTGGACAGAAACAGACGGCACACTGATGTTTTTCCTCCCAACCACTGCCTGTCACCACTACAAGACAAACGAGGGGGAGGTGTGGCTAACGCGGTCCTCCCCTGCCTTCCGTTCCCAGCTGGTTCACAGGGTGTTCCAGCGCTCGCGTTACAGCGAATGCGTTTGGTGGCATTCCTGGAAAATCAATAGAGTTCAAAACTACGATAAATAATTATACATATATATGTCGCTTTGAATGATGGATTGTATAAGTTGATATACATCTTTATGTGCTCCCGACAAGGACAGCTCGTTCACTGAATAAGTCGTGATTCCTAGAATTAATTTGAATATTAGGAAATACTTTTTCGATCCCATCATGACAACTATTAAACACGGGATAGACAGCATTGAAAAGTTAAAAAAAAAAAAAAAAAAAAAAAAAAATGGAAAAAAATGTCTATCCAAATCTCATACAAAACGTAACCTTTACTTACAATTTGGCGAACGGCACAGCTCAATCATTACACAATTACAGAAAAGCACCTCAATTAAAGTGAATATTTAAGTTAGATTGTGGTTATTAATATATTAAAATGAGAGGATTTGTAGTAGTAAACATTTATTCTCTTCACACACCAAGATAACGAAAAAATAACAAAACACTATCTAATTGAAATCTCTGTAGGAAAACAAAATAATAGAACTAAAGGCTAGGGTTAGAGATGGCGTGGGCGTCTTCAAACTCCCTTTTTGACGTTGAGAAAGCTATCTTGTTGCGTCCGCTGGTATGTTACTGACGCGAGAAATAGATGACAATCTTAGAATCGGGTTGTACATCGTATCAAATTGGGAGCTAAGTCGATGCAGGACTTTTAGAGTTTTTCATACGTACACACACGCGTACACTTCTGTATTTAATGCAATTTTCCAAGTTTGATATTTAACCGACTTTCCGTGTTTTGAGTTCTGCTGCACACACAAATTTGGTTTACTAACAATGCTGTTTAAGTCCATGCATCATCAGCGCCGCCTTTCTTTTAATCTATTGACGTGATACTGTTGCTTTTATAAGTATTCCTAACAAACATCGGTCTCAGCTGGTTTCAAACACACGACCTTGGGTCTCTAAGTATATGCAGGGACGCACACACAAGGCACGCAGGTCCAAACATTATCTATTCTACCCCAAGTGTGGCATCCCCGGGAGGAAGGACGAGGAGACAGAGGGCAGGGTTCCTATGCTTAAAGAGTTGGAAACTCCCCGACAGTCCATCACACACTACTGTGAACGGCCCACCAGTTGCCACCTCTAGTTACTATGGTAGAGGAAATAGAATCATGACTGTATATTAGCGAACACGACCAGAACAGAATCACACATGTCGCATGACCTTCGTAAACGTTCGTTTTATTACGTATGCATTCGGCTCAGAAACAAAAGACTGATACAGTGGACAACCAACGTTTATTTAATGGACGCCCTTTAACTCCAATTCTATATTGGGCGTGAAAGACCATTTAATTTTGCTCAAAGGCCTCTTCAGCAGGCTTGAGGTTCTTTTATCCGAAAAAGTTCACTACCTTCACTAGATATGAACCACGACCTGGAAAACGAATGTTGTTTATATGAATCAATGATGCAGCTTTTGTCTATATAAAACACATTTTTGTTTTCTAGTACAAGATATTCTCAGGTTGGAGTCTGCAACTCTTTGGCGATGTATATGAGTTATGGTAAAACAAATTACGGAATTACTTTAACTTTGCGAGATCTATACATCCGATTTTCAAAACTTTTTTTCATCGTGTTGGTACACCTGTTTCTGATGTATTATTTCATTTTCAACTGTTTTGAATATTTGGTTTATTACTGATAGTCGAAAAGGTATAGTGTTTTGAGTTTTTTTGGCGAATTTTCACTTAGTTTGCATTATATTTCGTTTGTAAAAGTGAATAAAGTACAGTACCACACATGAAATGTTGACTGTGTGTAAGACAAGCGTTTAGAAGTGATACAAACGTTACAAAGACGTTGCTGACGACAATGTGGAGAAAGTAAAGATTATGATTCTGCAAAATCACCGAATTACCATTAGAAAGGTTTGTCTAGAATTCTGCCAAAACCACTCTTGGAATTTTCTTTTTATAAACTTCTTTCTTAACTTTATTATGGTATAATACATTATAGTTGTGATCATATTTTGCATGAAACATGGTTCCGGGTTTGTGCCCAGTGGCAGTCCCATTACATGGTATATTTAAGCTCTAGCTAGTGTTACTCGCTAGGATAATGTTCCTGCTCACATCTCAGTGTTTGTTTATTCATCAAAAACAAATTATATTGTCTCAGCTACCGTACTGGCTAGACACGGCCCCCTGACACTACTAACTATATATTCCCCAGACTCAAGAAAACCATGAAAGTACGTCATTTTACAACCATCGCTGATCACCATAACGAAAAGTGAGTTTCATAAGTGCTTCCGAGATCGGAAAAACCTGTGGCGTAAATGAGGATCACCTAGAAGGGGGCAGTGCTGAATAAATAAATGGTGAATATATAAATATTCCTTAAGAAAAAGGAAAAATGCAGTTATCTTTTAATTAGATCTCGTATACAAAACAAATACCTGCGTCACTGCAGAACGCAATTATTGTGATTGCGAGAATATCACAGATAAACTCCGCCTAAAGCCTGCTGCCTCAGTACATGTGACAGTAAAAGAATATTTTGTTAATTCAAGAATGTGTCACAAGATAATACGAACTCGTTAACCGTATCTACTGCAATTTAAAATATAACCTAAACGCAAATATTAACCTCTCTGTGGTTTTGGTCAATACCCAAAACGTTCGTGGAAACAATATCATAAATATATCTCATAAGACAACATGTAAAATGTAAAATCATTGCTGTTTCTAATGAGTCACCAAGTAAAAGCATAAAAACATTTAAAAAGTAATGCAAGATCGTTTATGCCAGGGTTACCAAGTACTTTTCCACTTCATTTGTTTCTATTTAACCATCTTTTCTCTAACCTTGGAATACTCAATGTAGGAGGTAAAAACACAAAAACTTTCCCTTGTTCTCTCTTGGCATATTACAAGGCAATTATTGCGCTCCTTTTCTTTTGATTTGTGGTTTGGGTTTTATACCCAGAACCTTGATGTAATTTATATAATTCATTTGTTAATTGCAACTGAAGGCGTTACTTTGACAGATAAATTACAGCAGTACTGCATATTGCCAGTTTTGTACTTTGTCACGTATTAAGGGAAGCATTAACAGCATTACGCTTCACCCAACATTCATTACCGAAACTTCACTTAAACTAAACGTTTTAAGACTCCCTGAATATAAACAACAATACTTCGAGAAAAACAACCGCGTGTGTTCCTATGTAACTCAAAAAGCAAATGTCACTTATGAATAAAACGCTTATCTTGAATTTTCTGGGAATGTACCTAGAAGTTCTCTTTATTCTGAATGACTTTTGTATAACTGATAAACTGTAAGAGATAGACAAAATATTACTACATAACAAATGTATATCTTGAATTTTCTGTGAATATCTTCAGAAGTTCTCTTTATTCTGAATGACTTTTGTATAACTGATAAACTGTAAGAGATAGACAAAATATTACTACATAACAAATGTATATCTTGAATTTTCTGTGAATATCTTCAGAAGTTCTCTTTATTCTGAATGACTTTTGTATAACTGATAAACTGTAAGAGATAGACAAAATATTACTACATAACAAATGTATATCTTGAATTTTCTGTGAATGTACTCAGAAGTTCTCTTTATTCTGAATGACTTTTGTATAACTGATAAACTGTAAGAGATAGACAAAATATTACTACACAACAAATGTATATCTTGTACATCACATAACGACCAGAACATTTGACTGTCACTTAAAGTCTACTGTATTCCCTTTTACTACAATAAGATAATATTTATCTTGAAGGAGATAGAGTAATAAGTGTTTGTACAAGAGTAGAGAAAGTCATGCATACATCACATAACGTCCAAAACATTTGACTATCACTTAAAGTCTACTGTATTCCCTTGTAAGTACAATAAGATAATGTTTATCTTGAAGTAGATAAAGCAATAAGTGTTTGTACAAGGGTAGAGAAAGTCATACATACATCACATAATGTCCAAAACATTTGACTATCACTTAAAGTCTACTGTATTCCCTTTTACTACAATAAGATAACGTTTATCTTGAAGTAGATAGAGCAATAAGTGTTTGTACAAGAGTAGAGAAAGTCGTGTATACATCACATAACGTCCAAAACATTTGACTATCACTTAAAGTCTACTGTATTCCCTTTTACTACAATAAGATAACGTTTATCTTGAAGTAGATAGAGCAATAAGTGTTTGTACAAGAGTAGAGAAAGTCAGGTATACATCACATAACGACCAAAACATTTGACTATCACTTAATGTCTACTGTATTCCCTTTTACTACAATAACATATCGTTTATCTTGAAGTAGGTAGAGCAATAAGTCTTTGTACAAGAGTAGAGAAAGTCATGCATACATCACATAACGTCCAAAACATTTGACTATCACTTAAAGTCTACTGTATTCCCTTTTACGACAATAAGATAACGTTTATCTTGAAGTAGATAGAGCAATAAGTGTTTGTACAAGAGTAGAGAAAGTCATGTATACATCACATAACGTCCAAAACATTTGACTATCACTTATAGTCTACTGTATTCCCTTGTAACTACAATAAGATAATGTTTATCTTGAAGTAGATAGAGCAATAAGTGTTTGTACAAGAGTAGAGAAAGTCATGTATACATCACATAACGTCCAAAACATTTGACTATCACTTAAAGTCTACTGCATTCCCTTGTAAGTACAATAAGATAATGTTTAATCTTGAAGTAGATAAAGCAATAAGTGTTTGTACAAGGGTAGAGAAAGTCATGTATACATCACATAATGACCAAAACATTTGACTATCACTTAAAGTCTACTGTATTCCCTTGTAAGTACAATAAGATAATGTTTATCTTGAAGTAGATAAAGCAATAAGTGTTTGTACAAGAGTAGAGAAAGTCATGTATACATCACATAACGTCCAAAACATTTGACTATCACTTAAAGTCTACTGTATTCCCTTGTAAGTACAATAAGATAACGTTTATCTTGAAGTAGATAGAGCAATAAGTGTTTGTACAAGAGTAGAGAAAGTCATGTATACATCACATAACGTCCAAAACATTTGACTATCACTTAAAGTCTACTGTATTCCCTTGTAACTACAATAAGATAATGTTTATCTTGAAGTAGATAGAGCAATAAGTGTTTGTACAAGAGTAGAGAAAGTCATGTATATATCACATAACGACCAAAACATTTGACTATCACTTAAAGTCTACTGTATTCCCTTGTAACTACAATAAGATAATGTTTAATCTTGAAGTAGATAAAGCAATAAGTGTTTGTACAAGGGTAGAGAAAGTCATGTATACATCACATAACGTCCAAAACATTTGACTATCACTTAAAGTCTACTGTATTCCCTTGTAACTACAATAATGTTTATCTTGAAGTAGATAGAGCAATAAGTGTTTGTACAAGAGTAGAGAAAGTCATGTATACATCACATAACGTCCAAAACATTTGACTATCACTTAAAGTCTACTGTATTCCCTTGTAACTACAATAAGATAATGTTTATCTTGAAGTAGATAGAGCAATAAGTGTTTGTACAAGAGTAGAGAAAGTCATGTATATATCACATAACGACCAAAACATTTGACTATCACTTAAAGTCTACTGTATTCCCTTGTAACTACAATAAGATAATGTTTAATCTTGAAGTAGATAAAGCAATAAGTGTTTGTACAAGGGTAGAGAAAGTCATGTATACAACACATAACGTCCAAAACATTTGACTATCACTTAAAGTCTACTGTATTCCCTTGTAACTACAATAAGATAATGTTTATCTTGAAGTAGATAGAGCAATAAGTGTTTGTACAAGAGTAGAGAAAGTCATGTATACATCACATAACGTCCAAAACATTTGACTATCACTTAAAGCCTACTGTATTCCCTTGTAACTACAATAAAATAATGTTTAATCTTGAAGTAGATAAAGCAATAAGTGTTTGTACAAGGGTAGAGAAAGTCATGTATACATCACATAACGACCAAAACATTTGACTATCACTTAAAGTCTACTGTATTCCCTTGTAACTACAATAAGATAATGTTTATCTTGAAGTAGATAGAGCAATAAGTGTTTGTACAAGAGTAGAGAGAGTCATGTATACATCACATAACGTCCAAAACATTTGACTATCACTTAAAGTCTACTGTATTCCCTTGTAACTACAATAAGATAATGTTTATCTTGAAGTAGATAGAGCAATAAGTGTTTGTACAAGAGTAGAGAAAGTCATGTATACATCACACAACGACCAAAACATTTGACTATCACTTAAAGTCTACTGTATTCCCTTGTAAGTACAATAAGATAATGTTTATCTTGAAGTAGATAAAGCAATAAGTATTTACAGAAGGAGCAACCTAGCAGCCGCCAGTTATGTAACTGGATATGCAAGATAATTTCCCGAAAATAAATATTTGGCAAGGACGCCAGCTGGTACGGTTTGCAGTAGTTGCAAAGGTCACACGTAATGATCTCTGCATGCATCTTTGGTCGCCTTCAGTGGTCCAGTAATGGGTGAACATTTGGGAAACGCGTACAAAATAACAATAATAAAAAGAAACATGCACTTCAAGGATTGGTCCAGCTATGTGAATTCATAAAAAGAGGCAAGTATTTTGGGCCTATAAAAGGAGATGAGACTAAATGGGAGGAATTAAGAATTAGGCGTAAAAAACATAGGTTGGTAGCGTTATTCAAAGCTAATGCTGGTGTAAAGGCATGGGTGGAGGTTAGTGTAAGGTTAGATAATCCGGATTATTATGGACGAAACGATCATAGGTATAAAATTAAGGGTAGAAGATACAGAACCGACGTAGGAAAATTTTCTTTTGTTAATAGAACCATTGAAGAATGGAATGAATTGCCTGTAGCAGTCTTTCAGGGCTGTCCCCTGTTGCTGAAGAAATTTAGAAAAAATCTAGATGGTTTATAGTTTAACTTTTGAATTATAATGGTATATAATATGTAAATAGAGAATTAAATAGATATGTTTTAAGTGACTAAAGTTAAAATAATATCATGTTTGTATTGTTTACTGTGGTAAATCTAGTATTTGTAATTTGATCTGTATTCTTAACTCTGCCACCGGGTAGTACCCAATTGCAGTGAATACATACATACATACATACATACATACATACATACATACATACATACATACATACATACATACATACATACATACATACATACATACATACATACATACATACATACATACATACATACATACATACATACATACATACATACATACATACATACATACATACATACATACATACATACATACATACATACATACATACATACATACATACATACATACATACATACATATATACATACAGATACACATACACACATACACACATACATACATACATACATACATACATACATACATACATACATACATACATACATACATACATACATACATACATACATACATACATACATACATACATACATACATACATACATACATACATACATACATACATACATACATACATACATACATACATACATACATACATACATACATACATACATACTGTGACTTTGTGGGTTCGTGAAAATCAAAAGTCGAGGCTTCAAATACAAAAACTGCACTTTATTTTCCTAGCAAATACATTCGTCACATCACAATTTGCTAGCTAACCTAAAACTGTTTATTTTCTCTCTAACAACTACTCTCATCTGTCTCTCACTTCCGGAAACGATCGGCCATCATTTTTCATCGGCTTCGCGAGCCTACCACCAGGGTGACACTGCTCCCTCCTCAAGGCTGGTCGTCCCGAACAGCGCCTTCGTAGCGGGCCAGGCGATCCAGGTGTACCACCAACATCTTTCCTCGCGATGTTCCGAGGTGAAGTCGTACTCCTGCTGCCTCTGAACCCCACCTGCTGTTTGGCCTTCCGGTCGCGCCTGCGCCGTCACTATCACTTCACTCCTCGCGGGGATAACCACGTCTTCGCTCAAGACGACCCTGCAAATTCCAAGGCGCTCTTCTGGTTGACGAAGTATAACCTCTTCTCCGTCGAGCCTCAGGACCTTCCTGCCGACGTCGACCGTCGCCTCGTGGCTCCTGAGGGCATCCAGTCCCAGAATCACCTCCTCAGCCACCTTCGCGACGAACACCCACAGACGCACGGCACTCCGTCCCAAGTTCAGCTCCAGTATGGCCTCCTTCTCCACAGGCATGGTGTCGCCCGATGCCGTCACAAGCTCGTATGGTCGGCTCGGCTTCCTCGTCGGCAAACCCTTCGCTACGTCAGGTCTGATGATGGTCACGGCCGCCCCGGTGTCCACCAACACGCGGCACGGCTTTCCTCTTACCCAGCCGTCCGCGATGAGGTTGTCATCCATCCGCCGGCTGACGGCGCGGATTGTCACTCGAGGGGATGGTGGTAATGGCGCCGCCGTGCCCCTCTCCACGACGGCCCTTACTCGTTTTCCGGCTGCTCTTCCTGGTGTGGGCAGTCTCTCCGCAGGTGTCCGGGCTGTCCACACCCCTAACACAGGCCACTAGGTGTTCGCCGGCGTCCCTCAGCTGGTCTTCTGTCTCCGGCGTAGCGGACACTCCTCGTTCTCGACGTCGGGATATATGCTACCTTGGCCGCCTCCATCCTTAATGCCGCTGTCAGCGCCTCGTGGATGGTTTTATAATCGCCGAGCATTAGCCGCTGACGAATCTCAGAGTCCCGTACCCCGTCGACAAAGTTGTAGGCGGCTTCCCGGGATACGAACTCCAGTGGCAGGTCAACCAAGGCATTGCCAGCTAGCTGCTCAATCGCTATGGCGAACTCCTGCAGCGTCTCCCCCGGTTGCTGTGACCTTGCCCTTAGTTGGCTGCGGTACGCTGCGGCTAAGCGGTGGTTCCCGAAACGATTCTCCAGGGCCTCTCAGATGTCCTTGGGCACCGCCGTCGTCTGCACCGCGTTTAGGATTTCCGCGGCCCGTCCCTGGAGGCTGGCTATTAACTGTGTGGCCTCCTCCTCCGGTGACCATCTGTTGTGCTTGGCCACTGTGTCGAACTGGCGGCGGAAGACCTCGAATGTTGACGCGCCGTCATATTTCGGAGGTTTGACGCGCGCCGATGTTGTGTCGCGTCCCGGTGCCTCAGCCTTCAAATCCTTCAGTCTCCTGCCGACGACGTCCTCCACCATGGCGTTCAGGGACTTGACGCTGCTGTCGGCCTTTCCCTCCAGGTTGTTTACGCGGTTCGCGAGGTCTTCGACATCTTCAACCATGGCGTTCAGGGACTTAGCGTTATTGTCGGCCTTTTCCTCTAGGTCACTGAAGCGGTTCGCCAGGTCCTCGACGCGCTCGTCCACTTGGCCCATCCGCTTGCCCAGCTCCGTCACGTCATCCCTCACGCCGGCCAACTGTTCCTCAAATTTGGCGGCGAGGACCTTGTTCGCCTCATTCATTTCCGTGGCCAGACTGTCGTTCGCTGCCTTCATTTCTGTGGTCAATTCGGTCTTTATTTCTTTCAACTCTGCGGCCAGGTTGTTATTTGCCGCTTCTGTTTTTGTTGTTAACTCGTTCATCTTCGCGTCCAAGTTGTTATTTGCCGCGCCCGACTTTGCTGTTAATTCGTTCATCTTCTGCAAAAGCATTTCCAATGCCGATTCCATGGCCATAATGTTCGGTGATGTAGTTATCCCACTCCTGACACCAGTTGTGACTTTGTGGGTTCGTGAAAATCAAAAGTCGAGGCTTCAAATACAAAAACTGCACTTTATTTTCCTAGCAAATACATTCGTCACATCACAATTTGCTAGCTAACCTAAAACTGCTTGTTTTCTCTCTAACAACTACTCTCATCTGTCTCTCACTTCCGGTAACGATTGGCTATCATTTTTCATCGGCTTCGCGAGCCTACCACCAGGGTGACAATACATACATACATACATACATACATACATACATACATACATACATACATACATACATACATACATACATACATACATACATACATACATACATACATACATACATACATACATACATACATACATACATACATACATACATACAATAATCACAAATGTAAAACAATATGTAAATAATACATGTAATGTTACCAAGGTAACGGGGCATGTAGCTATATTTTAATAATAAAAAAATACATACATACATACATACTTACATACATACATACATACATGCATACATACATACATACATACATACATACATACATACATACATACATACATACATACATACATACATACATACATACATACATACATACATACATACATACATACATACATACATACATACATACATACATACATACATACATACATACATACATACATACATACATACATACATACATACATACATACATACATACATACATACATACATACATACATACATACATACATACATACATACATACATACATACATACATACATACATACATACATACATACATACATACATACATACATACATACATACATACATACATACATACATACATACATACATACATACATACATACATACATACATACATACATGTAACACATACGTCTTACCGCTCGGCTACCACGCATACGGCCACGCCACAAAGCATCTATCTCTCTATAAAAGCAGGCAGTGTTATAAAGCGTATATTGTGCACGCAGTGACATCATATGCTTCCGGTGTTTTCGAATAGAACTTTGTTTCTAAACAGCTGCTCTTTTTTATTTATTTATTCCTTTTTGTCAAATAATCCTATACTTCAATGGTTTTGTATAAGGATTTAATAGCTGACTTTGGTAAACTTACTTATCTTTGTTTGGATCAAAATTTTTTCAGTTTTACTTGTCGTTTTCTTCAACAAACTTCTGGTTTAGCAATGGGTTATCCACTCTCACCCTTTCTTGCTGATCTTTTATGATTTTTTTGAAATGCAAGTTAGTGAAACATTCTGTTTAATTTTCGAAGCTTTGTAAAAATACTTAGGTGGCACTTTTGCTATTGTTCCTGATGAACAATGTATGATAAATGATTCAAAACTTCTAAATTTACAAGATAAAGCTATAAAGTTCACGTTAGAAATTGATTTGGTTTCCTTTTAGATGTATAAATAATAACAAATAACAAAATAGAAAATTATAGAAAATAAACTCGCATTGATAATTACATAAAAATAAAAGTTTAAGCCCTTTTGCACATAAATTTGATGTTAATTTACAGGTTAATAAATATACCTCTATCCAAAGAGAAATTTCATACAGAATATAAACACATTATTAATACTGCTTAATAAATATCTTATACATTAAAAGATTGGAAAATTTAAGTATAAGAAATGTAAGTATAACAACGGAAATTAATAGACGCCGTTTTGTTGACAAATAACAATAGAGATGGCGCCACTGGGCTAGTTTGATAGATAGACTAGCTTGTATCCATAGTTAGAGGTCAAGAGCTTGTTTAGTTTTTGAATGACAAGACAGGTGTAGGGGTTTTACGAAAATGTAGGATTTGGAAAAAGGAGCAGTGATTAAATACTTCCATTTGAAAGACTTAACGTCTAAAGAAATCAAGGAGGAATTGGGCAGTACATTGAAAGACTCTGTCACTTCATATACAATAATTAAAAGGTTGGTTGTAGAGTTTAAAATGGGACGTACGAACACTAGTGATGAGCCTCGCTCTGTCCCTTCATATACAACAATTAAAAGGTTGGTTGTAGAGTTTAAAATGGGACGTACGAGCACTAGTGATGAGCCTCGCTCTGTCCCTTCATATACAACAATTAAAAGGTTGGTTGTAGAGTTTAAAATGTGGCGTACGAGTACTAGTGATAAGCCTCGCTCTGTCCCTTCATATACAATAATTAAAAGGTTGGTTGTAGAGTTTAAAATGGGACGTACGAGTACTAGTGATGAGCCTCGCTCTGTCCCTTCATATACAATAATTAAAAGGTTGCTTGTAGAGTTTAAAATGGGACGTACGAGTACTAGTGATGAGCCTCACACTGTCCCTTCATATACAATAATTAAAAGGTTGGTTGTACAGTTTAAAATGGGACGTACGAGTACTAGTGATGAGCCTCGCTCTGTCCCTTCATATACAATAATTAAAAGGTTGGTTGTAGAGTTTAAAATGGGACGTAGGAGCACTAGTGATGAGTCTCGTTCTGTCCCTTCATATACAATAATTAAAAGGTTGGTTGTAGAGTTTAAAATGGGACGTACGAGTACTAGTGATGAGCCTCGGTCAGTCCCTTCATATACAATAATTAAAAGGTTGGTTGTAGAGTTTAAAATGGGACGTACGAGCACTAGTGATGAGCCTCGCTCTGTCCCTTCATATACAATAATTAAAAGGTTGGTTGTAGAGTTTAAAATGGGACGTACGAGCACTAGTGATGAGTCTCGCTCTGTCTCTTCATATACATTAATTAAAAGGTTGGTTGTAGAGTTTAAAATGGGACGTACGAACACTAGTGATGAGCCTCGCTCTGTCCCTTCATATACAACAATTAAAAGGTTGGTTGTAGAGTTTAAAATGGGACGTACGAGTACTAGTGATGAGCCTCGCTCTGTCCCTTCATATACAACAATTAAAAGGTTGGTTGTAGAGTTTAAAATGGGACGTAGGAGCACTAGTAATGAGTGTCGCCCTGTCCCTTCATATACAACAATTAAAAGGTTGGTTGTAGAGTTTAAAATGGGACGTACGAGCACTTGTGATGAGTCCCGCTCTGTCCCTTCATATACAATAATTAAAAGGCTGGTTGTAGAGTTTAAAATGTGACGTACGAGTACTAGTGATGAGCCTCGCTCTGTCCCTTCATATACAATAATTAAAAGGCTGGTTGTAGAGTTTAAAATGGGACGTACGGGTACTAGTGACGAGTCTCGCTCTGTCCCTTCATATACAATAATTAAAAGGCTGGTTGTAGAGTTTAAAATGTGACGTACGAGTACTAGTGATGAGTCCCGCTCTGTCCCTTCATATATAACAATTAAAAGGTTGGTTGTAGAGTTTAAAATGGGACGTACGAGTACTAGTGATGAGCCTCGCTCTGTGGAAGTCACAACTACAGAGATCATTGAACAAATTCATCGTTTAGTACTGGAAGACCACAGAGTAAAGTTGTTTGAGATAGCAGAGACTGTAAACATAACAAAAGAACGTAAGGTGATATTTTAAGTAATGTTTTGGGCTTTCACAAGGTTTGTAACGCGTTTGTTGACAACTGATCAAAAGTTACAAAGAAAAACTGTTTCTGTTAAGAATTTGAAGCTCTACCGTAAAAATCGCAGTGAATTTTTGAGACGGATTATTACCATGGATGAAACTTGGATACATCACTACACTCCAGAAAGAAAATCACTGTCAAAACAATGGATTGTGCCAGGTGAACCAACTCCAAAAAAGGCAAAGTCAATTTTCTGGGATGCACAGGGAATTATTTTTATTGATTACTTGGAAAAGGGTAAAAGTATCACTGGTGACTACTACACAAGCTTACTACAACGTTTGAGTGACGAGGTGAAAAGAAAAAGACCTCATTTGGCAAACAAACAAATCTTGTTTCTTCACGACAATGCTCCGGCCCATCGTCCGGTCATTCTAATGGGAAAAATGTGTAAATTAAAGTTTGACTTTTTTTTAAAAAAATATTTTTCTAGGAAATTTGTTTGGGAAATTTTTGGTTCCTCAAAACAAATATAGTATTAATTATTTACTACATTTCTCTAAAAAAGATAAAATTCCTAATAATAAAAAATCTGGTATTTATCATTTAGTTGTTTAGATTGTGATAAATTTTATGTTGGAAAGACAAAACGAGATTTAGAAACCAGAAGGAAAGAACATTTTCGTAACATTAAGTATAAACAAACTGACAAATCGGCCGTAGCAGATCAGTTTTGGTCATTTAACCATGAAATTAATCCTGAAGTTAAATTATTAAAACAATTAAATGGTCCGATAGATTTAATGGTTTAGGAAAATATATTTATTTTATAAAATAAACATTGCGTCATGAATTTTGAAACACCGACAGTTGATTCTATTTTTAGGTTTTTATTTCGTTTTCAGATTTTGGTAATACTGAAAAAAAACATAGTAACATAGTAACTTCCTTAACGACGAATTTGTCTTCTCTGATTGAGGACGCGCAAGGGTTTGTGAAATCGATTTCAACTTCAACTAATTCTACTAATAAGAAGAATCAATATCATTTTTTCTTAACATTTCTTTGTTTTACGTTTTTTTTTTTTTGTTACAAATAGTTATATTTGTATAAAGGAAAATATTTTTTTTCTATTGTGAGACCCGGGACTTATCTGCCGATCCTGGTACACAGATCTTGTTAAAACACGATTTATATGAAATAAAGTTTTTGAGATGTTCCTTTTCAGCCGCAGAAAGTCAAACAACAAACCAGATTCTTTGTGCCCATTTGCCAAATGTTCGCGCTTTACAGAGTCCCTGAGGCGTGACCTTTGGAACAACTACATAATAAACTTTGTATAAAATAACCTTACCATTGTGACGTGTAGCACTCCGCGAACCATTGTCTCTCCCTTTCCCTTAATTGGCTAATGTTTTTGGCATTCTTTCACATCAGATGTAACTTGCAGTAAACGACATAATAATTGCCAGGAAGATTGATAAAATCATGCAAATAAAGATGTGAACGCATGCAAAAATACGAGTTGATAAGGAAAGTCAAGTCACAAAGCAAGGTCACGAGTCAGGCGTTTCGAGACACAGATTTGGCCCTCCTCTTTATTTCTTGTTAACAATTCCAGATAAATTCACACGATTATGAAAATATAAATTTGGCAATTCTCCTCGAACATATTACATCGTCTCATACGTAAAGTCAATTTTTTATTTTAGTGTTTTGGAAAATTTATTTGGTTTCTTTGGTTTGGCAATGCTATTTACATGACGCCACAGCTACTGTTGTGTACATTGCGAGCATATATCAGTCTTCAGTTGTTAATAAACAATCACAAAATGGAGATAAAGTTTGAACTTAGAGTACTTCTAAAACATTACTGGGAACAAGATTATAAAGTCGCTGTCGCAGCTCGAAGTATATGTGAAGTAGAAGGTGAAGATGTCAGTGTTGCACGATGGTTCTAACGTTTCAACAATGGAGACGAAAATACTAAATATTTACCACGTCCTGGAACACCTAAAATATGAAATATTGAGGTTACACGCCGAGTTTTACGAGCAAATCCGCAAAAAGTACCCGTAGACTTTCAGAAGAACTTGGTACATCATACATCGCCACATTAGGACACTTGGAAAATCATACAAAAGCTGTAGAACTGTACCTCATGAACTGATACCTCAACAGGCTGAACGTAGTCGTCAGCTAATCCGTAATCCCATAGATGATAGATTTCTCAGGATAATTGTCACTTGTGATGAAAAATGGGTATATTACCGAAACCGTGATGTCACATAACAGTACCTTGATCCCCGCCAACCTGCCAGTTATCGTTAAAAGAAATCAGTTCGGTCCCTAAGTAATGTTGTGCGTCTGGTGGAATTTTGAAGTTGTGATTCACTGGGAGTTTGTTCCAAACGGACGGGCGATTCATGCGGATCTTAATTCTCAACAATTGGAACGAGTTCCTTTTTCGGTTACAAAATTAAAGATTTTTACGAACGTGCAGATTCCGCTCAGTGTGGAGAGTTGATGGCTCGGGAGTGCAAATTCTGTGATGAACATTGCTAAAGAAGCCAAGCAGTTCACTAAATTATAAGTTCGCATAATTAAATCCTTTGGAAAACATCAAGCTGTGAAAAAACGTGCTACCAACTTAGACGATTTTCAAAAGTGTGTTTTAATTAGAATAATTTATGATTTATATGACAAAGGTGAATATCCAACTGCCCGAAAGCTGACCAATTTAATGAGGTGGAAAATAGGATCTTTTATGTATAACATTTTGAAATCTCTTGGGTTTAGTTATAGGAGAACCAATCAGTGGTCGCAAATTTCTGTTTGAAATTGTTTTAGAACAGTTTTCTGGCTTTTGTAGTACTGTTTATATACAATTTAAGGTTATGTTTATGTTGTAACGGAGTGATAACGGAGCTCAATTTACCACCCAGGCTATGGACAAAATTAGAGAAGCCTTTGCATACCTCAGAAGCCAGTTTCCAAAAGTCAACGATGCTAAAGTAAAAAAGAGAGTACTCGTTGGCTCCCTAGTTAGGAGGATTTTGAAAGATGAAAACTTCGAAGAAGGTGCTAAGGAGCTAGCTACATGGAAAGTCTTTCAGGAAGTGGTGAAAGCATGCTTTGGAAACAATAAGGCAGATACGTAAGAACTCCTGGACAGTTACCAAAAGCTAGGATGTAGGAGATCTCTCAAAACATTTCAACATCTAGTTGAAGTTACCTAATTTTGTCCATGTGGCAGACAAAAAGTTGAAATTTGTAGAGTAGTGTTATAGAGTGGTTACTATAGTTACGGAATAAACCAGAAATGTTCTGTCTCAGTGAGGGAGACGTGTGTATTTGGGTGAAGGTTGTGGGAACTTGTATTTTTCAATGTATTAGTTGTGTTTGTGAAGTTAACAATGATCTTAATAATAATACAAGTGTTAACATTTTAATGATTTACGAGAAAAACCATCGATTCCAGACCACGTACAGGAGATGAATGTTTTGTGTTCACCGACTGAAGTTACGCTGGGAAACCCCGGACGGTGAGCGTCTAACTCACACTCAACTTGAATTAACGTGACATTTGTTGTTGTTCCAGACCTTGGGATTGCTTCTGTTGGTGGTGTATTCCTGTTTGGCAGAGCATCAAGTCTCCCATGTTGATCGAGCTTTCTGTCAGCAAGCCTTCTGTCACGGTAAATAATGTCCTCGGTGTTTAAACGTCTGAAATAGTTTAAATTAATATGCATCAGATTATAACATATTTTCTTCCTTCTAGTATTTAAAATATTTTTGTTAAAATTGTGTATCTTTATGTATCAACGCTAACCCTAATATACCACTGTGTAAAATAGGGTTCATAAATCTGGATAAATAAAAAAAATATAGAAACATACAAAACAAATTAAGGTTTTGTTTTAGTCGTCATCTGCAACTTTCCTGCATACAGTACTGTTATTGTAAATGACAATTTTATCAAAACTTCGTGGCCGCGCCGTGTCTCAGCGGTTAGACCGCTTGATTCTCACCAAGGCGGCCCGTGTTCGATCCCAGGCGACCGTAAGTTGAGATTTGTTGCGGACAAAACGGCGGTGGGGCGGGTTTTCTCCGGGATCGCCATCTCATTCCACCGGTACTCCATCTCATGTATCATCAGTGTCTCCGACTGAGGTGCCACATGCAGTAAAAGCGGGCGTTAAACACTACACATTTCATTCATTATCAGAACCTTGTATCCGTATTTTATATATTACTTAAAATGCCCCAAGTATCAAATGTTAGACCAGTTGCTTCTAATTTTCATCAAAACTTTATGAATAATTTCTTAAGGAACACAGAAAACTATTTTGGAACTTTATAATTACGTTCTTTTATTAAATGTATTAATGGTATGATATTTATAAAAAATACCAAGATACTCTGACAAAAATATTCACTGTAACTGACTAGCCCAATACTAGCTTACATAACCTTCACTTGTTTTACATATACCTACACAGAGTAAACAGGTTTATGTCTCTGTTACATAGCCAATTTCTTCTGCTTGTAATTTGTGACAACAGCTTTTGCATTTGTTGGTTTCAACGTCAAGTTTTCGGGGAAGAGAAATTTCTTACTGCTGCACATTGGATATACAAAAAGGGGTTTATCAAGGAGACACATCTGTGCAAATTGTCCCAAAACTTACAACAATACCAAATTTAGTTTTTTGTCTTAAAATTAATATAGACATACTTCAAAATAATAAAGTTTTTTTTTTCTCTAGCGGCAGTACAGGAAACGTCACATGACTATTTAAATAACCCTACACCTGTAACGTAGCTGCTATTACGTAATTTTAACCTCAGATTTCTCAGATTCCACATTTTCTACATTTTCCTAACTGCATCCACAGGATGCAGTTTTCTATTAATCTGTAGGATACTCTAAAAATACCTGTAAGGGTAACTGCATATTAAGTGTACCCATTCACATTTGTTGTGTTTTTGTTATTTGTAATGCTTACTTCTTACTGAAACCGCTTAGGAAAATAAAATTTGTTAAATAGGTATTGCCACGGCGCCGGGCATAAACGTTTCGGCACAAATAGATAACAGACGGTGGGTGTTTCACGAGCTTGCATAAGCAGTTATCGATAGCGCGGCAAACAATGTTACCTCAGATAAAGGACTCGCCGGCACAGATAGGAAGTTTCTAGAGATATCTCGATTGACGGAGGGTGGTTGTTTTTCTTGTTTGCTCGAGAAGTTTCTCGAGTTATGAATGAGATATAAAAGGGATTGTGACACGCCAGCAGGACAGTTGTAAACAAGAGTGAGTAAGCAGAGTTAGTTGTGTAACAAGAGTGTTGTTGTAAAGAGAGCTGAACTGGACGCAGTTATCATCGACCTTGGAAGATTGTGTTGTGTGATGTAATGTTGTTACGTGAGAATTGAACAGTGTATCTCTACGGAAATAAAGAAGATTTTTAACTTCTGCAACTCGGCCTTTTAATTCTGCGAACCCACAAAGTCACAGTATGATTAAAAAAAAAAAAAAAAAAAAATAATAATAATAATAATAATAATAATAATAATAATAATAATAATAATAATAATAATAATAATAATAATAATAATAATAATAATAATAATAATAATAATAATAATAATAATAATAATAATAATAATAATAATAATAATAATAATAATAATAATAATAATAATAATAATAATAATAATAATAATAATAATAATAATAATAATAATAATAATAATAATAATAATAATAATAATAATAATAATAATAATAATAATAATAATAATAATAATAATAATAATAATAATAATAATAATAATAATAATAATAATAATAATAATAATAATAATAATAATAATAATAATTCGTTGATATGGCAAAGACAAATGTTTCACAAAGGTACAGGTCATTAATACGAGATTAAAAATTAAAATGGGTGCAGGAATTTATACTCCAAGCATCAATTCTTAAAATTACAATATATGGCACATTTTGAAATTCGCTTGTAATTTAGTTATAAACTGTCAATTCCTCAGAAAATATTGTAACTAGAAAGCTAAAACTAGGTAATTATTCCATTTTTGATCGACCACAAAAATAAGTGGTATAAATTTGAAACAAATCTAACAAAAGCTTCAGATATTTCAATTTTCACCCTTAGTCCCCCCCTCTCCCCCAACCCATGTTTTTGCTTTTCGACACAGTTAATTACTTCACGCCCCTCTGCAAATTATGGTTCTTAATTAGTGAAGTGGATTTATATGTATTTAATTATACGACAATATCTGTTATATCAACTTGCTGTGGACAAATTTATGAAATTTAGAATAAATGTAGAACTATTTCGTTTAGGGAACTGCAAAATAGTAAATGTTTAACGAATTTGTTGTAGCATATGTTGTAATGATTTTCATTTTGTTATAGTGCATTTATGGAGCCATTTTACTAAAATTGTGTATTTCTAAGTGTTTACTTGGCAAATATTTAGTGCCTATTTCACACATTCTTAGTGCTTACTCATCACTACGGAGCTGGAACGTACTACAGTCCGGCCAACTTTTGCACTTGCTGGTCACTCTAGAAATATTCTAGAAGCAAAAGTCCTGCAACTTCTGGAGTTCGGTTTGCAAAATTGCCCTTAAAATTGAGCTTGCGCTTCCGGCTGTTTTATTACATCCCCCCCTTTTTCGCCTTTTTTACTTTACCCTTTAAACACCAATGCCCAAGGCGGGACTCGAACCCACGACCCTTTAGCCGGCAAAACGTTAGAGACAAGTGGGGGCTTTTTAACACAACTACATGAATTATATAGAAAACAAAAGATTAATAGTTGTCAAAACAAATACAAACATCTGAATACAGTTTTGTATGTGGTCGTTATTTCACATCACTAGACTGGCTCCTTACAGGTTAAGTATTGGTATTCAATAACAGATATAAGTCTCAGAAACCAATTTACGTGGACTTTCCTTCATAGTATTGTTGAATAGCCTCTCTGTTTCTAGGACGATGCTCTGTATCACACAACCTTTAATTTTTCAAACCTATAAAGACAACGCATAATGAATTCCCTCCGTGTAACCTGAGAGAAACTCATTTCTTGTTTAAATTAATTGATGTAGTGAACAGACAGCGGAACTCATCAAACAGGTTAGGCGTACGCAATGGCGAAGTGTGCACTGAAGCACTGGAAACGCCGCTTACTCAAGAATCTCAGGAGGAAACCTAGAAAATTCACGCCAAACAATATTTTATTTCCTCTGAATACATTTGCAAAATTTATTCTGGAACATCGGACACTTAGACAAGGCTTAGATTTGCGGTGACCAGTTCCGCGAACCTTCAATACCATACTTCGTACGTTTCCGGAGGTAATCGCGCCTCTTCGATAATTAGGAAGCACTGACAGATTTAGTCATGTGAAGTCTCTGTAGCTTGCGAAGAAAAGTTATTTTTTGTTTTATATGATGATTTACTTACAACCGTGAGTATATTTCAATAGCATTAGCAATAATATTTTACGTAAATTGGTATTTAGTACTAACAAATAGGAAATTATTGTCAAGCTTTATGTAATTAGCAAAACTGTGTGAATTGTATACTTTCTCAATTTAGTTCACGCGGTGTGGGCCAGAGAGCAACTAAGTGGAGAGGGGAAGCTTGTAGTGTGACTGTACAATAGAAAGAGTACTAAAGAGTAGCCTTAATTCTTTGAGTCATTATTCTCTCTTATTTTAATGAAAATTATTATTTGGAGCTTCCCTCATTTTAAAAGTCACGCGCTGACACTGGACCCACGTGTGACTGTACAATAAAAAGAGCTCTGAAGAGCAGCCTTAGTCCTTTGATTCATTATTCTCTCTTATTTTAATGAAAATTATTATTTGGAGCTTCCCTCACTTTAAAAGTCACGCGCCGCCACTGGACCCACGTGTGACTGTACAATAAAAAGAGCTCTGAAGAGTAGCCTTAATTCTTTGAGTCATTATTCTCTCTTATTTTAATGAGAATTATTATTTGGAGCTTCCCTCACTTTGAAAGTCACGCGCCGCCACTGGACCCACGTATGACTGTACAATAAAAAGAGCTCTGAAGAGTAGCCTTAATTCTTTGAGTCATTATTCTCTCTTATTTTAATGAGAATTATTATTTGGAGCTTCCCTCACTTTAAAAGTCACGCGCCGCCACTGGACCCACGTATGACTGTACAATAAAAAGAGCTCTGAAGAGTAGCCTTAGTTCTTTGATTCATTATTCTCTCTTATTTTAATGAAAATTATTATTTGGAGTTTCCCTCACTTTGAAAGTTACGCCTTGCTACTGGACCTACGTGTGACTGTACAATAGAAAGGGTACTAAAGAGTATTCTTATTTCTTTGATTCATTATTCTCTCTTATTTTAATGAAAATTATTATTTGGAGTTTTCCTCACTTTGAAAGTCACGCCTAGCTACAGGACCTACGTGTGACTGTACAATAGAAAGAGTACTAAAGAGTATTCTTATTTCTTTGAGTCATTATTCTCCCTTATTTTAATGCAAACTATTATTTGGAGCTTCCCTCACTTTGAAAGTCACACCCCGCTACTGGACCTACGTGTAACTGTACTATAGAAAGAGTACTAAAGAGTAGGCTTAGTTCTTTGAGTCATTATTCTCTCTTATTTTAATGAAAATTATTATTTGGAGTTTCCCTCACTTTGAAAGTCACACCTCGCTACTGGACCTACGTGTGACTGTACAATAGAAAGAGTACTAAAGAGTAGTCTTAGTTCTTTGAGTCATTATTCTCTCTTATTTTAATGAAAATTATTATTTGGAGTTTCCCTCACTTTGAAAGTCACACTTCGCTACTGGACCTACGTGTGACTGTACAATAAAAAGAGTACTAAAGAGTAGGCTTAGTTCTTTGAGTCATTATTCTCTCTTATTTTAATGAAAATTATTATTTGGAGTTTCCCTCACTTTGAAAGTCACACCACGCTACTGGACCTACGTGTGACTGTACAATAGAAAGAGTACTAAAGAGTAGTCTTAGTTCTTTGAGTCATTATTCTCTCTTATTTTAATGAAAATTATTATTTGGAGCTTCCCTCACTTTGAAAGTCACACCTCGCTACTGGACCTACGTGTGACTGTACAATAGAAAGAGTACTAAAGAGTAGTCTTAGTTCTTTGAGTCATTATTCTCTCTTATTTTAATGAAAATTATTATTTGGAGTTTCCCTCACTTTGAAAGTCACACCTCGCTACTGGACCTACGTGTGACTGTACAATAGAAAAGTACTAAAGAGTAGTCTTAGTTCTTTGAGTCATTATTCTCTCTTATTTTAATGAAAATTATTATTTGGAGTTTCCCTCACTTTGAAAGTCACACCTCGCTACTGGACCTACGTGTGACTGTACAATAGAAAGAGTACTAAAGAGTAGGCTTAGTTCTTTGAGTCATTATTCTCTCTTATTTTAATGAAAATTATTATTTGGAGTTTCCCTCACTTTGAAAGTCACACCACGCTACTGGACCTACGTGTGACTGTACAATAGAAAGAGTACTAAAGAGTAGTCTTAGTTCTTTGAGTCATTATTCTCTCTTATTTTAATGAAAATTATTATTTGGAGCTTCCCTCACTTTGAAAGTCACACCCCGCTACTGGACCCACGTCTGACTGTACAATAGAAAGAGTACCAAAGAGTAGGCTTAGTTCTTTGAGTCATTATTCTCTCTTATTTTAATGAAAATTATTATTTGGAGTTTCCCTCACTTTGAAAGTTACGCCTTGCTACTGGACCTACGTGTGACTGTACAATAGAAAGAGTACTAAAGAGTAGTCTTAGTTCTTTTAGTTATTTGAGTCATTATTCTCTCTTATTTTAATGAAAATTATTATTTGGAGTTTCCCTCACTTTGAAAGTTACACCTTGCTACTGCACCTACGTGTGACTGTACAGTAGAAAGAGTACTAAAGAGTAGTCTTAGTTCTTTGAGTCATTATTCTCTCTTATTTTAATGAAAATTATTATTTGGAGTTTCCCTCACTTTGAAAGTTACGCCTTGCTACTGGACCTACGTGTGACTGTACAATAGAAAGAGTACTAAAGAGTATTATTATTTCTTTGAGTCATTATTCTCTCTTATTTTAATGAAAAATATTATTGCTGGAGCTTCCCTCACTTTGGAGGAGGTGCCTGGCCACTGAGTGTACGAGAGTTTGTCAGTTAATAGAGGGATAAGTCAAAACACGGTCATTTTAGTGGAAGATCTACACCATGGAACACAAGGCCGTCTCTTTCACATGTTTCAACATTTACTAGTTTTATTGCATTCTAATGCATTATAAATGTGTAGATGATTAGTGGGAAATAGTAGTAAATATAAATTAATCCTAATAATGATTAATATAAACTCTATAAATTGAATGTGTAATATGGAACATTCCTAGAGAGACCCAACAAGCGTTTGATGTACCCATGCTGACCTCCATTCCTCGCCGTGGTTCACGTTTGGAGGTGCAGGCACGGATATTTTCTTGTAATTCTTGCAGGGTGTGTGCGTTTGTCTTTGTAGCGAGTATCTTCAAATTTCTTTTTTCCCGTCTAGTTCTCAGTCGAAGTATGAGACTTGCGTCTAGAATTTATATGACTTTCCTATTTCTTCACTAACACATAAAACCCGTCATATCTCTTTCGGAACGCTTCAGAAGAACAAGATGACAGATGTATATTATCGCACGTAAGGTTTTATTAAGGAATTTGTTTGGTGTTTTTTTGCCTTTCGGGTAGAAGTTTGTTGTGCGGTAACGCTTATATTCCTTGGGGTCTAAGGAAAGGCAAGTTCAGTATCGCCTACCGCTGTAATGGAGGTGACATGCAGTTATAGTTGATGATAGAGGAAGATCCGGAGTTTCTTTCAAACGTAATCACTGCTGATGAAACTTGGCTACATCATTTTGATCCTGAGAGCAAACAGCAATCTCAGTGTGGAAATCTCCTTCATCACCAACCCCCAAAAAGCAAAAGTGTTTGCTTCTGCTGGGAAAGTTATGGTCATCTCATTCTTTGATATTCATGGAATGGTTTATCAGCATGTTGTACCCGCACACACATCAGTAACTGGACAATACTACAGGGATGTCCTGAAAACATTGCAAGTCCATATCAGGCGCAAAAGACCACATTTCCGTGAAGCAGGCTGGATGTGCGGTCGCATATTGTCAATGTTGTTGCTGAATATCTTGTAAAAATCAACGTGAAGTACATCCCTCACCCTCCCTATAGGCCGTATTTAGCCCCGTGTGACTTTGTGCTATTCCCCAACTTGAAGAAACGTCTTCGTGGGAGGCATTATCCATCATCAGAAGCAATGGTGAAGGCTGCGGAGGCGATTTTGAAGGATCTCTCAGAAATAGTTTCCAGCATGTCTTTGAAGACTGGCAGAAACGCTGTGACAGGAGCATCGCATTCAGTGGAGACTATTTTGAGAAGGACCATCAAAATTATGAGGATGGGTAAAGTTATGTTGTCAAAAAGATAGTGATCATTCTTTATTGAACAGCCCTCGTAGATTTGGAAAATCCATGTAACATTTTTCAAGAAGTGCTACAGAATCTTCTGACAGTGACGGCTCTTAAACCATTTTAGGCATCCAGTGCACATCCCCCATCACTTATTTGTAGTAATAGCTATTAATTTATTAAGTATATTAACACTGTCATTAAACAACAGGATCATCGTAATCACCATTAATCCATCGTGTTGGTTATCTTGCCACCTCAAATAGAAAGTTGTTTGTTTGTTTGTTGTTTTTTTAGCAGATGATAGCGGAATTTTGTTCAACCTGTAGCGAGATTCAATGTAATTTGGTTGGCAACACTGGACCGAAGCCCTCTATTTTGTGCACGTTGAAGGCTGCGGCCGTGCTCCAGATCTCACGGGATTATCAGCAGGTAATCTCAGAGGTAAATAGCCTCTCTAAATATCTGGTTACTTTTCTGGACGTCACTTGTTTCAAATATGCACCAATGACATCTGTTGATATAGAGAGACGTTTTTTTTTTTTCTATACATCGATCAGCAAATATGCTTTACAGATGTTTGTTATTGAAACTCTTAGTAACAGAACACAACAATTGAGGTAGCCGAGAACGACTCCTCTAGCTAAATACGGCACGATCACTATAACACAAATTGAGGATTTAAAAGTTTGATAGGTATCACTCGTGTGGGTCGTCTGTACTGGAGAGGGCACTCAGGAGAAGATCTTGTGGCAGTCTGCGCTTGAGGCAAGTTGGTTGGCGAGTACGAGCGCCGAGATTGTAGGTAACAGCTGCAGGGACCTCCTGGAAATGGTAAAAGAAAGGTCGCGCAAGCCGGCGGATGTACTGGAGAGGTCACTCAGGAGAAGATCTTGTGTGCAGTCTGCGCTTGAGGCGAGTTGGTTGGCGAGTGCGAGCGCCGAGATTGTAGGTAACAGCTGCAGGGACCTCCTGGAACTGGTAAAAGAAAGGTCGTGCCAGCCGGCGGATGTACTGGAGAGGTCACTCAGGAAAAGATCTTGTGTGCAGTCTGCGCTTGAGGCAAGTTGGTTGGCGAGTACGAGCGCCGAGATTGTAGGTAACAGCTGCAGGGACCTCCTGGAAATGGTAAAAGAAAGGTCGTGCCAGCTGGCGGATGTACTGGAGAGGGCACTCAGGAGAAGATCTTGTGGCAGACTGCGCTTGAGGCAAGTTGGTTGGCGAGTGCGAGCGCCGAGATTGTAGGTAACAGCTGCAGGGACCTCCTGGAAATGGTAAAAGAAAGGTCGTGCCAGCCGACGGATGTACTGGAGAGGGCACTCAGGAGAAGATCTTGTGGCAGTCTGTGCTTGAGGCAAGTTGGTTGGCGAGTGCGAAAGCCGAGATTGTGGGTAACAGCTGCAGGGACCTCCTGGAAATGGTAAAAGAAAGGTCGTGCCAGCCGGCGGATGTACTGGAGAGGTCATTCAGGAGAAGATCTTGTGGCAGTCTGCGCTTCAGGCAAGTTGGTTGGCGAGTGCCAGCGCCGAGATTGTAGGTAACAGCTGTAGGGACCTCCAGGAAATGGTAAAAGAAAGGTCGTGCCAGCTGGCGGATGTACTGGAGAGGGCACTCAGGAGAAGATCTTGTGGCAGTCTGCGCTTGAGGCGAGCGCCGAGATTGTAGGTAACAGCTGCAGGGACCTCCTGGAAATGGTAAAAGAAAGGTCGTGCCAGCTGGCGGATGTACTGGAGAGGGCACTCAGGAGAAGATCTTGTGGCAGACTGCGCTTGAGGCAAGTTGGTTGGCGAGTGCGAGCGCCGAGATTGTAGGTAACAGCTGCAGGGACCTCCTGGAAATGGTAAAAGAAAGGTCGTGCCAGCCGACGGATGTACTGGAGAGGGCACTCAGGAGAAGATCTTGTGGCAGTCTGTGCTTGAGGCAAGTTGGTTGGCGAGTGCGAGCGCCGAGATTGTGGGTAACAGCTGCAGGGACCTCCTGGAAATGGTAAAAGAAAGGTCGTGCCAGCCGGCGGATGTACTGGAGAGGTCATTCAGGAGAAGATCTTGTGGCAGTCTGCGCTTCAGGCAAGTTGGTTGGCGAGTGCCAGCGCCGAGATTGTAGGTAACAGCTGTAGGGACCTCCAGGAAATGGTAAAAGAAAGGTCGTGCCAGCTGGCGGATGTACTGGAGAGGGCACTCAGGAGAAGATCTTGTGGCAGTCTGCGCTTGAGGCGAGCGCCGAGATTGTAGGTAACAGCTGCAGGGACCTCCTGGAAATGGTAAAAGAAAGGTCGTGCCAGCCGGCGGATGTACTGGAGAGGTCACTCAGGAGAAGATCTTGTGGCAGTCTGCGCTTGAGGCGAGTGCGAGCGCCGAGATTGTATGTAACCGCTGCAGGGACCTCCTGGAAATGGTAAAAGAAAGGTCGTGCCAGCCGGCGGATGTACTGGAGAGGTCACTCAGGAGAAGATCTTGTGGCAGTCTGCGCTTGAGGCGAGTGCGAGCGCCGAGATTTTATGTAACCGCTGCAGGGACCTCCTGGAAATGGTAAAAGAAAGGTCGTGCCAGCCGACGGATGTACTGGAGAGGTCACTCAGGAAAAGATCTTGTGTGCAGTCTGCGCTTGAGGCAAGTTGGTTGGCGAGTACGAGCGCCGAGATTGTAGGTAACAGCTGCAGGGACCTCCTGGAAATGGTAAAAGAAAGGTCGTGCCAGCTGGCGGATGTACTGGAGAGGGCACTCAGGAGAAGATCTTGTGGCAGACTGCGCTTGAGGCAAGTTGGTTGGCGAGTGCGAGCGCCGAGATTGTAGGTAACAGCTGCAGGGACCTCCTGGAAATGGTAAAAGAAAGGTCGTGCCAGCCGACGGATGTACTGGAGAGGGCACTCAGGAGAAGATCTTGTGGCAGTCTGTGCTTGAGGCAAGTTGGTTGGCGAGTGCGAGCGCCGAGATTGTGGGTAACAGCTGCAGGGACCTCCTGGAAATGGTAAAAGAAAGGTCGTGCCAGCCGGCGGATGTACTGGAGAGGTCATTCAGGAGAAGATCTTGTGGCAGTCTGCGCTTCAGGCAAGTTGGTTGGCGAGTGCCAGCGCCGAGATTGTAGGTAACAGCTGTAGGGACCTCCAGGAAATGGTAAAAGAAAGGTCGTGCCAGCTGGCGGATGTACTGGAGAGGGCACTCAGGAGAAGATCTTGTGGCAGTCTGCGCTTGAGGCGAGCGCCGAGATTGTAGGTAACAGCTGCAGGGACCTCCTGGAAATGGTAAAAGAAAGGTCGTGCCAGCTGGCGGATGTACTGGAGAGGGCACTCAGGAGAAGATCTTGTGGCAGACTGCGCTTGAGGCAAGTTGGTTGGCGAGTGCGAGCGCCGAGATTGTAGGTAACAGCTGCAGGGACCTCCTGGAAATGGTAAAAGAAAGGTCGTGCCAGCCGACGGATGTACTGGAGAGGGCACTCAGGAGAAGATCTTGTGGCAGTCTGTGCTTGAGGCAAGTTGGTTGGCGAGTGCGAGCGCCGAGATTGTGGGTAACAGCTGCAGGGACCTCCTGGAAATGGTAAAAGAAAGGTCGTGCCAGCCGGCGGATGTACTGGAGAGGTCATTCAGGAGAAGATCTTGTGGCAGTCTGCGCTTCAGGCAAGTTGGTTGGCGAGTGCCAGCGCCGAGATTGTAGGTAACAGCTGTAGGGACCTCCAGGAAATGGTAAAAGAAAGGTCGTGCCAGCTGGCGGATGTACTGGAGAGGGCACTCAGGAGAAGATCTTGTGGCAGTCTGCGCTTGAGGCGAGCGCCGAGATTGTAGGTAACAGCTGCAGGGACCTCCTGGAAATGGTAAAAGAAAGGTCGTGCCAGCCGGCGGATGTACTGGAGAGGTCACTCAGGAGAAGATCTTGTGGCAGTCTGCGCTTGAGGCGAGTGCGAGCGCCGAGATTGTATGTAACCGCTGCAGGGACCTCCTGGAAATGGTAAAAGAAAGGTCGTGCCAGCCGGCGGATGTACTGGAGAGGTCACTCAGGAGAAGATCTTGTGGCAGTCTGCGCTTGAGGCGAGTGCGAGCGCCGAGATTGTATGTAACCGCTGCAGGGACCTCCTGGAAATGGTAAAAGAAAGGTCGTGCCAGCCGGCGGATGTACTGGAGAGCGCACTCAGGAGAAGATCTTGTGTGCAGTCTGCGCTTGAGGCGAGTTGGTTGGCGAGTGCGAGCGCCGAGATTGTAGGCAACCGCTGCAGGGACCTCCTGGAAATGGTAAAAGAAAGGTCGTGCCAGCCGGCGGATGTACTGGAGAGGGCACTCAGGAGAAGATCTTGTGTGCAGTCTGCGCTTGAGGCGAGTTGGTTGGCGAGTGCGAGCGCCGAGATTGTTTGTAACCGCTGCAGGGACCTCCTGGAAATGGTAAAAGAAAGGTCGTGCCAGCTGGCGGATGTACTGGAGAGGGCACTCAGGAGAAGATCTTGTGTGCAGTCTGCGCTTGAGGCAAGTTGGTTGGCGAGTGCGAGCGCCGAGATTGTAGGTAACAGCTGCAGGGACCTCCTGGAAATGGTAAAAGAAAGGTCGTGCCAGCCGACGGATGTACTGGAGAGGGCACTCAGGAGAAGATCTTGTGGCAGTCTGTGCTTGAGGCAAGTTGGTTGGCGAGTGCGAGCGCCGAGATTGTGGGTAACAGCTGCAGGGACCTCCTGGAAATGGTAAAAGAAAGGTCGTGCCAGCCGGCGGATGTACTGGAGAGGTCATTCAGGAGAAGATCTTGTGGCAGTCTGCGCTTCAGGCAAGTTGGTTGGCGAGTGCCAGCGCCGAGATTGTAGGTAACAGCTGTAGGGACCTCCAGGAAATGGTAAAAGAAAGGTCGTGCCAGCTGGCGGATGTACTGGAGAGGGCACTCAGGAGAAGATCTTGTGGCAGTCTGCGCTTGAGGCGAGCGCCGAGATTGTAGGTAACAGCTGCAGGGACCTCCTGGAAATGGTAAAAGAAAGGTCGTGCCAGCCGGCGGATGTACTGGAGAGGTCACTCAGGAGAAGATCTTGTGGCAGTCTGCGCTTGAGGCGAGTGCGAGCGCCGAGATTGTATGTAACCGCTGCAGGGACCTCCTGGAAATGGTAAAAGAAAGGTCGTGCCAGCCGGCGGATGTACTGGAGAGGTCACTCAGGAGAAGATCTTGTGGCAGTCTGCGCTTGAGGCGAGTGCGAGCGCCGAGATTGTATGTAACCGCTGCAGGGACCTCCTGGAAATGGTAAAAGAAAGGTCGTGCCAGCCGGCGGATGTACTGGAGAGCGCACTCAGGAGAAGATCTTGTGTGCAGTCTGCGCTTGAGGCGAGTTGGTTGGCGAGTGCGAGCGCCGAGATTGTAGGCAACCGCTGCAGGGACCTCCTGGAAATGGTAAAAGAAAGGTCGTGCCAGCCGGCGGATGTACTGGAGAGGGCACTCAGGAGAAGATCTTGTGTGCAGTCTGCGCTTGAGGCGAGTTGGTTGGCGAGTGCGAGCGCCGAGATTGTTTGTAACCGCTGCAGGGACCTCCTGGAAATGGTAAAAGAAAGGTCGTGCCAGCTGGCGGATGTACTGGAGAGGGCACTCAGGAGAAGATCTTGTGTGCAGTCTGCGCTTGAGGCAAGTTGGTTGGCGAGTGCGAGCGCCGATATTGTAGGTAACCGCTGCAGGGACCACCTGGAAATGGTAAAAGAAAGGTCGTGCCAGCCGGCGGATGTACTGGAGAGGGCACTCAGGAGAAGATCTTGTGGCAGTCTGCGCTTGAGGCAAGTTGGTTGGCGAGTGCGAGGGCCGAGATTGTAGGTAACAGCTGCAGGGACCTCCTGGAAATGGTAAAAGAAAGGTCGTGCCAGCCGGCGGATGTACTGGATAGGTCACTCAGGAGAAGATCTTGTGTCAGTCTGCGCCTGAGGCAAGTTGGTTGGCGAGTGCGAGCGCCGAGAATGTAGGTAACCGCTGCAGGGATCCCCTGAAGATGGTAAAAGAAAGGTCGTTCCAGCTGGCGGGTGTATTGGAGAGGTCACTCAGGAGAAGATCTTGTGGTAGTCTGCACCTGAGGCGAGTGAGAGCGCGGAGATTGTAAGCAACAGCTGCAGGGACCTCCTGGAGGTGGTAAAAGAAAGGTCGTGCCAGCAGTCGTATGTACTGGAGAGGTCACTCAGGAGATCTTGTGGCAGTCTGCGCTTGAGGCATGTGCGAGCGCCGAGATTGTATGTAACCGCTGCAGGGACCTCCTGGAGATGGCAAAAGAAAGGTCGTGCCAGCCGACGGATGTAGTTGTGAACTGGTAGAAGACCGAACTCGTGATGAAGTTGTTGGTTTCTGGTGAATCATGGAGCATTTGTAACAGCGCCCTATTTTGTAGTACCTGCAGTCGGCGGAGATTAGTCTTGCTGGTGCCACCCCAGAATGGAGCTGCATAGGTAAAAATGGGACGGACTAGAGATTTGTAAAGAAGAACGGAGGATTCATAACCAAGTGAGGTGCGCTTGTTGAGTAAAGGGTACAGTTTTGATAGCCGGGCAGATGCAAGTTTAACAGACCGACAGATGTGGGCATTCCAAGTTAGTCGAGTGTCCAGTAGCACCCCAAGATACTCTACTGGCTCACAGGTAGGTAACCATGAGATTTGTTCCCCGAGCAGCTGTAGTGAAGGAGGATCCCTATAAGGACGTAAAGAGAAGATATTAACCTCTGTCTTGTTAGTGTTGAGGGAAATGCGCCAGTTAGAGGACCAGTGAGCTAGTCGATCCAGGGCAGTTTGTTGTTCATGAATAGCATGACAGATATCAGAGTGAGAATAAAAGAGAGCAGTGTCATCGGCATATAAAGCTGTGCATATTGGAGCTATAGCAGGAAGATCATAAGTGTACATATTAAAGAGGAGTGGTGCTAGTACTGAACCTTGAGGAACACCTGCTAAGATTGGCCGTCGGGTTGATGTGAAACCAGAAATGCGCACCACAAAGGTTCTATTAGTGAGAAAACTTGCAATGATTTGTAGAAGATAATAAGGAAAACCAATGCGATGTGCTTTATGTAGTAGCCCAGTGTGCCATACCTTATCGAATGCCTGGGCGATATCTAGTAATGCTGCTAAAGTGTAGAGCCTGTTTTCGAAATCTTGTACGACAGACTGCGTTATTCTAAGCAATTGATGAGTGGTAGCATGCTTCGGGCGAAAGCCAAACTGAAAAGACGTAATAATCTGATTGTGAATCAGAAATTGAGAAAGACGTTTACGAATAATCTTTTCAAAAAGCTTAGAAAGGGTAGGTGATAAAATGATTTGTCTATAACTTGAGGGAAGGTTGTTAAGCTTGTTGGGCTTGTGGAAGACGATAATTTCTGCATTTTTCCATGTAGAATGCGTAGCATTCACTTCTCGATTCACTTTTGTGCTAAGTTGTGCTTCACTGTCTCTACGCTTCTTTCACATCTGTTGGTGAAATTGGGCATAACTGTATAATTATACACATTGTCCTTAAATTATATTCAAGATCTTCTCGGGCTTCAAGCCAAGTGTAGAGAAGGTTAAACACTGACGTTTCGGGAGCATGCATCTCTCTCGTCATCAGAATGATGAATGAATGAATGAAGTTCTAAATGTTATAAAACATTAAAATGAGATAACCAAATTAACAAAGTCAAAACACTACCAATACTCGAACCCCTCTAATGGAACAAAAGACTGTTTTGTAGTAATTAAACACTAGTTCGGGAGATCGCGTGGGTGTAGAAAACGTGACTATTTAATTTGACGTTCAAGGTGTATAAATTTGTGCTTCTTGAGCCAATTAATTTCCATTTTAAGGCCGGTTTCCAAAAGGAGCTGAACTGAAAACCAGCATCCAATTAAGCATACCCCTTTCGGAGGAAATGGCCAAAGCCTCCTTAGCTCTCCACTCCCAATAGCTGTTACATTTTGCCACGATGATCATATATGGTCCTTATCAGAGCAAGACTCTATCAGTCCAGACTTCTCAGGTTGCATTAAACGAATGGTCTGTTCATGTTTGTTTTTTCTGGTTGTGATAGTCCTTCCAGTTTGTCTAAGTAGTTCAGCAAATCAAAATTCAACAATCGACGTTAGCTGAGGATGTTAGGAAGGTCCTAACGAAACACATTCTTGATAAACACTAGCAATAAATGGAGCATCAAGTAGTAATTTGACTCAAAATTATATTAATTCAATTCAAAGTTTATGTGGTCCAACTTTAATATTTGGGTTCTTTACTCAGTGTTGTGACAATCATCCCAGGACTTTGTTTCTTTTTGTTTTATGTTTCGAAAAGCACCTCTTATGCTAATCTCTGATCTTATACGTAATCAAAATGTTATAGTGCAAACAGTAGAAGTTGGTAATTCTTGCTTTTGCATGTTGTTACAAGAAATTTTGGTGCATGCGTTATGAATGTACACCTCGGTGACTGGAAAGGTGAAAGAAAGTTATAATTTCAAGGTCTCTTAAATGGCAACAAAACAACAGAGATCATGACCCCACCCTCTGTAACGCACATATTTATTATTCATTTGCATTTTTTAACAAGTAAGCAGAGTGATATAAATCTTTTATTTGGGGTGGGGGGGACACTGACGTTTTTTTTGACATTCATATGCACAAATTGAGATGATTACTGCTATAGCTTTGCCTTTTACACAAGGCTAACTGCAACATGTTTCAGAGACAGTGTTCTCGATCATCTGCGTTGATTCACTACTGCACCTCCTCATGTGACTTGTGCACAGCACTTTTTGCTTGTAATAGGGGACGTCAAAGTTTAATAAATTATGTGTGAACAATTTTTTCCCAAGTGGAGAATTCCAGTGGTTTTCTAAGGGCCTCGAGCAACTGCCAATGTTTTATTTGTTTGTGTTCAAAGATTACAAGAAAGTATGCATGGAGAAAACAAAGAGAAACCAAGGGATTTAAAGAGTGCATGAGAAATGTGTAGTGCTGAACGCCTGTTTTTACTACATATGGCACCGCAGGTGGTGACACTGATGATTTATGAGATGAAATGGAGTACCGGTGAAATGAAATGGCGGGGGAAATTGGAGATCCCAGGGAAAATCTGCCCCAGTGCCACGTTTTCCACCACAAATCTCACTTTGCGGTCGCCTGGTATCAAACCCGGGCCACCTTGGTGAGAGTTGAGCAGTCTAACCACTCAGCCACAGCATGGCCAAGTGCATGAGAAAGTTGAGAGTCGTTTAGGCGTAACATGCTAGCATCTGCTTACCTAGGTCATGGAAGCAAAACTGGTTGAGGGCCATGGATGTACAATAGAGAGACAATCCTTTACACGCAAGAACTTAGACTGAGGTAACCTTTATGTAACCAGAGCGAAGTACGATTTCCCCAGAATGTTCACTGCTGGTTGCTGTAGCTTTTCCCGCTTTATGGTGCCATATCACTTGAATGCTGCTCTTTCAGACTTATTCGTTAAATATCTAATTGAAAATCAATTTATTGCAGGCATCCCTTCTATATGTCCTCATTTCCAAAGTTTAGATCCTTTTTGGAATATTTCAGATCTGTTTAAAGGCTCCTTTTAGAAATGTATAGCTTCTCAACTTCCTAGTTCAAGTTATCAATAAACATAGGCGTAATTACTCAGGTAAGTCTGCAATTTAAAAGTTCAAAGAGAGGGAACCAATAAAGTAAAGCTAGAAGTGGAATGAATGGCTGTAATTCTTAGGGAAGCGACGCTTGCTGATTAAACACAACACTGTCTACAGCTCAGGACCGTTGCTAATAATTAACTACTCTCTGTGATTTTCAACTGTCGTGCAGCAACGCAGTTCAAGTCTTATTTATTTCAGTATGTGAACTAATTCTGCGTAATGGAACACAAGACATCTCTAATCTCCAGCAAGTCTCAGAATATGAGGCAGTAGTGGTGTGTAGAGTTACATGTCCACTTTTACTATATGTGGCTTATGACTCATGTGATGAACATGGTGCAGCGGCATGTGCTGCACACCACTAATGTTATTTTGTGGTCGTCTGGGATCGAACCCGGGCTGCATTGGTGAGAGCCGAGTCACGGCGGGATCTATCAAAACATGTAGTCGATATTGAATGTTAGGAAAAGTAAACAAAATAAAACCACTAACGAAATATAAAAGTAATTAATTTTACATAAAACAGTTGCAAATAAATGAGGGAGGACAAAGTACGCAGGCGTGACCTCAATGTCATGTGTTGTATAAACACGGTATAGGTTCTAGAGAGAATGGGGAGAGGGAAAACTGTCACCGTCAGCTGACAGCCCTGGATTAGGAGATTACCATGGTAACCACCAGAGCGCACAAGTTTCTTACTTCAAAAGTTTGAGAAAACTCCGATAGATGGCAGAGTGCAAATGATTACATAGTATTAGGGATATAGCTGGTTTTCTGGTGATGTATGTTACAATACTTGAGAAATAATTATAAATTCGTAAAGAACATTATAATATTTAGTAGATGAAGACTTTTGTATATAGTGTGACGCAGACGGCGAACTCGCGCTGCCGATCGATAATGCGGACTGGCGGTGGTGGCGGGGGGGACGCAAGGGGTGGCACCTCCTCCTACCACGCGAAGGTGCTCGAAGGCTCCAGAATGATTTCCCCCTCCATAATGGAAGAATCGGGAGGTTTCGGAGTGATCGATACAAGCGAGGCGACGGTTAGTTGAGTGAAGGACGTCGCGGCGGGCGGACGTGTAGCAGAGTTGAGTGAGTGACCGTGAGCCGGGCGGACGTGTAGTTGAGTTGAGCGGACGTGTAAAGACGAACTGGCAAGGTTGAATGGTGTGAATTGAATTGTAGTTGTGTACATTGGACTGTAATTGGAATAAGGTGGAAATAAAGAACATTTTCGAGTGGTGAAATTGGACTTTTCATTTCACGAGCCCACAAAGTCACATTGGTGTCAGGAGTGGGATATAACACAATGGAGGCAGCATTAGAAAAGATTTTAGCGGAACTGAAAGAAATGAAGATGGCAAATGAAAACCTCGCTGCAAAAACAGAAGCGGCAAATAACAGCCTGGCCGCGAAGCTGGACAACCTGGCCGCGGAAATGAAACAAATGAAGACGGCCAACGACAACATCACCGGGAAGATGGAAGAAATGAAGGCCGAATTAACAGCGAAGACGGAAACGGCAAACAACAACTTGGCCACGATAATGACCGCAAAGATGGCCGAACTGACCAAGGAAGTGAATGTGGCAAACGAAGCTCTCGCCGCCAAATTTGAGGAACAGTTGGCCGGCGTGAGGGATGACGTCACGAATCTGGGCAAGCGGATGGGTCAAGTAGACGACCGCCTTAATGACCTAGAGGAAAAGGCCGACAACATCGCCAAACCCCTCACCCGCCTGACAGAGGAACACCGACCTTATGTGTGGGCGGAGGACGCCGAAGACGCTTTCCAGCACCTGAAGGAAACCCTGTGCAGTGCTCCAATTTTGGGTTTCCCACAACTGGGTGGCGACTTCATTGTGGACACCGACGCCAGCGACCATTGCATTGGAGGTGTCCTATCGCAGATCCAGGACGGCCATGAGCGGGTGATAGCCTACTACAGCAAGACGCTATCCAAGGCAGAGAAGAACTACTGCGTCACCCGACGGGAGTTACTGGCGGTAGTAAAGACATTGGAGCACTTCCACAAGTACCTGTACGGTCAGCCATTCCACCTGAGGACTGACCATTCCGTCCTAACCTGGCTATTGAGCTTTAAGAACCTGGAATGCCAGACAGCACGTTGGGTCCAGAGGCTGCAGGAGTACGACTTCACCTCGGAACATCGTAGAGGGAAGAGCCACGGTAACGCTGACGCCATGTCCCGAAGACCCTGTCCAGAAGAGTGCGGCCAGTGCACAAGAGTGGAAGAGAAGGAGCGTGCCGCAGCAGTCCGAGTAGTTGTGGCAGTGCCTGCTGAAGGCTGGGATAGCGCAGGCCTGAGGAGGGAGCAGTTGGCGGACGCAGACTTGGGGCCACTCTTAAGGGAAGTGGAGGCAGGGACGAGACCAACCTGGGAGGACATCGCACCGAGGAGCGCCACCTACAAGTCGTACTGGGCCCAATGGGACTCGTTGAAGACCAGAGAGGGCGTGCTGTTCCGGGTATGGGAGCCACCTGATGGGAAGACGCAGAGAGAACAGTTGGTACTTCCCCGGAGTAAGATACCGGAAGTCTTGGAAGAAGTGCACGCTGGTACTTCAGGAGGATACCTGGGAGCGAACCGAACGATTGACAAACTTCGGCAGCGCTACTACTGGCTGAGACTCCGAGCAGATGCTGATGGTGCACCTGGACCGTCTAGTCCGCTACGATGGTGCTGTTCGGGACGACCAGCCTTGAGGAGGGAGCAGTGTGACGCAGACGGCGAACTCGCGTTGCCGATCGATAATGCGGACTGGCGGTGTTGGCGGGGGGGACGCAAGGTGGCACCTCCTCCTACCGCGCGAAGGTGCTTGAAGGCTCCAGAATGATTTCCCCCTCCATAATGGAAGAATCGGGAGGTTTCGGGGTGATCGATACAAGCGAGGCGACGGTTAGTTGAGTGAAGGACGTCGCGGCGGGCGGACGTGTAGCAGAGTTGAGTGAGTGACCGTGAGCCGGGCGGACGTGTAGTTAAGTTGAGTGGACGTGTAAAGACGAACTGGCAAGGTTGAATGGTGTGAATTGAATTGTAGTTGTGTACATTGGACTGTAATTGGAATAAGGTGGAAATAAAGAACATTTTCGAGTGGTGAAATTGGACTTTTCATTTCACGAGCCCACAAAGTCACAATATTATAACGAGATATTTATAGTTTCGAAGCAATCGTTGTCTTCACTAGTAAAACAGACGTCTCCGACAGTGCATTTAAGTTGCTTGCGACAGACGATAAAAGACTGCGCGCAAGTTGAAGAATATATTTTGAAGTAGGTGGAGCTTGAGGTTCTTTCATTGTACTTCGATAGGACCTCCCCTGTTGCTACTGCTTCTTCTGCTTCATTTTTGGAATCGGGACTGCACTTCGACAGTCCCGGCCGCAATGAATACCAACTTAACTATAAGAATATTGCCAATATTTTACTGATTTTCACCCTTATACTAATTTTTTACTATTTTATATTATATATTTTAACAATTTCATTTTAAAACTTAATTAAACATAAATATGCTTTGAGCGTTCTTTAAATAATGTTAAACTTAAAATAACATCATAGAAGACATTAACAATATTAATTTTCTCTTTCGGAGCTGAATTTAATATAACTGTTACATCTTGTATACAATTTAAGTTACCACAGAGATATAAGTTTAGCTCGAGGTAGCGAGGGGGCTACAAATCTTTACTAGCAATTCTGTCCTGAAACACATCTTCAATTGTTCTTGTCAAAAGATTGGTTGTAGAAAAAAAATATATAAAATGGTGTTCCCTGTTTGTTAGTTCTCTAAATTGTATTGACGTATTTACGAGCGTCAACTGTTACTCGACGTGGACCACGGCGAGTGATGGACAACTGCATCTCCTTTAATGAAACTGGTAAGTAAAGTCTTTAAAAGTGTCGCACGGTTTCTATGTAGCAGCAGATGGCAACGATGTTTTTCTTCTAAACACGCGTATTTTGGGAGGAATTTAGGTAATCTCAGCTTAGTTTGAGCTCTGTACTAAATATCCATTTTAATTCCACGTTTTATACATAGAACCACATTACAGAACCTGTTATATCAGGGTCATTTGAAATAATCTTGGAGCAACTTTCCTGAAGCAGGTTTATTTTAAAAGTCAAATAGCCTTAATGAATATATTTGTTCAATCAGGTAATAAATCATAGTAAGAGGGCAACACAAATAAAACATTTCAATTTTATATGTTTCTTAAACGTCTCCATGACACAAGTGGGAGGGAGAAGGACAATCTTATTCTTTAAGCAGGAACAAGCAGTTATTGCATTACTTTGAACTCGAGTGACGTATACCATTGTAGATAAGAAACAGTGAGGCTTAACGTGCTGCGATGTTCAATTGTTGCCCTGCAACATGACCAAACATTCTATATAAAATCTTACATAACGGAGGTCATGAAACTAATAAAACGAAAATAATGCAATAACATTTTAATCTATTAATAGGTTAAAACCTTCACAAACAACATCTTAAGTTATTAACGGGTTACAAGTTTCAGTAAACCTGTTCTTTTAAGGAAATTAAGATGTTTATAGTGCAATTTTTGCAATTTGAAATACAGAGGAAGTAGGAATTGAAGTGTTAGTTACACTATTTATTATAGACCCATTGTTTGAATTTGAAAGAATCTGTGAAGCAGTGTTTCCTTGTTCTCGTTTCTGCACACTCAGCACCTTCCTTCCATGTTGGTATTTATATCCGCCATTTTACAGATCGATTGAGCCGTTGGTTACATGCAAAAGAAACTAAATTTGCCTACATTGGAGTAATATGGCAGAATTATCTTCTTGTAGCACTACTCAGAGATGTCTAAAGCTGGTCTTTTAACATCAACTGTCTAAAAACTTTATTTCGAAACTCCGTGAGAGAATGTCTGAAACGTAATAAAATGCGCAAGCTATGATGTTCCTTAACCACATGGCAGTGGTTCCTTGCTCGTTGGTTGTACACAGACAGTCATCTTTCTGCAGCCAGGACCAACAATGTATGCGAAGGTTAGGAAGACGGACCGCACGTTAGAGAACGTTTTGTAACTATGTTCCTCGGCCCATCGTCTGTTGGCAGGCTTTAGTAAGCCTCAATGATTTTGCTGCGTGCCCAAACTCAATAAGGTTTAACCGCAAGTAGAAAAACTTGGATGGGGTTTTGTAGGGTTGCTTGTGACAGTTTAGGGAGGGAGCCAGTTGCCCCTCGATACATAAGCTATTGCATTCTGTTGGTTAATTTAGAGTCCAATACTCTCTGACTGTGAATATATGGAGCTCAGCTTTTGCTGCTGTGAGGAGTTACTCGATATCGGGGATCATACTCCCCTGAGACCTAACGAGGGAGCTTTGATATTCCTTGTGGTAAAGCTGCGTATAGTTTTTTTAGCCCGGCGCCTGATTTCATCCTCCACGTATTATTGAAGTAGTCTATCAGAGTAAACAGTCCTGAGTCCTCTGTTCTGCGGTCATGCCCCAAAATTAACAGGCGTACAACATAAGACCAGAGTCGTTACTCGATTGCTAACTTACAATTAGCAAATACACAAAGTACTGTTGCACGTACCAACTTGCGCTGCTAGTAATTTCTCCGACACATACACATGAGTAGTAAATACTTCCCCTACTATTGCTACTACTATATATTTTGTACATCATTTCGAGAAATTTACAATATTTAATTCCATGGACTCTCACACACTTTATCTTGAGCCTGTGCTATGAACAATCCAAATCAAGAACGTCTATTCTTTGCTAAATAATAACTGAACGTCGTGGCGCTTCAGGATGACCACTGTATAGTGTTCCCTTTGTTACTGTTATCATTTACTTTTGTATTTAAACAACTAAATTTTAACTATCTACTAATGCCTAAAGCAGATCCAAAATATTATGGTTTACTTTAGCCATAATCATTAAAAACAACAGAGACTAGAAATGAGGATTCTATAAAATGATCTGAGGTGTGAGGTTATTGGTTTATGATATTCTTTTGTTTTGCTATTTTATGTATACTCTTTGGTAACAAGTACGAAAGGAGACATGACTTCCTATGTTTTAAGAAGTGTGTGGTTGTAATGTTAAGTATTATTATAATATAAAGCAACATTGTGTTCCTGAAGTGAGATTTATTTCACTATTTCAGAACCTGTGGATGTGCGGGTAGTGTAAGTAATATAACTAAAAAAAAGTGTGATAAATGAAAGACGAGAAAAGTCGTGTTGCCATAATCGACAACAATGCTATTTGTGAGCTCAAGATAAAGTAGGACAATAGATTGAATATACGAGGCGTGTCCGTAAAATAAGGTCTCCAATTTGATTTATTATAGAAAACATGTTTATTGTCAATGAATGTTACATTGATGGAAAGGCGGAACTTACAGCTATTTCTCAACGTAATCATCATTGCGATCGATGCACTTTTCCATGCGCTGTGACAGTTTTTGTATACCCTTGTCATAGCACTCTCCGCCAAGTTGCGCAGGTAGCGCTCAACCTCGTTGGTCTGGAAATGTGTTCCACCCAGGTGTGACTTCAACTCAGGAAACAGATGATAATCACTAGGTGCTAAGTCTGGACTGTAGGAGGGATGGGCCAGGAGATCAGCCGTTGCATGTGCAGTATGGGGCGGGCGTTGTCGTGATGAAAAATCACTCCCTTCGTCAGCATTCCCCCCCCCCCCTTCGATTTTTAATGGCACGTCGAAACTTGTTTAAAGTCTCACAGTAGCTAGCGACGTTTATTGTTGTGCCGAGAGGCATAAACTCGCACAACAATACACCTTTTCTGTCCCAGAACACACTGGCCATCACTTTGCCGGCAGAAAATATCTGTTTGAACTTTCGCGGCTTCGGCGAATTCGAATGCTGCCACTGACGAGAACGTTCGTTAGTTTCTGGTGTTGTGTAGTGCACCCAGGTTTCATCGCCAGTGACAATTCCTCGCCCTGTTCTGCATAGCGCTCCAGGAATCGGTGAACCGCTTCAACACGTTGCCGTTTATGGTCTTCGGTGAGCATTTCGGGGACCCACCTCGCACACATCTTGCGATAATGCAAATGTTCGGTCAAAATCTTGTCAATCGTAGTCTTACTGACTTCATGGATAAGTTGGCACAGCTCACGAACTGTCACACGCCGATCTTTAAGCATTTCTTGGTCCATTTTTGCAATTGTTTCGGCTGTAACCAAAGGCCGACCAGAATGCTGTTCGTCATGGACGTCTGTACGTCCGTCTTTGAACTCTCTGACCCACTTTCGCACGTTTTTGACGTCCATACACTGTGGCTCATAGACTTCGCATAACTGACGATGAATTTCAGTGGGGGTGGTGCCCTTGGCACTCAAAAAACAGATCACTGCACGCAACTCGCACTTGGCGGCGGAAGTGATAGGAAGCTCCATCGCAAACGGCTGCCCAGTCAAGACTAATGGCTGCAACGGGTTCATTGTTGTGAAGATTTGAAGGAGTGTAACCAAGCTACGCGCCAGTGTTGCCGGATTTCGCCTAATAGCCTTCCTCATGGCTCCAGCGCCTTGGAGACCTTATTTTACGACACACCTCGTATTATTCTGTCCTCACACGTGACCACAATGACAGAACATCTATGTGGACAGCTTACTGAAAATAAGCAAATAGTGTGTTCACAACATTGTCAGTTGCTAGGATGATATCAGCGCCGCCTGCAGGAGTTCTTTTATCTCCTCGTGGGACTGTTATTTTAATGTGCAGACTATTGGTCAACTTTGAAATCAGTAAGAGCTGCCTTCGTTAATTTCAAGACATTGAAGTATTACATGGTAATTTTTAGTCACAATGTATAACAAATCTTAGAGCAACATGTTTAACAAAAAACTGTAATTTTACACACATATTAAACACTATTCAGTGAATGGTTTGCTTTAAGTTCATTATTCTACCAAAATGATTGTAGATTTTATAAATATATTGATATTTTTAAATTAAAACTATTAGTAAATGCACATTCTTCTCAGGAACAAGAGTTATAAACAGTGGATCTTTGTGCTGATTTTACTCGTACATGATTTTAAGAAAGTCAACATCAACAAGCTTGTTTTAACATTAAGCTAACATAAGACACAATTTTATAGTTGATTTTAAAAAGAAACATATTACTTAAAAGAGAACATTTTAGAAAAAGAATGATTTATTCTCAGCAAATCACTAAATTGAATTATTTTTTCCGCAGGTAAATACATACATAGAAAATATATTGTGACTTTGTGGGTTCATGAAATTAAGAGTCCAGGTTACAAACACTAAAAATTGCTATTTATTTCTGTAGAAACAAACTTTTATCAATCAACCTTTACAGTCCAGAATTATCACAAACACAACTGTTCACCCGCACACATCCAATTACCGACTGACTGTTTGTGGCAGGTGGCGGCTCCCTTTTTATAGATTACTCACTATCCGGAATGTTCTCTAACAATCAAGACGGCGCTAGAAGAAAGACGAACTCTCTAGAAATGCGTCTCCTTCCCTCCACCATTTCGGCGAGCTTTTAACTCCGCACTGCACTGCCCGTCTCTTTGAACTAGTCGGCCGCGCCGCCTCGAAAAAACAATGCAATCGCTACAATATGCTATACTGTAAATGACAAAATGACAGTTGATATATTTCATAGTTGATGTGATGTCTTAGAAATATGACCAAGAACGTCTGTTTCCTTAAACTGTTTGATTACATGTTTAAATGATTGAAACTGCCACTAACAGCTTGTGTCCAACTGTTACAGATCTCAGCTATCCAGAATCAATTCTCAGAGGTCCAGTGTATCAACTGGGAAACTTTGAGGAATGTTTGTACACAAGAAAACAGCAATACTGTCTCGTCAACATCCAGCTGTATCCTGGAGCTGTACCATCAGAATTCTGGTTCCATATACAGGTGTGTAGCAATCGTTTATTGTTCAAACGTATCAAATTTTCAGTTTGCAATGATTTATTTTAATTAATTTCTTCTTGACACTAGTGTCCATTCCAAACCAGAGTTTCCACTAATGTAAACTAAAGCAAGTGCTTTACAGACTTCTACTCCAGTGTAAGTAGTTCCTTAGTAAATTATTGTATTATGAAATATTGGGAAAGACAAGTGAACATTTTATTGAGGTTATCATAAAAATTCATTGTTAAAGGTAATGTTAAGGCATTTCATAATACAATTTTAATGTTGTGTAGTTCTTGAGCTAATGCTGAGATTGTGTTCGTTTGAATTAGAGTTATATGTCATTGTTTTACATACAGTGGCTGCAATCTAAATCTTTGCATGGTAATAAAAACAACAAACACTGACTTTATATCATTTTATTTGGAACTTCTCCGTATAGTTAGTACTTGGTTATATTTCCCTTAACTTGTGTCACCTCCATGAGTCTCCTGGGCATCGAATCTGCTAGATTTTCAAAATATTTTTTGTGCATTTCCAATCATAACTTCAACATCTCCTGTAGCTCTTAAATATTTGATGGTTGCAGCTCTTCTCATTTGATTCCAAGCATTTTCTATTGGATTTAGATCAGGAGAATTACCAGGCCAGTCAAGTTCAGGTATATTATTGTCTTTTAGGAACTTCTTGGAAACCAGCCCTAAAAATGGAAATCCCTTGACTTAAGAGGCAAAGAACAATACAGCTTGATAATCAAGTTAAGTAGTTACGTTTCTTTGACACAATTAACTTTCTATACCTACACCATCTCCTGACCTGGCAGTTAATTTACTGAGAACAGTCTTTTGTTCAGCATTAAACAAAGCAAAGAAACATATAATTATAATAATAATTAAACATATAATTATAGGTGATTTAAATGTTAACTTTCTAGATAACAAACCAAAACCAGAGCTAATGTGTATGCTAAATTCATTTCGAATGGAGCCAGTAGTATTTGTGCACACATTGTCAAACAACACTAGACCAAATTATTATAAACAAAACACTATGGGAGTATAGCTTGCAGGTAATTGACAAAGGATTTTCAGACCACTTAGTCCAGATTATAAGTATTCAAAGCAAAATCAGATGTAGGTTACCAAACAAAAAGCTTGGTTATAAATACATAAGGATGTTCAAAGAAAATAACTTAGATTATTTAAATTACTTACTACAAAAACAGTCATGGAATCTAGTATACCAACACCAGTCAGTAGATGATGCATACAATGAGTTTTTTAATACTTTCAATTATTGCTTTCAAACTGCTTTACTGAAAACAAGATTGCCAATTCGGCAACTAAAAGACAAATGGATAACGCCTGGTATTATAAATTCAAGTCGCAGAATGAAATTTCTTAGTAGAATCATAAAAGCTGGAAATGTTTCAGAACAATTCAAAACCTACTATAAAAAATACAAACATATATATACCAAAGTGTTGGTTGAAGCAAAAAAAAAAAAAAAAAAAAAAAAAAAACACATAATGCAAGCTATATATGTGAATCACAAAATAAATCAAAATGATGCACATCAACTAATCCCCAGTGCCATTAATCAACAACAACAACAACAAATAAATCAAATGTCATGTGGACCTTAATTAAATGAGAAATTAAACAAGATAAGAATATCACTGAGAATATACACCTTAGACACAAGGAAACTAAAATAAGTGACCCAAAACAAGTAGCCAATCTTTTCAATAACTATTATACAAATATAGTTCGAAATAGTCTGCATGATAGCCTGAAGAAAAATTTTCCACAGCCAAATAGATATCCAAAACAATGCAATAGTATGTATTTAACCCCAGTCACAGAAATGGAACTGGAAAGCATAATCAAGGGTTTGAAATGTAAATCATCTTGTGGCATTGATGAAATTTCTGACAGTGTTATAAAGAACTGCCACCAAAATATAATAAAACCCCTATGTCACATAATAAACCTCTCACTATCAATGGGCGAATTTCCAGAAGAATTGAAGGTAGCTAAGGTGAAATCTCTCTTTAAGAAGGGGGAAGAACTGGATGTAGGTAACTATAGACCTGTATCACTACTATGCATTTTTTCAAAATTAATAGAAAAAGTAATGTATGTCAGACTTGCATCATTCCTCGATAAATACAGTATAATAACAAACAACATGGATTTCGTAAAGACAAGTCAATAAACACAGCAATAGCAGATTTTGTTAAACGTATATATGAATCTATGGATAGAAAATAAGAAAATATTGGTATATTTTTAGGTTTGTCAAAGGCATTTGACTTAGTTGATCACAACATTTTATTGGAAAAACTATCTGTTGTTGGTATATGTGGAACAGTGAACAAGTAGTTTAAGGAATATTTAACTTCCCGACAACAGATGGTAGAAATCACTTATACACAAGTAAATACAAATTAAATTACAACATATTCATCATCTATGGCAGCGATACAATATGGTGTCCCCCAAGGTTCAATTCTTGGACATGTTTTATTTTTGATATATATAAATGATCTAGAGTGTTCCTTAAAGTATAGTTATCCAACATTATTTGCTGATGATAAAATTTATATATTTCTGGTTACAACTTGAGGTCCTTAAAATTTAAGATAGAAGAGACAATGTCTGAATTGCTAAACTGGTTCAACATTAATAGATTATTAATAAATACAGAAAAAACAACAGCAATAGCTTTTCATCATAAACAAAATACACTTGCCAACCATCGCTCTATAGAGTTCCAGGGCAAATATATCTCATACACAGATAGTACAAACTTTCTAGGGGTATGGGTGGATAATAATTTAAAGTGGTCGGCTCACATTCAAAAGTTATCACAAAAACTGAGTAAAATAACTTATGATATCACAGTCATTTCAAAAGTCATGGACCTGAAATCAGTTTTATCTTTATACCAGGCATATTTCCAGTCTGTTCTTAGCTTTGGAATATTATTTTGGGGTAATTCATCAGGAGCAGAATCTATTTTTAAAATGCAAAAACGGGCAATTAGGATAATACTACATGTTAATAAAAGAACCAGTTGTAGGCCATTATATAAGGAATTAAATATATGGCCCCTCCCCTGTATTTACATATATGAAACATTATGCTACATAAAAACTAATCTCAGTATGTACACAACAAACTCACAGATACATTCTCATGATACCAGAAGAAAAGATAACCTTCATGTAATCACACATAGCACAAGTTCTTTTGAAAAAAGTTCTGTATGTACTGACCTCCAGCTTTATAATAAATGACCCAATTATCTGAAGCAAATACCTGCACTGCATCGATTTAGAATTTGCCTCAAAAAACTTCTCTCACTCCATTGTTTTATAGCATAAAGGAATATTATGATTACTTTGACAATTAACTTTGTTAATGTTAATGATATTAATGTTTTTATAGTATAGATGATTTTCTTGAATATGTTAACTACAAGTAAATCATCATCATCATCCATCATTATATTGTACATACAGTTTCTGAATTTTCATTTCTAAACTTGTGTTGCGTAAATGTTTACTGTATAATTTTTAGTTATAAGTACTTGACGTGTCCTATATCATGTACTATGATCAAAAGGATGAATAAATACTACTACTACTACAGTAATGAGAATTTTGATAGTGTTTTGTCTTTGTTTATATTTGTTATATCCAGTGATTCATTTGTGGTTATAACATTTAATAAATATCCTAATGATGGGAGAGGTGCACACTCCCAAAATGATTTCTAATTGTCTTTTCACCTGGCTTGCTGCCCAAGAAGAACTTGAGAAAACTTTAGTTTAATTTATTGTAGTGGTAAATTGCAGAAAAATTTGCTAAATAATCCAACACTAAGCAAACATGTGAGTATTACATAAACTGCAATAACAAATAAATTGTTGTAGAACATGACGTCAGTGCGCACACACTTCCGGAGAGACATTTTGTACGTGGGGATGTGTGTACCAGAGTCGAGTACTGCTCAAGATGTATCTATGGCTATGGTTGACATGTTGGAGCCTGCAGCAGCATCTCTTGGAGTACGTGCTGCCATCACAGTAGAGCCGAGGAACTGTCAGACAAGACATCGGACACCAGTCACTACTGGCGATGTGCTTTTTGGGTATGTCTCATAGTACATTCTCTTACTATTTGACAAAAGTATAACAAACAAGGAATATCTCGGAAATGGTTCACTACATTCAAAACTGTGTTTGACATACATACATTGTATGTTTTAAAACGAAATTAAGAAAAGAAACATCGGAAACATAGACCAAACAGGATGCCTCAGGCAGTTTCATCTGGGTTTCATTCCCATAGCTGACTCATGGGTTTTTTCAGGGGTTTTCCCGAGTCACCAGGCGAATGCATCTCCCAAATTTCCTGTTCCTCCATTTTATGTCCATTATTATTTCACATTATCTCTCATCGGTGGTCTCTTTCAGGGTTGGAGTGTCGGCAGGAGTCTTGATGCTGTATGGCAAGATGATATGCCCTCTATCGCCTCATCCTTCCTCTCGGGTTTACCACACTTGAGGACATAAGTACAATAACCGAAGTGTGGCTACCATGTTGAGTCCCTTCCAGGGAACATATTCATCATTCTCAGCACTCGCCAAGTGATCTGGGAAAACCCATGTGTCAGGAAGGACAGTCACATGACCCTCCGAACTACCATCTGAGTCACCTTATTTGTCACAATTAAAACATTTTGAGATGTGCTGCTCATGTAAATTTGTGCATTTCTTAAATAACAATTTTGTTGTTCTTATTTGTTACATTAGGTTCTTGTAGCTCATGGTTACTATACCTAATCAAATTCACAACTGACTACCACTTAACTAGGCTATAAGTGACCTCTTCTACATTCCAAACAACCTGCATCATATCATTATTGGCAATTTTGAATTTTAAATTAATAGTTTTTAGATTAGATGTATGTTTCAAAAATTAGATATAATTTTCATACATTAAGATCTTCATAATAATTTGGTTGTTGAATACCTCTGTGCATCATTTCAGAAACTTCAGTTATTTGTAGACCTGCAGTTCATTTCCATAAATTTATACATTTTATGCAGATGCATTAAATTAATATCATTTTGAGCCATATCATAGTTCTTTCTCATAAGAACATTAAATTATATTCACAGCAGAAGAATATGAAGACTGGCTTAGAAGGGACAGAGACTGTTTGGCCAGTTTGCTTTGCATAGAAAGTTTAAAGCATCTTCATGTCCTCTGTTTTAGATCTTATAGTGTCATAGTGGTATTTAGGAAAATTGGAAAATATTCCCTTTTGAAGATATGGATTGTTTCCATTTCAAAGTATGGCAACTGCCGACCTTTCATGTAACCAGATTATTATTATAGTTCAGATATATGATGATGCAAATACTGGTGATCATCCTTGATTGCTAAGACTTACTGAAGCAAATAACACTGGTCGACAAGGTTTTTTTCACAAGAGATCTGAATAGTGAATCTAGTGGCATTTTCCATCCTGAATTCAGATATGTAGTCAGAATTTTCCCATCAGGCATAGTTTTTCTGTAAAAGCTACTTTTCAAAATATGATTTTAGCGTTTTCTTTGACCTGTCATAGGAACTGTTACCTCCTATGTAGCTATTTTACTCAAGCTGTATTATTGAAATCATTTGCAATGTCATGCTGAAGCGCAATAAAACATGACTGTGCAGGTTCATTGTTGTTCATTGTTGTTGTTTAGACATGTTCAGACCTGTTTGGCATTGTGATGTGTCAGTATTGAGCTGACTGTGAGCTTGTTGAATAGTGAAATATTTCCATCCTTTCTGTTTAGAAGTGTATTGTGTATGTTGTGCATGTTGTATTTCTGTGCTTTATTTTTTTCATCATACCAAGGAATTGTGTAAATCATGCAGATAATTTCTGCTGTATTTGTGGTGAGCTGACCTTCAAGTCTCAGAGGCGAAAGTTGACCCCACTTGTAAAGAAGTGTTATAAACTTTACTTTGGCTGTCAAGTTGGTGATTTTGATAAGAGCTGGGCCCCAAATACATGCTGTGTTTCGTGTGTTAGACTGCTGACTGTGCAATTCCCATGATTTGAGGGAACCAAAGGACCATTTAACTGTTATTTTTGTTTGAAAAAATATTAAAGGAATCACATCTAAAACAAAATATACAGTTAAGTATCCGAATTTGCAATCTGCAATGAGACCTGTCTTACACAGTGAAGAGTTCCCCGTACCAGTATATGCAGATATGACCTTAAGTGATAACTCTGGTTCTGACCTGACTGAAACTCCAAATGATTCAGATGAAAATAAAAATGATCTTACATATGAAGCCAGTAGCTGTTCATCAGAACCATTCTTTCCCAATCAGCAAGACCTTAGTGACCTGATTCGTGATTTAAATCTGTCTAAACAGCAAGCGAAAGTTTTAGCTTCCAGACGCAAAGGGTGGAATCTACTCCAAAAAGATGTAAGAATTAGTAGATATCGTAGCCGCCATAGTGTTTTCAAAGTATACTTCTCTGAAGAAAATGGTATTGTGTTTTGTAATAATATTTGTTCAGTTATGGAAACTCTTGGGCTTCAACACCGGCCAGATGAGTGGCGATTGTTCATAGACTCCTCTAAAGTAAGTTTGAAGGCTGTACTGCTACATATTGGCAATAAACTTCCATCAATACCGGTAGCGCATGCCGCTGATATGAAAGAGACATATGAAAATATGAAACTAGTTTTAGAGAAAATACAATATGGAAAATATGAATGATATATCTATTTAAAGGTCATTGCTTTATTGCTTGGTTTGCAACTTGAGTTCACCAAATTTTGCTGTTTTTTGTGCAAGTGGGACAGCAGAGATAAGAAGTCTCACTACGTTAGAAAGTCCTTGCCAAAACGTGAATCTCTTATGCCTGGCCAGAAAAATGTGGCATGTGTCCCTTTAATGAAGCCTGAAAATATATTTTTACCTCCACTGCGTATTAAGTTAGGAGTTATGAAAAATTTCGTCAAAGCTATGGATAAACTTTCTGATGGATTCTTGTACTTGAAATCGAAATTCCCCAAAGTCAGTGATGCTAAATTGAAAGAAGGAGTTTTTATAGGACCACAAATCCGATCATTAATGGCTGATGAACATTTCGAGGGACTGTTAAATACACTGGAGAAAGCAGCCTGGCAGTCTTTCAAAAGTTTGTGTTGCAATTTTCTTGGAAACCATAAAGCAGAAAACTATCGTGACATAGTGGCTGATCTTCTGCATTCTTATAAAGCTATGGGATGCAACATGTCTTTAAAAATTCACTTCTTGGTCTCTCACTTGGACTTCTTCCCCGAAAACCTTGGAACTGTCAGCGATGAACACGGTGAGCGTTTTCATCAGCAAATTTCTACAATAGAGAAGAGGTACCAAGGCAAGTGGAGTTCCAATATGCTGGCTGACTACTGGACTAAAATGAGAGATGTTCCATATGCAAAATACACCCAAAAATCACTATCTACCACTTTCTAGGTAAGTCAGAATCAGTAGTTATAATTTTGAGTTAGATAGCTAGTTACAGATTTTTTGGAATATAATAAAAAATTCAAATGAATATCACACAAAACTCCTGCCCGGTGGGGAAAAACTGTAATTATATTTGAATTCATCATGAAAAATACTTTTAGAATCTGTTATTTTAATTCTTGTGAAAGAAAAAAAGTTAAATTTTGTCGACCAGGTTTCTATAAATAGGAGAAGTTGAATATAGCCTTCTAAGGATGGCAGTAATGTTTCACAAAGACTGTTTCTTGTGTTCTTAAAATAAATCATTTTAGGTGGTTCACTATTCTGAAGCACTTATTATATTTCCTTGTTCTTCTGTTATTTTTACCCACCAATACATGTATACATGTTTTTATTTTCTTAAAATTTACATTTCCACTGGTTGAAATATTTAATTTACAAAACCAAACCAAAGTCTAAGCACTTCTGTGTATAGATAGAGTCAACATGAAAACTTCAATGCCATGGCCAGGATTTGAACCACTGATCTGCTGGTTTCCGTCCAGTCGCTCTAACCCATTGAGCTACCATGGCCAACTTGCCGTCCTGACATTAAATTCTCCATTTGACTCATATATTTTCCTGGTGAACCACTAGGGGCTCTCATATCCCAGATACACCGTTTGTGGCGACTTACTATCGTAAGTACTGGAATCCCAGGCTTCATCATTTAACTCTTAATATTTTAGTCAATTGATGGAAATTAATCATTTCTTCATACTAGCCGTATATAGCCTAAGGCCTTTGATAGATAGAGTCAACATGAAGAATTCAATGCCATGTCCAGGAAAATATGAGTCAAATGGAGAATTTAATGTCAGGATGGCAAGTTGGCCATGGTAGCTCAATGGGTTAGAGCGACTGGACAGAAACCAACAGATCCGTGGTTCGAATCCTGGCCATGGCTAGTATGAAGAAATGATTAATTTCCATCAATTGACTAAAACTACTGTGTGTGTTTTTCAGTGTTGTATTGTTGGCCATAGTGACTGCCGTGATTGCAGGAACTCTTTATGATGCTGGATATTTCAAGAAGGACCAGCAAGATAAAGAAAATGGTACAGGTCAGATACTCAAGAAATGTAACCTGAATATTTTATTTTACTAATTCTTCATTCAGTTTAGTGAACATATACTTACGCATTTACAAAAGAGATTTGGAATTACAAAAAAAAACTCAACAATGTCTTACTGTTTTGCTTAAATATCAGTTACTGTTATTATTAAGAATGGGACCTTAATATTGTCAATACCACGATACTCAAGTATATCTGTTTTTGCCATCCTGTTTGTAAACATACACTTCTTTACATACTTTTAAGTGTTAAAGACGATCTGTACAAACTTCTTTTCTGTGAATAATGTTTAATGATTATATATTTGTCTGTTTTGCTTTCCAAATAGCACAAGAGCTATTGCTTTGTTTCTCACTAATAAAAAACTGGAAGAAAATAGAAGCTTCTAAAAGCTCAAGGAATCTGGCGAGTATCGAGGGAATTAGAACAATCATTTCATTCATCGCAGTTCTGATGCATACTGGGTACTTCACTCTGATAGGTGCTTTAGCAAACATGGAGTGGCTGGAAGAGGTAAGTGCTTAATTCATTACTAGGTATTTACAGTAGCGTGTTCTGCCCAAAAACCCAATGTCTTTCACTGGAAACGTGTTCTTTGGGCAGCCTGAACACAACAAATGTAACAAAAATTAGATGAACTTAGTATTAATATAATTTTGAGTCATACAAGCACTCAGTGCTCCATATACTGCTAGTGTCTTCCTAACATCCTCAACTAATGTTGACTTCTGAATTTCAATTGGGTGAGCTACTGGTGACATATCACAAAAGCATTCCCACTAAGTTTCAAACATTAGTATGGATATGTGGATGACATCTGGGCAATAGTAAATGAGTAACAGGTGGGTGATGCATTAACACTGCTTAATTTTCAGAATCCTGCAGAAAAATTTTCCGTAGCAAAACAAAAGAAAACAACGAGTTCCATTTCTTAGACTTGAAACTAATCAGGAAACACAAAAAACTACAATTTGGCATATAAGGAAAGAAAAACACACAGAAAATATTCTAAAATCAGATGGATATAACCCAAGACAACACAAGCATGCTGTTATCAACAGTTTAACTTACAGGCTGGTTAATGTACCTTTAAACAAGATGGAATATATCAAAGAGTACAATAATATAGCTCACATTACAGAATATAAAGCGCACCCAGAAAGTAAGTTGCCCTATTAAACTATAGATGAGTCGTATTTATGACACATCAGCTTCACTTATGTACCTATATTGAAGACATGTTCGCATCATGAGCTCTAATGCGACTAAAGCTTGATCCAGTGGTGTGGGTAGTTCTGGAGTTGCTACTGCCATCTATCGATTTTGTGATGAAATTAAATGTGGGGTTGTCACCAGCAACTCCAGAACTACCCACACCACTGGATCAAGTTTCAGTCGCATTAGAGTTGATGATGTGAACGATAGTTCGCCAAACATGTCCTCAATATAGGTACGTAAGTGAAGCTGATGTGTAATAACTACGACTCATCTATAATTTAATAATTGTTTCGCTTCACTGTGGTGTTCCAATACAGTTAAATTTCTATAAGTTGCCCTATTTTGTTTCCTTTAAAGTAAAGATATTTAGCCAGGAACATTACGCAAGCATAACACATATGTTGTAGTTGACCAATGGCACTGGGGATTAATTGATTTGCATCATTTTCTCCCTAGCTTCCCAGTATAAAGCCTGTAGGTTCCCACTTTTGAGACCATTACATTTGTCCAAATGGTGTTTGTTCATGATGACATCCTCTTTACAGATGGTACATTTGGGTGTAGGTATGCAGTGTATTTTATAAAGGTGTTCTGCAAGACAGTCATGGCCAGTTTCCATTCTAAATAACTGCAGTTTTTCTTGAAATTTTTGTATGTCAGTTTTGTCTCCAATGTTCTTATAATCCTTGTCGTTTAGTTTATCTTCATCAAGTTTCTGCTGTCTTTTAAAATGTAGCTTAATGTTGATTAATTTGTTATTAATTTCAATTTGTCTTACAGGTTTCACATTTTAAATTGCACTGTTTTTTGCTAGTTGGTCAGCATGTTCATTAACTAAAAGTCCAACGTGGGCTGGAATCCATTGCAGGGTGACATGATTTCTTGATTCAACAGCTTTAATTAAACTTCTTATTTCTTTGATGTTTCTTTTTGTTTTGTTTTTATAATTTACAACCCCATCTATGGCTGATTTTGAATCTGTTAAGATAACTATGTTTTGCTTTATGTACGGTCTGTACAGGACATTCTGCAGTGCTGCTTTTATGGCTGTTAGTTCTCCATCATAATGGTTTGAAGTGTCGTCTAGTGTTAGATACTGTGCAAAATGTTTGCAGTATACTCCTGCACCAGCACCTTGTTTGTTAATAAAGGATCTATCTGTATGTATTCAGAGCCATTCTTTTTCTGGATATCTTTCATTTTCTGTGGCTATTGCCATTGCTCTCATTTCATTTGGTGAATTGTTTTGTTTATGTATTGTATATAACAGATCATTCTTATAATGTATATCAATATATTCTGTTGGGCTCATTTCCTCTATTGTTGTTATATTTGTTGTTATTATGTTCTTGTGTTTTGAGTTATTGATGTATGTTCTGAAGCTTGTTTGGATTTTTAGATTGCTTATATTATTATCTGCTGTGTGATACCACTTGTGTCTATTTTTGTTAACTAGCAGTTTTTGTGCTAGAGTAATTGCCTTTAGTTCATGTTCCAGTTCTATGGCCATATTTTTTTGTGAAGCTTTGTAGTATGGCAATTGATGTTGTTTTTACAGCTCCTGTTATTATTCTTAGTTAATTGTTTTGTGAAGTTTCTATTTTCCTTTTGAGTTTCTTGCTTACTGTTGCCAACAGTTCTCCTCCAAAAAGTAGGTTGGGTTTTAGTATGTTTTATAAGTGTTATTAAGCAGGTCCATATTTCCACCCCATTTTTTTTCCTGCTAGGCGTTTTAAGATGTTCTTTTTGTTGGTCTTATTTGTTACATTGTTTACATGTTCTTTCCTTGATAGTTTCCGGTCTAGTTCTATTCCTGGATATGTTGTTGCAGATATAACAGCATAACACATATATGATGTAACGATCATATACTGGATGGACAGGTCCCAGCCAGTACTAGTAGCATGGCAGCAGTGCCCCAAAATACTGTCTCTTATTCGTTCTCCTGCCACCTACAGCTTGTGGTCAGTGATAAAAGTTCCTTAAAGCACAAAGCATGCATCAACTGAAGTTCATTGTCAGCTCTGTTAAGTGTAGGGGTAGAAAATCATCAGCAAACAGATGGTGTGTTGCTGGTGTAGGCTTTTTTCTGAAGGTCGGTGAAGTGTCCATGATAAAGAGCACAGTAGACAACCAGCCCTCATCAATGATCACCTGGTTGAGCTGGTGTGGCAGTGCGTCATGGAAAACTGTTGCTTTATGATTATGGAGTTCAGCAACCATTTTCCAATCCTTATTGCATTAAATTATCATTAAGCATGTGCTGGTAAAGAAACTGTGTGCTGAAAAAACTGAACCCTGAGCACAAAAAGAAACACTTAGGAGCAGCACTGACATGCTTGCTGCAGATGTGCTCTCCATGATAATATATGATTCGTCGCACAGCAACTGTTTTGCAGAGATTCAGATGGGAGCTGTTTGATCATCCACCATACAGTCCTGATCTTGATTTCCACCTTTCTTGCACCTCAAGAAATTCCTGTGCTGTGTCCAACATTTTGACGACAAATAGCTGAAGACAACTGTCACATGCTGGCTCCATTCACAGGTGGCAGACTTCTATGACACAGGAATATAAAAATTGATCCCACGATATGACAGGTGTCTAAATTTTTTTGATGACCTTGTCAAAATATAGCCCAAGCATTGCCAATAAAGTTTTTCATGTAAATTGTTGTCTTTGGTTTAAAAAAAATAGGGAAACTTACTTTCTGGATGTGCCTTCAGTGCTGAATTGGTCAAAAAGAAAATTGATAAATTCAGAGCACAACAGAGATGCAGACAAATAACTACTCTTTCCCAATCAGTAATAAAATTTCATATAAAAAATTTACATACCATCCCAGAGCTAAAACCACCACAATTTGCACTAGTCGAGTACTAGCTGATGATAAGAGCAAAAGCTCTTGAAACATGTCCTGTGAATAAACAGTGTGAGTGAAGCAATGTGTCAATATCTTCTCGATTCACTTTTGTGCTAATATTCTGTTCTTTGAAGACTTTTTGGAAAAGGTGTGAAGCTCTGAGATGATATGTAAATTTTCTGTATGAAGTTTCATTGCTGATTGGGGAAAGAGTAGTTACTTGTTTGCATATTTGTTGTCTTTTGAATTTATCAATTTTTTTTGACCAATTCAGTACTGAATCCATTGTATTCTACAATGTGAATGATATTATTGTACTCTTTGATATATTCCATCTTGTTTAAAGGTACATTAACCAGCCTTTAAGTTAAACTGTTGTTAACAGCATGCTTGTACTCTCTTGGGTTATATCCTTACACATTGGAATGTCCCAAGAAGTTCAACAATCAAAATTCAACAATCGACAGTAGCTGATGATTTTAGGAAGGCCCTAACGAAATGCATTCTAGGTAAATACTAGTAATATATGGAGCATGGAGTACTAGTTTGACTCAAAATTATATTAATTTTGTGCTCCATTTTATCATAGTCCTTACTTATTAAGAAGAATAAATATTTTTAAAAATAGTTTATACAAATTGAAAGAGATGAGATTTTATTTTGAATATATTGATGTTTATGTTATATTTACAGTCATACAGCAGTCGATATGAAGTGATGCTGATTCATGTACACAGTCATATAATCTACTTTATCTGTATAAGTGGATTTCTAACAGGATACAACGCATCACGACAAATGGATAGCCGAGACTTCACTCCTTTGTGCTACATTAAAATGGTTGGACGTCGTTACCTAAGGTAATAGGGTACAAGGTTTATATTTTAAGGAAATTATGAGGATGGTTCAAAAAGTACCTGTGTTAGCAATGAAGACGCCAGCTTTTTCAAACACAAATTATTTATGATGTGTGTTTGGAGGAATTTAGTAACAGTGACGTCAAAATTAATATAAAAATTATTTGTGGTTGGTTTATTGACACTCGTCACTTACTTTTTCATATATTTATGAGAGACTAGTTTCAAAGGCCCTGGCCTCCATTTTCAATCTCTTCCCAACTGGCATCTGTTATCTGCTCTCTCTGGTGGTGGAACTATGAACTTTTTTGTCAAATTATCTACTGGCGGAATTTCAAAGTTCATTACGCTAGAAGACAGTAATTACCAAAAAGTAGAAACTAATCCATTAAAGTACTGCATTGAAACCACAAATAAAATGCTAAAAGAGAGCAAAATAATCAACAAAAAAGAATTGCACAAAATTAAAGTAGATAATCCAACATTACCAAGAGTATATGGGCTGCCAAAAATTCATAAAACAGGAAAAGGCATGAGACCTATTACTAGTAGCATAAATGCCCCCACATATAATTTGGCCAAATGGTTACTAAGTAAATTTAATAGTTTTCCAAAATTTGAAAGTGCAAATTTAAGAAACTCTTTAGATTTAGTAGAAAAAATCAAAGATATAAATTTGGACAAAAATGACAGACTGGTTTCATTTGATGTCACATCTTTATTTCCAAGCATACCAACAGAAAAATTGCAGACTGTGTTAAAAAAAAAATGGCTAGCTACAATTGATATGGAAGCAATAGAAGCAGAAGAATATATTTCTCTAACAAAAATATGCATTGAACAAAACTTCTTTAGCTTTAATGGAAAACACTACAAGCAGAAATCAGGATTATCAATGGGCAATCCACTTTCACCTTTTTTGGCTAACTTATTTATGAGTGCATTTGAAACACAAATTAAAAAGTCCTTCCCATTGATCTTCAAGGTTTGGTATAGATATGTTGACGACATCTTTGCAATTGTACCAGGTAAACATTTGGATGATGCATTAAAATTACTCAATCTGCAAGAAAGGACTATCAAATTCACAATAGAAAAGGAAATCAATGGACAACTACCTTTCTTGGATCTAAATATCATCAGGAATGATACAAAAATAAAATTTGGAATTTACAGGAAGCCAACACATTCAGAAAATTATATAAAAAATAATAGCCACAACCCAATTACACATAAACATGCAATAATAAACAGCCTTACACACAGACTAGTCAACATACCCATGGAAAAAGAAGAATATTTCAAGGAACAAAAAGCAATAATACACATAGCAGAAGAAAACGGATACAACAAAAGTTTGGTGTTGAAGAAAATTAGAAAATCTAAACTAAAGAAAACCATTAAGGAAGCAACCACATTTATTAAAGAAAAAGAAAGCAACAGCATATTCAGTTCATTCACATATCATCCAAAAACATTTAATAAATTTAAAAAGATATTCAAGGAACAAAATATCATCTTGGCACCTACTAATAGATACTCAATTTTAAAATTACTAAATTCAAAAACAAAAGATGAAATTCCTTCAGGTAACAAATCTGGAATATACCAAATAAATTGTAAGAATTGTGAAAAATGCTACATAGGTCAAACAAAAAGAAATTTAAAAACCATAGTCAAAGAACACTTTAGAAACATCAGATTGAAACAAGAAGACAAGTCAGCAGTAGCATTTCATTTTTGGAATGAAAACCATGACATTGATCCAAATCCAAAATTATTAAAAGGAGTGATAAACCAAAATAGATTGACAACATGGGAGAACATATTCATCTGGAAAAATAAGGATCGCGTAATGAACTTTGAAATCCCGCCAGTAGATAATTAGACAAAAAAGTTCATAATTCCACCACCAGAGAGAGCAGATAACAGATGCCAGTTGGGAAGAGATTGAAAATGGAGGCCAGGGCCTTTGAAACTAGTCTCTCATAAATATATGAAAAAGTAAGTGACGAGTGTCAATAAACCAACCACAAATAATTTTTATACAAATTATTTATTTCTCAATATAGTCATCTTTTAGGGATATATACTTCTCCCAATACCCCTGCTGTTTATTTAACTCCTTCAAAATATAAGAATTTTCAAGCTGTGCAAACAAAATATGCCTCTGTTTCTATGATGACCTCGTCATTTGATCTAAATTTTGTTTCTCTGAGACATTTCTTCATGTTTGGTAACAGGAGAACATGGGAGGTGTAGCAGCAATTCGTTTGGCGGTGTCAACTCCGGATGAATGTGCTGTGGTGAAACAGAACTTTCTTCCAATGTGTAAGGACTATGATAAAATGAAGCACAAAATTAATACAATTTTAAGTCAAACTAATACTCAATGCTCCATTTATTGCTAGTGTTTACCTAGAATGCATTTCGATAGGATCTTCCTAACATCATCAGCTGATGATGTTAGGAAGATCTTAATGAAACACATTCTAGGTGAATACTAGTAATAAATAGAGCATTGGGTACTAGTTCAACTCAAAATTATAGTACTTTCTTCTTCACCATATGGGACCTATCTACTTCAACTTCTTGTCCAACTGGGCCAGTAACCCACTGTAGTATACTCCAGTAATCCTTCTTTTTCCAAGAAGTCCATAACTCAGTGAAGGTGTCGCTGGCAGGTAAGATACAAAAATATTGATAAGTCCGCAATAGCAGCTCATTTCTGGTCTGAAAATCATGAAATTGAAGATAGCACAGAATTGCTAAAATACGTACAAAAACATAGTGAACTCGTCATATGGGAGAGAATATACATAGAAAAACATAAAATCCAACTTATGAACTTTGAAATCCCGCCAGAAGAGAATCCCACATTTAAGTTCATCACTAAATCAACAGATGGCAGCAGCAACCCCAGAATTACCCACACTGCTGGATCAAGCTTTAGTCGCATAAGAGCCATAGATGCAAACGATGATTTGCGAAACATGTCCTCAAAATAGGTACGAAAGTGAAGCAGATGTGTAATAAATACGACTCATCTAAAAATTAATAAGAATAAGGTAGATTGGCCATGTGCAGAGAATGCCGGAAACCAGTGTATTAAGAAGATATTCATAGGAAAGCTGGATGGCAGAAGGAGAAGAGAAAGACCCAGGTAAAGATGGGTAGATGATGTAGAAGATGACTTGAGAAAGTTGGGGGTTAAAGGCTGGAGAAGAAAGCAGAGGACCGAGTAGAATGGAAGAGGGTGGTTAGGGAGGCCAAGGGCCTACATGGCCTGTAGCACCAACCATCATCATCATCATCAAGTTGAACACTTATTGAAACATCTGTAAAATCAAACTAACCTATGAATCAGTATGAAATTTGTTTAGACAACGTGTAACAAATGACAGTACATGAATTACCATTAGCAACACCATATATATTTTGAAGCATGGGTACTTATTGAACCACTCTTGTAATGGCAGGACACGTTTCAAAGACATTTCACCTTATTCTCAATTGACCAGCAGGCAATAAATAACAGGGACAGGATATTCTCAAATCAAGTCCTAACAGTAATTTAATAAATCTGATGCTAAATGATTCTAAGCTCACAGTGCTGGAACCCTGAGAACACTTAGAATAAGTTTGTTACCAAGAAAGCTTTAGCTTATATTTAAGAATAAGCATTTTAAGAACAGTTTCTTGAACAATGGGTAGAGAAAGTCAACGCATTCATTTGTTTTCCTACACAAAAATAAATGTGAAGTTCGTCTAAATTGTGATGATAGTTTTATTATTTTTACAGATACACTCCAATTTATGCAATACTTATTGCATTTTCATCTACATGGCTGAATTACTTTGGTTCAGGACCACTTTGGCCATCATTGGTCACCTCAGAAGTGCAAAATTGCAGACAAAACTGGTGGATAAACCTGCTTTATCTCAACAATTACATCAATACTAACAAACAAGTGAGTTACCTATATTCATCATAAGGTTTACCTCTTTCTATTTGCCTTCCTCAGTAGCGTAGATGGTAGCATGTGTGCCTCACATTCAAGAGGTCCCAAGTTCGATTCTCGGTCTGAGTGAATTACCTGGATAACACTTTTTCCAGGCTTTAACCTTATCCTGAAAAACGAAAGTTAGGTAACTCTAAGCTCCATGAGCCCCGGACTCATTTGAGCATCATTTAACCCATTTCATTCATTGTCCAATAAAGCATCAATTTCTCTATGTTTGTTACTGCTTATATGTAGGTCATAACAGCAGTGAACTTCTGCTGTCTCAGTTTAGTGTATCACTTATCTCTAATCCACTTTAACATTAGAGGTTCATTTGGCTTGACTCTCGAAATAAAACATGAATTTCTCTATGTTTGTTACTGCTTGTGTGTAGGTCATAACAGTAGTTAACTTCTGTTGTCTCAGTTTAGTGTATTGCTTATCTCACATCCACTTTAACATTAGAAGTTCATTTGACTTGACTCTCAAAATAAAACATCAATTTCTCTATGTTTGTTACTGCTTGTGTGTGGGTCGTAACAGCAATGAGTTTCTGTTGTCTCAGTTTAGTGTATCACTTATCTCTTATCCGCTTTAACATTAGAAGTTCATTTGACTTGACTCTCGAAATAAAACATCAATTTCTCTATGTTTGTTACTGCTTTTGTGTGGGTAATAACCGCAGTGAGATTCTGCTGTCTCAGTTTAGTGTATCACTTATATCACATCCTCTTTAACAATAGAAGTTCATTTGGCTTGACTCTCAAAATAAAACATCAATTTCTCTATGTTTGTTACTGCTTTTGTGTGGGTCATAACGGCAGTGAGCTTCTGCTGTCTCAGTTTAGTGTATCACTTATCTCACATCCGCTTTAACATTAGAAGTTCATTTGGCTTGACTCTCAAAATAAAACATCAATTTCTCTATGTTTGTTACTGCTTTTGTGTGGGTCATAACGGCAGTGAGATTCTGCTGTCTCAGTTTAGTGTATCACTTATCTCACATCCGCTTTAACATTACAAGTTCATTTGGCTTGACTCTCGAAATAAAACATCAATTTCTCTACGTTTGTTACTACTTGTGTGTGGGTTATAACAGCAGTGAGCTTCTGTTGTCTCAGTTTAGTGTATCACTTATCTCACATCCGCTTTAACATTACAAGTTCATTTGGCTTGGCTCTCGAAATAAAACATCAATTTCTCTATGTTTGTTACTGCTTGCGTGTGGGTCATAACAGCAGTGAGCTTCTGTTGTCTCAGTTTAGTTTATTGCTTACGAGCAGCTGCTGGCATTGCTTTGTTTCTTTGTATCTTCCTTTGACTTCTCTTGCTGCTTTATCTTTCTACTGCACCTATTTTGCTAACAAATGTTTGTCATTACAAGTTTAGAATTCATGATACACAATTATCTTTTATGTACAATGTGAAATGTTTTAAATTAATGTCTTTATTAAGTTAATTGGGAGTCGATTAATAACACAAAACAACACTCACTTTTAAATTTTCCCGGAACCGGTTTCTGAGGGCTTCCCTCTATCTTCAGCCGGACATCGACTGATGATGATAGAGGGAACATAGAGCATCTACGGCTGAAGATAGAGGGAAGCCCTCAGAAACCGGTTCCGGGAAAATTTAAAAGTGAGTGTTGTTTTGTGTTATTAATCGACTCCCAATTAACTTAATTTATACAACAACACTGTTTTCAACACTTCCATGAAAGGATTTATTTAATGTCTTTATGTTGACAGTGCATGTTTCACACGTGGTACATCGCTTCAGATTTACAAAGTTATGTTTTCTTCTTGTTCATCTTGGTTATGATGTACAAGTACCAAAAATGGAGCAGAGTCATTGCTGGATTTGTTCTCGTCACTTTTATTATAATTCCATTTCTTCAGACATACATAGAAAGACTTGACCCAACATTTCTCTACATCCCTGAGTAAGTATCTCTTATTAACCAGTTTTAATATTTTAGTGTTAACATACAAATAATTGACATTGATATTTAATTTTGAAAAATCAAAGTACACATCAACAGGAGAAAGTTATTATTAAATATTGTGACAAATATTATTATGCAGATGTTAGCTGGACCTTTCCTATCCCCCTTTTACTATTTACAAGGGTAAGTCAAATGAAAGCCTTAAATTTCTAATAACAATTTGAAATTTTGTGCCGTTATCCTGTAAGTTGGTAAGTGTGCTACAAACAGCATGCAGAACAGATGCACACATACCATCGCAGTATCAGTATAAAGATGGCTGCCCCACTTGCGACTTGCACCAGGGAAGAACAATGTTCTGTTATTCAGTTTTTCTGTGGTGAATGTGTGAAACCTATTAAAATTCATTGACGAATGAAGGTTTAGTACGGTGATGCATGTTTGTCACAGCAGCAAGTCTATGAATGGATTAGGAAGTTTGTAAATGGTGTGACTTCAGTGGAAGATGCTCCACGTGCAGGTCAGGCACAACGAGTTGTGACTCCACAGAACATTGCAGCAGTGGAAGCCATATTGAAGGAAAACCGCCGAGTGACAGTGAATGACATTGCAGCATGTTTACAGATTAGTCATGGGTCAGCACACCACATTGTGCATGATCTGCTCCAGTTTCACAAAATATCTGCAAGATGGGTGCCATGGCGGCAGTCTCCTGAAATGAGAGAATGACGTGTTGATGCTTTTAAAGAACTTCTTCGGTGCTTTGAACATAATTCGTTACTGGGGACGAACCGTGGGTTCACTTCCACCAACTGGAACAAAGAGATCGAGCAAGGAATGGCGCCATCCCTCATCACCAAATCCAAAGAAGTTTCGAACAGAAACCTCAGCAGGAAAGGTTATGCTTGCTGACTCTTTTGGGGCGAGAAAAGCATCATTTCGGAGCATTACATTCCTTGAGGAACCGCTGTTACTTTTGCATCATACACAGATCTCCTAAAAAATCATCTGCAGCCTGCAATCAAATCAAAGCAACGTGGATTGCTGTCAGCAGGTGTCCTTTTGCAACATGACAATGCAAGGCCCCACACTGCCCGTACAACAGTTGCAACAATCATAGACCTGCATTTTGAGTGTCTTCCTCATCCACCATACTCACCAGACCTTGCCCCAAGTGATTTTCATATGTTTGGACCACTCAAAGACGTAATGGGAGGAAAGAAGTTTCGTTCAGATGAAGAGGTACGCCACGCGGTGCATAAGTGTTTGTGCGGACTACCAAAGAATTTTTTTCTAAAGGCATTTATGCACTTTGTAAGCGCTGGAGGACTTGAATTGAGCGTGGGGGAGATTATGTTGAAAAGTGATACAGCTTTGTATCACTTCTGCACAATAAATAAAATTTAAAAAAAAAATATTTAAGGTTTTCATTTGACTCACCCTTGTATAATATGTAGGGAAAATTTCGTAATGTATAATATTTTATAATCTACTAAATACATTTTTAGAAAAAGATGCATTTTGGGGAAAGACTAGTTGCATGTCTGCATCACTGTTGTCTTCTGAATTTATCAATATATCACTTGTCATTGAGATCTACAAGCAAAGACTACTGAAGATATCGAGATTTAACTGTATTGGAACACCACAGTGAAGCGAAAAATTATTAAATTTTAGATGAGTCGTATTTCTTACACATCTGCTTCACTTTCGTACCTATTTTGAGGACATGTTTCGCAAATCTTCGTTTGCATCTACGGCTCTTGTGCGACTGACGCTAGATCCAGCGGTGTGGGTAATTCTGGGGTTGTTGCTGCCATCTGTTGATTTAGTGATGAACTAAAATGTGGGATTCTCTTCTAGCGGGATTTCAAAATTCATTAGTTGGTTTTTATGTTTTTCTATGTATATCCTCTCGCATATGATGAGTTCACTATGTTTTTGTACGTATTTTAGTAATTCTGTGCTATCTTCAATTTCATGATTTTCAGACCAGAAATGAGCTGCTATTGCGGACTTATCAATATTTTTGTATCTTAAGTGCCTGAAGTGTTCTTTCTTTCTAGTGCCTATGTTCCTTTTTGTCCTCCCTATGTAAATTTTTTCACAGTCTTTACACTTAATTTTGTAAATGCCTGACTTTTCCTCTGGTTTTATCTTATCAGTATTGTTACTGTGAAGTAGGTTTTTAATGTTGTAATTGTTTTTTGGTGCCAATGTTATATTGTATTTCTTGAATATTTTTTGGAACTTTTTTGTGGCCCAGGGGTGGTAAGTAAATTTAGCAAATCTAGTTTCTTGTTTTATTAGAAACAAGAAAAACAAGTTTTATTAGAAATACAATATAACATTGGCACCAAAAAACAATTACAACATTAAAAACCTACTTCACAGTAACAATACTGATAAGATAAAACCAGAGGAAAAGTCAGGCATTTACAAAATTAAGTGTAAAGACTGTGAAAAAATTTACATAGGAAGGACAAAAAGGAACATAGGCACTAGAAAGAAAGAACACTTCAGGCACTTAAGATACAAAAATATTGATAAGTCCGCAATAGCAGCTCATTTCTGGTCTGAAAATCATGAAATTGAAGATAGCACAGAATTACTAAAATACGTACAAAAACATAGTGAACTCGTCATATGGGAGAGGATATACATAGAAAAACATAAAAACCAACTAATGAATTTTGAAATCCCGCTAGAAGAGAATCCCACATTTCAGTTCATCACTAAATCAACAGATGGCAGCAACAACCCCAGAATTACCCACACCGCTGGATCTAGCGTCAGTCGCACAAGAGCCGTAGATGCAAACGAAGATTTGCGAAACATGTCCTCAAAATAGGTACGAAAGTGAAGCAGATGTGTAAGAAATACGACTCATCTAAAATTTAATACTACTGAAGATGTTTGATGCAGCTTTAAAAGAAACCTCTGGAAGGAGAACTTCCACTGGACCATTTTGCACAAGACTGGATAATCATTTTCTAATAAACTATAGCAAAAATAATCTGTATACCCACTATTAAACAACAGAGGACAGAAAAAATCACGTGAATGATTCCGATTCAGATTTATTGCCAAGGAAATTCATACAGAATATGGCCTTTGTCAACAAATGCTAGCACAAACATTATGATATATGCCATATACAAAGTTTAAGAAAATAGCATAAGGTTGCCCCAAGATGAAACATAGATACCCAGCATTTATCTTAATGACTGAGGGAAACAACAGTCACATATACAATTGCATTTGAACATTTTAAATTGATTAGATTTCTATATATATATTATATTTATATTTGAAGTGATTAGAGTACTAAAATATAGGTGATGTGCAGTACAATCTTGGTCTTAGAGGTTGTTGTCAAGCTTCTTGAGCCAAAGGGCATCTCCCAGATGAACAGAACCTTGAAACCAACAAGTGATTTAGTGCAGAGGGTAATCCAAATTGGGTATTTAGGTATTCATCAACTGAATAAAACATATATTTTAAGAGCAAGTTTTTAGCTTTATTTTTAAATGCTTTGATCTGTGGAACTTTTAAGGTCTCAGGATTTTATTATATACGTTAACACCTTTATGGGAAACTGAATTCAAACTTTTTGTTAATGTATATTGTTGGAGATGGATTGATGTTACTATTTGTGTATTGTATTGTTAAGTTTAAGAGGCTTTTATTTTCACCTATGAATGAAACTTTTTCTAGGATATAAATATGTGGTAAGGGTAGTGGTTTACTTGGAGTACATTGGTTCACTTATTTAATTAACTTTATTATTCTTTTTTTTAGTTTGAACACTTTACTGCAGTTGTTGGAAGATCTGCAAAGGAGGATTCCATATTTCAATATTGAGTACGCAGCCTTTAAGACATTTGCTACCACCCTTAGAGCATATAAGACTTAATTTGTTGACTAGAAAGTTCATATGCTCTGTCCAATTGATCTGGGAATCTTTGACAATCTCCAAAAATTTGCTGTAAGGGCTCTCACTTACCAATGTGATTAGGTACCCCCAGTTGTTGATTGAATTTAAGAGTTAACGTCTTACTTACATGTGTATGAAGTTCATTACTTGACATCCATTTGTCCAATTCAGTAATGATATAATTCATTTCTTCCTGCATAGATCTTTCATCATTATTTCTGAAAATAAGGTTTCTATCGTCTATAAGGGAATACTATTGTTTGGTAATAAAGATGGAAGATCATTGATAAATAGAATTGGTCCCAAAATGGATCCCTGAGGAATGCCAGTTTCTATAGCAGCAAGTTTTGAAGAAGCATCTTCTAATTCAACCATTTGGTATCTATTTTAATGATAAGAAGTGAAACATTTATTAGCTATTGCTCTAACACCATAAGCATCTAAGTTCTTTAAAAGAATATTATTGTGACTTTGTGGGTTCATAGAATTAACAGTCCAAGTTGCAGAAATTCAAAATGTTCTTTATTTCCATAGAAATACACTTTGGTTAACCCTTACAGTAGCAGAATTATGTAATATACACAAATACAATCTTCCAAGGTCGTTGACCACAAACAAGAGTTTACTCAACTTCCAGTTCAATTACCACTCTCTCATTTCAACTCTGTTTACAACTGCTCTGCTGGCGCGTCGTGATCTCTTATATATACCTCAATTGATGAATCTAGACTGTTCTGTAACAAACAAGAAACCGAATGTTCTCTGTCAATCAAAATGTCACTAGAATTTTCTATTTATCTAACTTTATTTGTTTCGGGAGAGCTTTATCTCCATACTATCTTTATCAGTTTCTTTGTGTGCACAAGCCGTGTTATCACGATAATGGGTTTGCAACAATATGATCAACTGTATAAAATGCTTTAGTTTGGAACTGGATTTATGTCGAATCGTATAGAAGGATGGCGAATTATGCCCCTCGTTGAGGTGATCATTTGGAACAGGGTTGGAATTGATGATTCTTGAAGTCCCAGCTTACCTCGGCGTGGCTTCAGTCGGTTTAGCTAGATATCTTCTTTTTACAGGGGTGGTACGGCGGAAGGAAATTTTACGTAAAATGAGTAATCATTTTCCTCTGTATTAAATAATGTAGAAACTTTTATTTCCTTACTTCAATTAACACCAGTTCGAACAAGATGTATGATACAACATTTATAACACTATTCTTACACAAGATTCACTTGATGTGACGCGTTTATCTGGATGCGTGCAAGAATCAAAAGTTTTATACGTTTTTTTACTACCGTGTATAATAATTAAATTGTGTGTCTTCTAGCGATGATATTTAATGTAAAGATTATCTAGTTATAATCGATGATGGTTACGAGAATAAACTTATACTCTTCCGCACACAACGGCGTTTAAGAAAAGAACCTTATATCCGTTCACGGCGACTGTTAGGAGAAGAATCCCCAGTTCCTCTTCTTCTACACATTAGCATTTCGCTAATAGTTCGACCCCCCTAGAGGAATATTGAATATCCTCCATGGCAACGTAAAATCTTCTATATCTGATTGGTCCACGTTTTACGATATACGCGTCACACCAATCACAAATAAGTTTGTTATTCAACACTTTTGTGACGTCATTTCCACTTACATAGCTTCTCTGTGCATGACTCACTCTACATAACCTCACATAATACAATATTTGAAACTCTTTGGGGACAACATAAAATAACTGTTTCAGATGCCCCTCTTCAGAATATATGGAAAATTAACTTAAATCTTCCAATAATATTGTTCCATATATTCTAAAGAATGCCCCAATAATTAGACATTATTACAACAATGAACAATTAATACAATTTAAAATAACAATTTAAAATCAGAAATTATTCGAACACAATAATAAAAAACAAAACATTTTTCAGTAATTCATAAACATATTATTTTTTTTTTTTTAAATCATTTATTCTTGTGAGTGTCAAGGCTTTTGAATGGTTTTAAAAGTGTTTTGTGATATTTTCCTATCATTTTATTATCATCGTCTCTTAATTCGTACGTATGATCCCCAAATTTTCTTACTATTTTATATGGACCTTTATATAACAAATTCATTCTCCAATAGGATTTGATTTTAGAACTGGAGATATTAAATGTTTTTACGAGAACTTTATCATTTATTTCAGGATTCCATTTCGCTCCTTTTCTTTGTATCTTTGATAATCTTTTCTCTGCTTTTTCTTTTATTCTTCGAAATGCTTCAGCACACTTTTCTTCTTCATTCAATTCCATTTCATCTACTTTTAAGGTTGTTGGTGCTTTTATTACTAGATGTTCAGGTTGTAGTCCAGTCATTAATTCGATTGGTGAAAATTTGGTAGTAGAGTTTGGGGTATTGTTAATGATTTTCTCAATAATATGGCAGTATTTGTACCAGCCTCGGTGGTTAGAATGACACAGAATTCTGAAATACAAGCCTAAATCACGCATCACTCTCTCGCAAGGATTTCCTTGGGGAAAATATGCTGAAGAGTAATACATCTTAATGTTGTTGTTCTTCATTTCTGAAGTAAACAATTTACTCCGGTGAACCGTTGCGTTGTCTGATAATATTGCCTTTATTGGCCCATACTTTGGTATCCAATCTTTTAAAATTTTATTTCCATTTTCTAGCATATCGTTTATTACTTCAGATGCTTGTTGTCTAATAGCGATAGGCACAGATCTACTTTTATGAGTATAAGGAGCAATGTCGTTCACCTTAAATGTATGTATGTACTTATTACACAATCCAGGTTTCGTACTAAAAACGTTCCTGTTCTTTAGTATACATAACCTCAATTGTTCTCTTTGCGCGTGATTTAAATTGTATGTTTTCCCTAACTTTTCTTTCAAAGTTCTTTGGAATATCATTTCTTCCTCTTCTTGTTTTTGCTCGGTGTCGGTATTTAATGTGTTTATTTGGCAACAATGATCTCCAAGGTCAAACGTCTCATTTTCTTTATTATTTAAAAGTAAATTTTCTTTACCACTATCATCTTCTTCATTATTAATTATATCTTCTTCGTATAATATTATATTTTCTACAAAAAACCTATCATTATTTATACTATCATTCTCATCTTCTTTTAATATAATTTCTTCTAACAAATTTATTTTGATTACTTCATTATCTCCTTTGACCTTCATTTCATGTTTTTCGAAATCTATCACACTTTGCCAATCATACAATACATCATTGCCAATAATAATATCACGAGCTAAGTTCGGTATTACCAATACGATAAAATTGAAATTCCAATCATCTATTCGCGCAGGAATTAATGCTTGATATTTAACTTTATCTTTCTTTTTCCCAATAGCTGTGCTACAGTATACATTACACACGTTTAAATATTCAATCCTAAACTTGGATAGTAATTCCTTGAATAAGTTCTCACTTATTACTGATGAACTAGCTCCTGTGTCTATCAATACTTTATATTCGCTATCGCCTATACGAAGGTTAATCTGAGGTGGATTTACTAATTCCCGATCTTTACTTCTGGAGAGAGTGAGCTTATCTTCTGGTAAATTTTGAATTTTGATTTTGCCCTGTGTCATTTTTACCGAACCACTTTCCAAGGCACAAAATGATTTGGTACTCAGTTTTCCGCATTAGTGCGGTCGGTAGTTACACTAGCAGTTGGGTTGGTACTACCGTTATTTATTTCTCCTTCTATTCCCTGAGTCCGTGTCCTTTCTAGGTTATTGTCTGCCCTTTCAAACCTAGGACCCCTAAAATCTCTTAATGAAGAGTCTTCGATGCTAGTTCCTCTTCCTCTACTTTGATAACCCGTTCTTAAGTTATTTCCCCTGTAAAACCTCAGTTGATTTACCTGATTACTCCTCACATTTCCCACAGGTTGGTCATTATTATAATTCCTCCTAGGAGTATTTGGAATTCTCCTTCCTATACCTGGCACTACCGATTCATATGTCTTTCTGGGGTTGTACTCTCTTCGTTCATAGTTGTCTCTTGAACGTGCCCCGCCCCAATTTTGGTTAAAACTATTTTGGTTTTGGTTAGTATGGTTGTGATTTTCCCTGAATGTTGGTCTTACTTCCTGTCTATTTACTTGCTTTTGTTCTATATGAGTCTTGTCAGGATCAACTTGACTATGAGTAGAATCAGAATTAAGGTTATGAGCCTCAAATTCTGATAATAACTCAATCATATCAGTAAAGTCGATGGGCTTAGCCACAATTAGGTGGTTTCTAATGTGCGGTGGATAATGTCGTATTAGCATATTCACGATCTCGGTTTCTGACATATCTGGATTCACAAGTTTACTTTTGTTAGCAAGTTTTAGGAAATATTCAGTCATGGACACACCCTTCTTGAACTCGAATTTACCAGTGGCCAGTTCGACTTTAATTCTTCTCTGTCTTTCTAGACCCCAGAACCTATTTATAAACACATTCCTAAACATACTATACGTTTCATGTGATGCTAGTGTTAACCTCAGCCATTCTAAAGCATTTTTCTTCAAACACCTTTTAACAATCATCATCCTAAATTCATTTGGAATCTTTTTAATTTTAAAATATTCTTCTAATTCCTTTAGAAATATTTTGGGATTGTCTCCCGATTCTTCTTCGAAAGTAGGTGGACTTATGTCATGCAACAAATAATTTGTACAATTTGTGTTACCTTGACTGTGTAACTGTGTATGTGTGTGCATGTTTTGTATTTGTCCATTACCATTTACTTCACAATCAGGTGACAAAGATTCTGTATCGTCACTCTCCAAATAATTCTCTAAGTTTTGTACAATATTACCTGAATTACCAGGTGAGTCAATACATGTAATATTCTTAGATTTTATTACCCTCTGGTTCTCAGAAATTTTGCTTGCCTGTAATGCAATCACAACTTGATTCAGCTTGCTAATGTTTTCTTTCTCTCTCTCAAAACTTTCCTGTGCCAAATCTATTCTTGTAATCATTTCACTATTCAACTTACTGACTTCATCATATTTAACTTTTAGTTCATCTTGTTGTGTTTGCACCTCAGTAGCAATTAGTTTAACATCATTTCTGATACTATTTACCTCTCTTACAAAATTATTCTGTATTTCAATATTTTCCTCATGGTATTTCCGTGAATTATCTAATAAGACTACATCTATTTCTTGTCTTATTCTATTCTCTAATTCCCCTATTTCTACTTTTTGTTTTTCTACAAATTCTACCTGTTGTTGCTTAAGGATTTCTGACTCCTTAGCCAATTCACTTCTTATATCTTTTACTACATTTTCCTGACTTATTTTCATTTCCTGAAACATCTCTTTTAACTTAGACATTTCTCCATCATGAGATTCTATTTTCTGTTTTAAAGATTTTATGCCTTCTCTACACTCTTCTCTTCCTTTCTCAATTTCATTTCTTAGGTTACCTAAACCTTGATCTATCCTAGCTTCTAATTTCTCTGAATTTTGATCTACCTTTTCTGAATTTTGATCTACCTTAGCATTTAAATTACTCATTTCCTGCCTTAAATTTTGATCTGCCTTTTCTGAATTCTGTTTTATTTCCTGTCTTATTTCCTGTCTAAAACTATTTAAATTTTCTGAATTTTGATTCATATCCTGTCTTAAATTATCCATTTTAGCATCAAAATTACTCATCATTTTCTCTAACCTGTCTATTATCATTTCATTAACTTTACTCTGCATAATTTCTGTTCTACTTGTTCCTGCATCATCACTAATCATTCCTTCCACTACTTCCCTGACTTCTTGTATTTCTGCTCTCTTATCACTAACTAGTCTTTCCACTCCTTCCCCAACATTTTTATTCTTATTGTCTGTTAATTTTTTACCTTCCATTTTAGGTAATATTTTTCCCTTTCTTAATAACATAAAAAAATGAAAATTATAATTTTGTCACTTTTTCTATTAATTATCTATTAAGATTTTCCGTACTCACTTTTCTTCTTTCTTCTTTCTTGATTCGAAGTTACCTGTCCATTACACTATTTATTCTCCTGTGGTGTAATCCTCCTTCTGCCTATTCGAGCCATACAGTTGGGCGCCATTTTGGAACTGGATTTATGTGTCGATATCGTATAGAAGGATGGTGAATTATGCCCCTCGTTGAGGTGATCATTTGGAACAGGGTTGGAATTGATGATTCTTGAAGTCCCAGCTTACCTCGGCGTGGCTTCAGTCGGTTTAGCTAGATATCTTCTTTTTACAGGGGTGGTACGGCGGAAGGAAATTTTACGTAAAATGAGTAATCATTTTCCTCTGTATTAAATAATGTAGAAACTTTTATTTCCTTACTTCAATTAACACCAGTTCGAACAAGATGTATGATACAACATTTATAACACTATTCTTACACAAGATTCACTTGATGTGACGCGTTTATCTGGATGCGTGCAAGAATCAAAAGTTTTATACGTTTTTTTACTACCGTGTATAATAATTAAATTGTGTGTCTTCTAGCGATGATATTTAATGTAAAGATTATCTAGTTATAATCGATGATGGTTACGAGAATAAACTTATACTCTTCCGCACACAACGGCGTTTAAGAAAAGAACCTTATATCCGTTCACGGCGACTGTTAGGAGAAGAATCCCCAGTTCCTCTTCTTCTACACATTACCATTTCGCTAATAGTTCGACCCCCCTAGAGGAATATTGAATATCCTCCATGGCAACGTAAAATCTTCTATATCTGATTGGTCCACGTTTTACGATATACGCGTCACACCAATCACAAATAAGTTTGTTATTCAACACTTTTGTGACGTCATTTCCACTTACATAGCTTCTCTGTGCATGACTCACTCTACATAACCTCACATAATACAATATTTGAAACTCTTTGGGGACAACATAAAATAACTGTTTCAAGTTAAATCTAAGAGTAGGCCTGTTTCTTTCTTTCTTTTTTGTCTTTTGTTTCTAAGACAATTATTCTATAAAAACTTTTACTATCAATTGATTTTCCTTTTCTGAAGCCAAATTGTGTCTGTGATATAATCTTATGCTTCTCTAAGAAGGGAACAATTCTATTGTACATCATTTTCTCTAGAATTTTTGAAAACACAGATAATAAATAAATAGGCCTATAATTTTTAACATAAGTTTTTTCGCCCTTCTTGAATAATTAGCTAATAGGGGTGTTCAAAAATAATTGGCACTACAACTTTTGTTTTCTTCTACAGGAACCATTTATTGAACAAACTCCTTCACGTAACATTACAGGTATTCTCCACCAATGTCTATGCACTTGTTCCATCGTTCTGACAGCTCCCGTATTTGCGTAGCAGACCATTCTTGATGGGTAACCCAGCGCTACTGATAGACAACTGCATGAAGTTCATCATTAGTGATGAACTTCTTACCCTGCATGACCTCTTTCATTGAGTCCTATAGGGCACAGTCACTAGGAGCAAAATTGGGTGAATGTGGAGGATGTGGCAGCACAGTAAATCCTAGTGTACAAATGGTGGCCATGGTCTGGCGACTAACATGTGGTCATGCATTGTCTTGTTGGAGAAGAACACCATGGCCCAATTTTTGATGGTGGCATTGTGGCCGATCCACCAGCAGTATTCCTTCCTGATCCCAGAACACAGTTGTCATGTGTTTCCGAATGAGTAATCCTGGCGGTGACTTTTTGGGACGAGGTCTCACAGCATGCTTCCTCTCCATAGACTGGCGTTTCTTTTCTGGAGTCTCGTGGAAAAACCATGACTCATTGATGATGACCAATTTTGCAAAGAATTCCTCTGGATCTGCACTATACTGTTGTAGCAACTGTTGGCATACCTTCACACACTTCTGTTTCTACACATTGGTGAGGGTATGTGGCACCCATTGTGCACACAGCTTTTTCATCATCAAATCTTCATGGGTTATGGTGAGGAGGGTTCCCCATGATAGACCTGTTACCTGCACTAATTCATCAAATGTTATTCACCTGTTCTCATTGACAAGCTGGGTATTGTTTGCATGCAGTTGCTAGATACCCAGCCCCCAACAAAACACGGACCTGTGACTTGGTGCAGACTCTCCACATATGGCAAATAACCTCTTTTAGATGTCTGAAGCAGTCACTCTTTCTCTCCAGAGAAACCACACAGACCATCTTGCCCATGCTTGTCTGCGACCATGTCTATCCTCCCATAAAGGGTGGTTGCCAATCATTATTGAACAAACTAAATATCTTAAATACGAGGGTGAGTCAAATGAAAAACTTAAATATTTTATTAAATATTATTTATTGTGCAGAAGTGATACAAAGCATAATCTCCGCAATGCTCAATGCAAGTCCTCCAGCACTTACAAAGTGCATAAATGCCTTTAGAAAAAATCATGCACCGCGAGGCATACCTCTTCATCGGAACGGAAATTCTTTCCTTGGATTGCATCTTTGAATGGTCCAAACATATGGAAATCACTTGGGGCAAGGTCTGGTGAGTATGGTGGATGAGGAAGTTACTCAAAATGCAGGTCTATGATTGTTGCAACTATTGTACGGACAGTGTGGGGCCTTGCACTGTCATGTTGCAAAACGACACCTGCTGACAACAATCCACGTTGCTTTGATTTGATTGCAGGCCGCAGATGATCTTTTAAGAGATCTATGTATGATGCACTGCTGACATTGGTCCCTCTAGGCATGTAAGGCTCCAAAATGACGCCTTTTTCATCCCAAAAGCGAGTCAGCACAACCTTCTCTGCTGATGGTTCTGTTTGAAATTTCTTTGGTTTTGGTGATGAGGGATGGTGCCATTCCTTGCTCGCTCTTTTCATTTCTGGTTCGTGGAAGTGAACCCAGGTTTCGTCCCCAGTAACGATACTTGCAAGGAAGCCATCACCTTCACGTTCAAAGCTCCGAAGAAGTTCTTCACAAGCATCAACACGTCGTTCTCTCATTTCAGGAGTCTGCTGCCGTAGCACCGATCTTCCAGACGCATTGTAAAACTGGAGCACATCAAGCACAATGTGCTGTGTTGACCCATGAGTAATCTGTAAACATGCTGCAATGTCATTCAGTGTCACTCGGCAGTTTTCGTTCACTTTGGCACTTTGGCATCAACTGCTGCAATGCTCTGCAGAGTCACAACTCGTTGTTCCTGACCTGGACGTAGAGCACCTTCCACTGAAGTCACACCATTTGCAAACTTCCTCCTACATTCATAGACTTGCTGCTGTGAAAAACATGCATCACCGTACTGAACCTTCATTCGTTGATGAATTTCAATAAGTTTCACACCTTCACTACACAAAAGCCTAATAACAGAACGATGTTTTTCCCTGGTGCAAGTCGCAAGTGCGGCAGCCATCTTTATACTGATACTGCGACGGTATGTGTGCATTTGCACTATGCTGCCACGTACAGGCCATTCTGCATGCTGTTTGTAGCATGATTACCAACTTACAGCATAATGGTGCGAAATTTCAATTTGTTATTACAAAATTAAGATTTTCTTTTGACTCACCCTCATACATTTCCTATTTCCAGTGAGGTATTGCAAATATCAGTAATCAGTGCCACGAGTTGTTATATTTCAGACTTTTTGCTATTCTTTTTAACTCATCAGATTTAATACAAACTAATATTTTTCAGATTTATCCGCCATATCAAGGAGGATCCGACAGTTAAAAAAAGCTACATTACGTTCCATGGCAATGCATCTTCTTATTTTGTTGGTGTTATTTTTGGCTGTATACTTTTTAAAGTGATTAAAGAAGGAACTGCATTGTCAAAGGTAAGGCTCCTTCTCCCAATTGATGTCACGAATAGCATTTAAGGGAAGTGAAAGTGGTAATTTCTATAATTTGTTTTTATATATTTGTCATATGTAATCTGCTCATTTTGGTATACCTTTCATAGAGATATGCCCTCAAGCGAGTTGCTCTGAACTTATAGGCAACTGTGTTAATGTCCTCTCGCCTTTGTAGGCTTTAGAAGATTTCTTTTATGCCATTTGGTAAAGTTGTTTCAATAATTAAGATAAACTGGAGTTAAAGGTTTATGAGGCCAGAATGTGATACAAGTTTGCTTTTACAGGCAATAGTTGTTGCAGGTTGGACTTCATCCTTTGCACTGCCAATAGGCAGTTTGTTTACGTTTTATGAACTATATCGACCAGAGTACAAATATAACGTTGTTGCAGCCAGTGTGTATGCAGCTTTACACAAGCCAATATATGCTGTGGGTGTTGGCTTTTCCTTGCTAGGATGTTGCGCTGGATATGGCTGTGAGTATAGATAGATCATTTATTGCATACAAAGCAACGTCAAATACAAACCAAAAACAATACAATATTATATATTTAAATTATAAAACAGAAGCTTGGCCGTAAAACACGTCTTGATTGCCGACTTAAAAGAGTTAATGGAGCAGTTCTTAAGTGAGGCAAAATGCAGTTAAAAAACGTCACTGATAAATATTCAGAACTGTTTTCTGTAACCCTGTATTTGTTTTTATTAAGGTAAATATCTGAGCTGTCTCTAATGGATTAACTATGTATTTAGGAACAATATGTGTATTTGTCAATGTTTTTCTTCACATAAGAAGAATTGTATTCTATTCTACAGTCACACGTAGGTCCACTGCCAAGTAGTAGTAGTAGTAGTAGTAGTAGTAGTAGTTTTATTCATCCGTTAAGTCAATACAATGACATTGGATACGTCAATACAAATATTTAGAACAATACAAATAATATAAGTATAAAAATAAAAAATAAGTTGCTGAGACTTTCAAAGTGAGACTTTCAAGGCGTGACTTTCAAAGTGAGCGAAGCTCCAAATAATAATTTTCATTAAAATAAGAGAGAATAATGACTTAAAGAACTAAGTCTACTCTTTAGTACTCTTTCTATTATACAGTCACAGTAGATCCAGTGTCCAGGAGTGACTTTCAAAGCAATGGAAACTGAAATAATAATTTTCATTGAAATAATAGAGAATAATATCTCAAAGAGCTAAGGCTACTCTTTAGTACTCTTTCTATTGTACAGTCACATGTAGGTCTAGTAGCGAAATGTCACTTTCAAAGCAAGGGAAGTTCTAAATAATTTTTATTAAAATAAGAGAGAATAATGACTCAAAGAACTAAGGCTACTCATTAGTACTCTTTCTATTGTACAGTCACACATAGGTCCAGTGTCAAGGAGTGACTTTCAAAGTGAGGGAAGCTCCAAGTAATAATTTTCATTAAAATAAGAGAGAATAATGACTCAAAGAACTAAGGCTACTCTTTAGTACTCTTTCTATTGTCCAGCCACATGTAGGTCCAGTGGCGAGGTGTGACTTTCAAACCGAGGGAATCTCCAAATAATAATTTTCATTAAAATAAGAGAGAATAATTTGTATTTGTATTTATTTCATCCTTTGGAACATAATACATATGTTATAGGACACGTCAGTTCAAGATACAAAGATAAATATAAAAAGTTACATAAGACTAACAACTGTTACAGATACAGGATCCAACAAAAGTCTGAAGTAGAAAAAGCAAATAAATATTGTCAATAGACGTTACAATTTCTGACATAGTCAATTCTACAACATTAGAATCTAATTTACAGAAAATAATTTACATAAGTCAACTATAGTATTAGAAACTAATTCTACACATGATCCCTTAATCAGCTTAATGAATTTATCACTTTCAAGTATAATTAAAGCTGCAATGTCATAATTCGTTTAAGTTATATAAACATTTATTTATGAGGAAAGCCTTTAACTTCCATTTAAACTGCTGTTTTGAGATGCTAGCTATTGATTTAATATCAGATGGCAGTTTATTGTAAAGCTTAATTCCTAGTATATGTACATCTTTTTGAGAGACACTATATCTGTAGTTATACATATTGGTTCTGGTGTTATGTTCATGTACCTGACTGTTTTTAACTGGATTACACTTAATACAATTTTGAGTCGAACTAATACTCAATGCTCCATTTATTGCTAGTATTTACCTAGAAAGCGTTTCGTTAGGATCTTCCTAACATCATCAGCTGTTGTCGACTAATGGATACCGGCATCTATTAGTCGACAACAGCTGATGATGTTAGGAAGATCCTAACAAAACGCGTTCTAGGTAAATACTAGCAATAAATGGAGCATTGAGTATTAGTTCGACTCAAAATTGTATTAATTTTGTGCTTCATTGTATCATAGTCCTTAAACGACGGAATGGATTACACTTGTCCACAATAAACATTATAGCTGTATAAGTATACAGAGAGTAGATGGTGATTATTTTTTTATTTATAAAGGTATCCCTGCAATATTCTCTTGCTTTTAGATTATACATGACACTAATACACTTTTTTTTTGGTAAATAAGCAGTTTATCCATATGTATTTTGGCTGCTGAACCCCATATTTCTATTCCATAGATTAGATATGGATAGATACATCCATAGTATATTAATTTTTGGACATTTTTATTGTTGTACTTGCTAAAATATCTTAAGAGATATAAAGATTTACTAATTTTTCCGCATATGTTTTCAATATGATCAGCCCAAGTTAGTCGATTATCTAACACAATACCCAAAAATGTATGTGCTTTCACTTCTGACACAATGTCACTCTGTACTTTTAGATTTATATTACCATCATATTTTTTTAGCAAGTTGAAGTGCATCATATTGTAGTTTGACAGATTGAAAATAGTTCAGCAATTCAAAGGTAGTGTTGTTTAGAGTGATGTTCAGCCCTTCTATTGATTTATTCCAGCATATGGCTGTTGTATCATCTGCATAGGTTACAACAGTAGTCTTTGGTAGGAGTTTTATGTCATTAATATATAAAATAAATAACAATGGACCCAATACAGAGCCTTGTGGTACACCAAATTTAACAGTATACAATTCTGATTTTACCTTTTTTATGTATTTCCCCGTTTTTATGTGCTATCTCTGTTAAATGTTTTCTGCCCACCAGGTAGGAGTGAATTAGATCAAGGGGAAGGCCCCTTATGCCGTAGCTCTCAAATTTGCTAATTAAAATAAGGTGGTCAACACTGTCAAACGCTTTAGACAAATAAAAAAATAAGGTGCTAACCTTCTCATTGCTTTCCAGTTTCCCAATTATTTCATGTACGCATTGATTAATGGCTGAAATCATAGATTGGCCCTTCCTAAAGCCATGTTGAAAGTTTTTAGTACATTATATTTGCTTAAATATTTGTCTAATCTTATCAATAAAATTCTTTCAAACAGTTTAGCGACTTCAGATAACAAAGTTATTGGTCTATAATTATTCATCTGTTGTTCATTCCCCTTTTTGAATATTGGCCTAATAATCCCTAATTTCAATACTTCTGGAAATTTGCCCTGTTCTATAGAGTAATTAATTAAGAGAGCGAGTGGCTTTACTATAACATTTTTACAACTATTCAATAGTAAAGGACTGATTTCAACCCACCCACTTGTTGTTTTATTTGGTAAGTTGTTGATTAATTTAATTATTTCGTCTTCCGATGTTGGCCCAAGAAAAAAGGTAGAGTTAATCAAAGTGTCTGTGTTAGCATGATTTGTTGTTGGTATATGCATTGGTCCTTTTATGAAAAAATCATTAAATTTTTTACTAATGATGACGGGGTCATCAATTAATTCCCCATCTATATTTAATTCTATGTTTTTATGAGGATCAGTGTGTCTTCTGCTTTCATTTATTATTCTCCAAGCTCTTTTACTAACAGTTTTTGATTTTACCAACTTCTCTCTGTATGCATCACCTACAGCAGTTTGTAAGTTCTTTAAATACTTTGTACTTTAATTCTTTGTACTTTTTTTTATGATAATCTAGTGATGAACTCTTATACAGTACATACATGTCTTTTATTTTATCTTCCAACTTCAACATCTTCAGTAACAATCCTACTTTTTTCTTTCTATTATTGCTTACTGATATACATTTACACTTGCATGTGGCATTGAAGTTTAACATAAATATCCTATAGAATTCATTCCATTTGTCAATTACATTGTCAGCTTTATATAAAGCACTTTCCCAGTCTACAGCAGCTAAGCTGCTTATTAGATCATTTATATTTGTAGCATTCAGATCTCTTATCACTTTAGCTTCTCTAGTTTCTTTGATGTGCTTTGTAACATTAAAATTAATTAATTGTGCATAATGATCTGAGATATGTGTTTCAAGTACTTCTGAAGATATTTCATTAATATTGGACACGATGTGGTCTATAGTAGACGATGAAGTGCTTGTTACCCTGGTGGGTTCAGAAATTAAATCTTTGATATCATAACTATTGAATATCTCTTTTAGCTTTTTGTAGGATTTGTCGAGAGGGTCAAGATTAATGTTGAAGTCACCAGTAAGAATAACTTTATAGTCTTTATTTAGTTGACAAAGTAACAGTGTTTCCAATTGGAAAATGAATTCATTAACTGATGATGAAGATGATCGCTATATTCCGAATAAATTTATATTACCTATAATAATAATGATAATGATAATGATAATGATAATGATAATGATAATGATAATGATAATGATAATGATAATGATAATGATAATGATAATGATAATGATAATGATAATGATAATGATAATGATAAAGATAATGATAATGATAATGATAATGATAATGATAATGATAATGATAATGATAATGATAATGATAATGATAATGATAATGATAATGATAATGATAATGATAATGATAATGATAATGATAATGATAATGATAATGATAATGATAATGATAATGATAATGATAATAATAATAATAATAATAATAATAATAATAATAATAATAATAATAATAATAATAATAATAATAATAATAATAATAATAATAATAATAATAATAATAATAATAATAATAATAATAATAATTTATTTTCATCCATAATAACACTTACATGTTGTCAGATACGTCAAAATAAACAGTTATATACATTTAATTACAATTCATCCAGTCTATACAAGCATTTTTGTATTAGAAACTTGCTTAGTTCATTTTTAAATAATTTACCTTTTTTTGATTTTAGTGAATTTGGTAGTTTATTAAATAATAATTGTCCCATTATTAAGGGATCTTTATCTGTTCACTTCTTATTTAAAGTTATTCTGTGGTAATTATTTTGTGTCCTTGTTTCGTGTTTGTGACAATGTTTATTTAAGTTAGTACAAAAGTGAATCGAGAATATATTGACACATTGCTTCACTCACACTGTTTATTCACAGGACATGTTTCAAGAGCTCTTGCTCCTATCCTCAGCTGATACTCGATTAGTGTAAGTTGTAGTGGTTTCTTCTTTCTCCGTATTATCAATAGATGGCGTAATGTACTTGTCAAAGATGTCCGGTGGTGGAGTTTCAAAATTCATGACTCTATGACGATTTTTGTTAATGAAGATTTTTTCCCATACGGAAAGGTCTATGGGGTGATTAACATTATTATTAGAGATGTTTCCAAATTGATGTCATGTCTAGTATTCAAAAAATGAAAAGCCACTGCTGATTTTTCTGTTTCAAATTTTTAAAAAAAATCAGCAGTGGCTTTTCATTTTTTGAATACTAGACATGACATTAATTTGGAAACATCTCTAATAAAATACGTTAATCACCCCATAGACCTTTCCGTATGGGAAAAAATCTTCATTAACAAAAATCGTCATAGAGTCATGAATTTTGAAACTCCACCACCGGACATCTTTGACAAGTGCATCATGCCATCTATTGACAATACGGAGAAAGAAGAAACCACTACAACTTACACTAATCGAGTATCAGCTGAGGATAGGAGCAAGAGCTCTTGAAACATGTCCTGTGAATAAACAGTGTGAGTGAAGCAATGTGTCAATATATTCTCGATTCAATTTTGTACTAGTTTGTGCTTCACTGTCCCTACGCTTCTTTCAAGTTTATACTAAGTTACCCATTTCATCCTTGCTAATTACAAACATTATTACTTTAAAAACGTATAGAGATACTACTGTTAGGATTTTGTTTTCTATAAAACATTTCTACATGAGTCTCTTCTATTTACCTTATATATACATCTTACACATTTCTTCTGCTAAACTAGCAATCTGTTCATGTTAGTCATACAAGTGCTGCCCCATATCTCAACTGCATATTGTAGATGTGAATGTATTATTCCATAATAAGTTAGTTTCAGATATTCCTACATCTGAAGCTATTTTAATTGCAGCCACTTCTAAAATTTTCTCTATACAATAATCTTTAACATTAATTTTGCTGCAGTTTATTTCATCCTTGGTATATATCATGACCCCTCCTCCTTTACAACCTAATCTAGAATATTCGGCAACTATTTTATAATTTATGATTTTACATACCTCATCAGCCTAAGCACCATGCTCAGTAATAATACACACATCAGTATTAACATCACTTAGAACTTCTGCCAGGGCCAATAGTTTAGACTGAATATATTGAACATTTAAATGAAAGACTCTTAAAATACTACTGTTATTGTGAGCGTTATTTGTATTCAGTCGTTTTACTTTTGGTATGTGGTCTGGTTCATCTAAGCTAACCTTCACATCCACACAACTAGTCTTTAGTATTCCTTACACTTCACAGAGGATATTACGTTGCATAGCAAGTTACCAAACTTGAAGGTTCCTCTTCTATTCAGATGTATGCCATCTTGAGCATAATCTTCTGAATTCAGCCAACAGTTACCGTCTACAATCACAAATGACTCAAAGAACTAAGGCTACTCTTTAGTACTCTTTCTATTGTACAGTCACACGTGGGTCCAGTAGCGAGATATCACTTTCAAAGCGAGGGAAGTTCTAAATAATAATTTTCATTAAAATAAAAGAGAATAATGACTCAAAGAACTAAGGCTACTCTTTAGTACTCTTTCTATTGTTCAGTCACATGTAGGTCCAGTAGCAAGACATCACTTTCAAAGCGAGGGAAGTTCTAAATAATAATTTTCATTAAAATAAGAGAGAATAATGACTCAAAGAACTAAGGCTACTCATTAGTACTCTTTCTATTGTACAGTCACACGTGGGTCCAGTAGCGAGATATCACTTTCAAAGCGAGGGAAGTTCTAAATAATAATTTTTTTAAAATAAGAGAGAATAATGACTCAAAGAACTAAGGCTACTCATTAGCACTCTTTCTGTTGTACAGTCACACGTGGGTCTAGTAGCGAGACGTCACTTTCAAAGCGAGGGAGGTTTTAAATAAAAATTTTCATTAAAATAAGAGAGAATAATGACTCAAAGAACTAAGCCTACTCTTTAGTACTCTTTCTATTGTACCGTCAAACGTAGGTCTAGTAGTGAGGTGTGACTTTCAAAGCGAGGGAAGTTCTAAATAATAATTTTCATTAAAATAAGAGAGAATAATGACTCAAAGAACTAAGGCTACTCTTTAGTACTCTTTCTATTGTACAGTCACACGTAGGTCCAGTAGCGAGGTGTGACTTTCAAAGTGAGGGAAGCTCTAAATAATAATTTTCATTAAAATAAGAGAGAATAATGACTCAAAAGAACTAAGACTACTCTTTAGTACTCTTTCTATTGTACAGTCACATGTAGGTCCAGTAGCGAGGTGTAACTTTCAAAGTGAGGGAAGTTCTAAATAATAATTTTCATTAAAATAAGAGAGAATAATGACTCAAAGAACTAAGGCTACTCATTAGTACTCTTTCTATTGTACAGTCACACGTGGGTCTAGTAGCGAGACGTCACTTTCAAAGCGAGGGAAGTTCTAAATAATAATTTTCATTAAAATAAGAGAGAATAATGACTCAAAGAACTAAGCCTACTCTTTAGTACTCTTTCTATTGTACCGTCACACGTAGGTCTAGTAGCGAGGTATGACTTTCAAAGTGAGGGAAGCTCTAAATAATAATTTTCATTAAAATAAGAGGGAATAATGACTCAAAGAACTAAGCTGCTCTTTAGTACTCTTTCTATTGTACGGTCACATGTAGGTCCAGAAGCAAGGTGTGACTTTCAAAGTGAGGGAAGTTCTAAATAATAATTTTCATTAAAATAAGAGAGAATAATGACTCAAAGAACTAAGGCTACTCATTAGTACTCTTTCTATTGTACAGTCACACGTGGGTCTAGTAGCGAGACGTCACTTTCAAAGCGAGGGAAGTTCTAAATAATAATTTTCATTAAAATAAGAGAGAATAATGACTCAAAGAACTAAGCCTACTCTTTAGTACTCTTTCTATTGTACCGTCACACGTAGGTCTAGTAGCGAGGTATGACTTTCAAAGTGAGGGAAGCTCTAAATAATAATTTTCATTAAAATAAGAGGGAATAATGACTCAAAGAACAAAGCTGCTCTTTAGTACTCTTTCTATTGTACGGTCACATGTAGGTCCAGAAGCGAGGTGTGACTTTCAAAGTGAGGGAAGTTCAAAATAATAATTTTCATTAAAATAAGAGAGAATAATGATTCAAAGAACTATGGCTACACTTTAGTACTCTTTCTATTGTACAGTCACATGTAGGTCCAGTAGCGAGGTGTGACTTTCAAAGTGAGGGGAGTTCTAAATAATAATTTTCATTAAAATAAGGGAGAATAATGACTCAAAGAACTAAGGCTACACTTTAGTACTCTTTCTATTGTACAGTCACACGTAGGCCCAGTAGCAAGGTGTGACTTTCAAAGTGAGGGAAGCTCCAAATAATAATTTTCATTAAAATAAGAGAGAATAATGACTCAAAGAACTAAGGCTACTCATTAGTACTCTTTCTATTGTACAGTCACACGTGGGTCTAGTAGCGAGACGTCACTTTCAAAGCGAGGGAAGTTCTAAATAATAATTTTCATTAAAATAAGAGAGAATAATGACTCAAAGAACTAAGCCTACTCTTTAGTACTCTTTCTATTGTACCGTCACACGTAGGTCTAGTAGCGAGGTATGACTTTCAAAGTGAGGGAAGCTCTAAATAATAATTTTCATTAAAATAAGAGGGAATAATGACTCAAAGAACTAAGCTGCTCTTTAGTACTCTTTCTATTGTACAGTCACATGTAGGTCCAGAAGCGAGGTGTGACTTTAAAAGTGAGGGAAGTTCTAAATAATAATTTTCATTAAAATAAGAGAGAATAATGATTCAAAGAACTATGGCTACACTTTAGTACTCTTTCTATTGTACAGTCACATGTAGGTCCAGTAGCGAGGTGTGACTTTCAAAGTGAGGGGAGTTCTAAATAATAATTTTGATTAAAATAAGGGAGAATAATGACTCAAAGAACTAAGGCTACACTTTAGTACTCTTTCTATTGTACAGTCACACGTAGGCCCAGTAGCAAGGTGTGACTTTCAAAGTGAGGGAAGCTCCAAATAATAATTTTCATTAAAATAAGAGGGAATAATGACACAAAGAACTAAGCTGCTCTTTAGTACTCTTTCTATTGTACAGTCACACATGGGTCTAGTAGCGAGACGTCACTTTCAAAGCGAGGGAAGTTCTAAATAATAATTTTCATTAAAATAAGAGAGAATAATGACTCAAAGAACTATGGCTACTCTTTAGTACTCTTTCTATTGTACAGTCACACGTAGGTCTAGTAGCGAGGTATGACTTTCAAAATGAGGGAAGCTCTAAATAATAATTTTCATTAAAATAAGAGAGAATAATGACTCAAAAGAACTAAGGCTACTCATTAGTACTCTTTCTATTGTACGGTCACATGTAGGTCCAATAGCGAGGTGTGACTTTCAAAGTGAGGGAAGTTCTAAATAATAATTTTCATTAAAATAAGAGAGAATAATGATTCAAAGAACTATGGCTACACTTTAGTACTCTTTCTATTGTACAGTCACATGTAGGTCCAGTAGCGAGGTGTGACTTTCAAAGTGAGGGGAGTTCTAAATAATAATTTTCATTAAAATAAGGGAGAATAATGACTCAAAGAACTAAGGCTACACTTTAGTACTCTTTCTATTGTACAGTCACACGTAGGCCCAGTAGCAAGGTGTGACTTTCAAAGTGAGGGAAGCTCCAAATAATAATTTTGATTAAAATAAGAGAGAATAATGACTCAAAGAACTAAGGCTACTCTTTGGTACTCTTTCTATTATACAGTCACAGGTAGGTCTAGTAGCGAGGTGTGACTTTCAAAGTGAGGGGAGCTCCAAATAATAATTTTGATTAAAATAAGAGAGAATAATGACTCTAAGAACTAAGGCTGCTCCTGAGTACTCTTTCTGTTGTACAGTCACATGAGGCCCTGCTCACACTATGCGCTTCTGCTCTCCACTCAGACGTCTACTGACCCACACTGCATGAACTAAATAGAGTAAGTATGCAAATCACACACTTTTGCTAAAAAGTTAAAACTTCAGAGCAATTTCCTCTTTGTCACTACTAAATACCAATCTGCATAAAATACTATTGCTAATGATATTGAAATATACTTATAGTTGTATTTAAAAGCATCATATAAAACAAGAACTAAGCCTTTCTTCACACACTACAGAGACTTGACGTGACAAATTCTGTCAGTGCTTCGTAACTGTAGTTAATCGAACCGAAGCGGCTGTTAAGTTGTCTGCAGCACTGCCAGTGTTCGTGAATAAATTTCAAAATTGAATCCAAAGGAAATAAAATATTTGTTAGCATGAATTTTCTTGTTATTCTTCTTTTTTCTGCTGAAATTCTTGGGGAAGCGGCGCTTGTAGTTCTTCACTGCACTGTGTGTCACTGATGTTTACTCATGAGATGAAGCACTGGAACATCAGAATGTCATTCTTTTAAGTAATCCTCTCAAAACTGTATTGACATTAAGGAAAAATCTTTTGTAAGAGAATAAAGTCATTTAAGTTTTTAAAATTAATTTACGTTTAATTTTCTAAAAGTTTCAGCACTGTGCATACATTTGCATGTTCATTATGTTGTTTTGTTTTGTTTCAGGGATTTTTCGTTCTATTTTTTCATGGAAACGTTTCCAGGCAATTGCTCCTTTCACTTACGGGATATACCTTACTCACTTTATTCAACAAAGAATTTCTGCTGGGAATTTAAAGGAGCCAGTGACAATGAGCATGAATTATTTTGTAAGTATAGTAACCATTATTATCTGCAGTACTCTTATTTGTTACCTTTGATGACAATGTTGAACTGTGTTGCAGATCAACAAAGCTGCGGTGGAGTTTCTCCTTGCCCTTGTGCTAAGTACAGTGTTGCAGCTTTGTGTCCAGCTTCCAGTTGAGAATTTGTGTCAGTTAAAGACAACTTCAGGTAAGTATAAACATCATATTCTCTGATGGAGGTGTTGAAAACATTGCTGTTGTAATAAATTAAATTTAAATCTGAGTTGATTAATAAGACTAAACAATACTTTTTAAATTTCCCAGAACATTTTTAGGTAAATTGATAGATGTAATCATTTCTTCCACACTAGCCGTGTGTAGGCTAAGGTTTGAATGAGTAGAGCCAAACTGAAAAATTCAATGCCATAGCCTTTCACAATTTTGTGCACTTTCAGAATGCAAGTCAGTGGGAGAATTTATTGTCATGTCGGCATGTTGGTCATAGTAGCTCAGTGGTTTATAGCAACTGCACGGAAAGCGGGAGATTCGTGGTTGAAATTTCGGCTATGGCATTGAATTTTTCAGTTTGGCTCTACTCATTCCCAGAACATGTTTCAGTTTACTTTCTTCTATTATCAACCGGATATCAAATGGTTTTTTGTGGTGTAGCTGGCGATCTCCTCTGGTGGCAAAATAAACTGAAACTAGCAAAACACAAGTTACTAAAAGAAACTACATCTCTCTCAGGTACAGAAACAAAAATGACTTTCAAAAACTTTATGTACCACCCATGGGCTTTTAATAAATACAAAAAAGGTTTCAAAGAACGTAACATTCAACTAGCAACAGTCAACCCTTACTCTTTGAAAAACCTATTGTGCTGAAGCATCAAAGATGCCATTCCACCTAATTCTGATACGAGGGTCATTTGATAAGTATGGTAAAAGTCCAAGAAGATATATATCTGTTCCTGAACATCTCACCTTATTTCTCGACATAGTCTGCATTGATGGCTATACACTTGGTCCAGTGAACTTCCAGCTTTTTCATTCCATTGGAAAAATAGGTTCCGTCAAGGACTGTAAAATACTCATTGATGGTGGCTATCACTTCTTCATTTGATGAACATTTCTTACCAACAATTATGTAGAAAATGAAGCTAGCTACAGTGAAGCACTGAATATTATACAAATATAAAAATTTTAAGCAAAAGTTCACTTATCTTAAGAAAATGATATTAATTCATCTTTCTAATTCAAATTGACTGACGATGAGAACAAGAGTTCATGAAATCGATTTCAATTAGAAAGAAGAATTAACATAATTTTCTTAAGATAAGTGAAGTTTTTGTTACAAATTTTTATATTTGTATAAAATTCTTAACAAGAAGCCAAATTTTCAAGTTTGGAAACAGGAAGAAGTCACTAGGGGCTATGCCTGGTGAATAAGTTGGATGAGGAACCAATTCAAGCCTAACTCATACACTTTCACCATTGTGATTGCTTATGTGTGCAATGGTACATTATCCTGGTAAAACAGCATCTTTCTGCATTTCAATCTCGGTCTCTTTCAGTCAACTCATGTTGTAATGAAGTGTAATAGGTCCCAGTTATGGTTCTGTCTTTTTCCAAGTAGTCCATGAGAATTATTCCATGAGAATTCCAGAAAACAGTTGCCATCACCTTATCAGCTGACAAAATGATCCTTGGCTTCTTTGGTGCACTTACACCAGCCTTTCTCCATTGCTTTGACTCTGATGTGCAATGATGGATGCAAATTTCATACCTGATCACAAATCGATGCAAAAAGTCTTGTGGATTGTGATTAAACATTGCCAGACGCTCGGTAGAAGTGTTCTTCCTGATGCGCTTTTGGTCGACTGTGAGTAATCGTGGCACCCATCTTGCACACAGCTTTTTCATTGCCAATTTTTCATGCAGGATATTGTACACTCGCTCAGTTGAGATGCTTACAGCCTTAGCAATCTCATGAATTTTGATTTGGCAGTCTTGCATAACCAGATCGTGGATTTTTGCAATAGTGTTCTGTGTGGTGACCTCAATTGGGCAACCGTAGTGTGATTCACCTTCGGTGCTTCTATGACCATGTTTAAATTAATTTACCCAAAATTAAATGGTCTTGAAAGTTGTTGCAGAGTCTGCGTGAACTTCATCCAATTCAGTTTTGACAGTGAACTGTATATTCTAGCACATTAAAATTTAGAATAATCAAGCTTATCACCCTTAAAGTTGCAACAAAAAATGTCCATCTCTTCATAGAAATTTAACAGACTTATCAAATGACCCTCGTATATACCACATTGAGTGCAGTCAGTGTAATCAAGTTTATATAGAAAAGCCAAAAGAAATTTGGAAACAAGATCTAAGGGATACTTCAGAAACATAAAATACAAACAATTAGAAAACCCAGCAGTTGACACCCATTTTGGGCAAAAAATCACAACATAAATCCAGAACTGAAACTTCTTAAATATGCAATAGGAAAACAAAAACTGTCCACATGGGAGAAAATTTTCATTTTGAAAAATAGAAACAGAGTATTTAATTTTGACATCCCCTAGAAAGATATGTTCAGTAAGTTCCGTAAATCACCACCAGAGGAGACCTCTAACAAAAGATTGCCAGCTACACCACAGAGAACGAGTTGATGTCCGGTTGATATTGGAGGAAAGTAAGTCTCTTAATTTTGTAAATTTAATTTATCACAAAGTAATATCTCTATGCTAAATTTGTTCTGTGGGGTTAGGCTAATGTTGTGTTTCATGAAAATCTTCTTAAATTTGTAAAATGTTTTTGGATGAATGTGAATTTGAATTGTTTTTCTTTTTGGAGGAGATTTGTAGTATCTTTGATATGTTTCTGTCATTTTCTGTTGATTGTTACTCTGCTGAAACCGTATGGCTGTGTTTACTATATGTTAATATTTTAAATGATCTTGTTTGTGCACCAGTCTGTGTGTTAAGGGACTGAAACTGTTCTTCTTTATGTAGTTATCTGAATGTGAAGGTTACCTGTATATACCAAAGGTTATATATTCTTGTTTTCTGATTATTTTTAGATCTAAGAAGGGTAACATGCCTTCTTCAACCTCCATTGTGAGTTGTATAATACATCTCAACACATCACTGTTTCTTGGTTTTCTATATACAAATAGTTACTTTTCTTACCATATCTAGGCTTGTGGTTTATGGTCAGATGTAAATGAGGTTCTCAGCATTATATAGACATCTGTCGACACCAGATCCAGAGTACTGGTGGGTTCTGAACAATCTCAGGGCCTGTTTCTGTCGTTACTTTATTTTATCACTTCCTCCTGGAGAGCGTTAGCCACAACAGATTTGTGTATAGGTCACAAGATGTCACCTTATGTCTTGTGCTTAATTTTAACACTGAATTGCTTCCTTTTTTAAAATAAAATATCTGTTTATAATTTCTATATTGGTACAAAATGGTATACATAACTCATAAATAATGCATTGAAATGTAGTTTTTTAACAATGAATTTTTATTTGCAGGTGCAGAGATATCAGATCAGAAACTTAGCTTGACTCTTATCACTACAAATATTAAAAGGTATTATCAAAAGATATTAAAGTATAAATAAGGATTCTCATATGAAAATTTGAACTGATGTTTGAACTTATAATAAATATTTTTTAATGACATAATAGATGTCAGAAGAAATACTGCTTTCTGTATCATATAGCTGTGGTAAGCAGAGCAAGTTGTATTCTGTTAAAATATCAAGATTTGAGAATAAACAATTATTTGTGTGCGAGTCATTTGGGCATCTTTGTGCAGGAAAAAGAGTTCTACATTAGAACCTCATTTACTCGGATCAGCTGGGACTAGGACTGATCTGAGTTAATGAAAATCTGGGTTATCCAGAGAATGACAGAAAAACAATAATAAATAAAAAACATGTACAACATCTCGTTTACGTCAGAATGCCAAAGATTTATTAATTTAATAAGATAGTTGGATAAAAACAGATGAATTATTTCAGTCAGTACTCTAAAAACTGCTAAAAATGTAACAAAGCATTGGTAAAAGATATTACTTAATCAATAAAATTAAGCAAAATTAAACAAAGGCTTCCCCTCAAGATAAGTGGAAACTCAACAGTCAGAAGGAATATTATAGATATTCTTTTAACTGGTAAAGGTCAACGAGTGGACAGAATATTATACAAATAAAAATATTTAGTAAATATTTTCCATTTATCTTAAGAAGTTGATGACAATACTTCTATCTTGTTTATGCGAAATTAATTTCATGAGCATCTACCCACATCTTCAGTCAACACACTTCGTTGTCAAGGATATCATGTATTTACGTATTTACGTATTACCAAAATCTGAAGACGAAACAAATCTAAAAACAGAATCAATTGCCGGTATGTCAAAATTCAATATGCAATTTTTATTTTTTAAATTAAATATTTTTTTCCAAACTATTAAATCTATGGGAACATTTAATTGTTTTAATAATTTAACTTCGGGATTTATTTCATGGTTAAATGACCAAAAATGATCTGCTACACCCGATTTATCAATTTGTTTATATCTAATGTTACGAAAATGTTCTTTCTTTCTGGTTTCCAAACTACGTTTCGTCTTTCCAATATAAACCTGATCACAATCTAAGCAATTAAATTGATAAACACCAGATTTTTCATTATTAGGAATTTTATCTTATTTAGAAAATTGTAATAAATTTTTAATACTATATTTATTTTGAGGAACTAAAGTTATACCAACTTCTTTGAAAACATTTTGAAAATGTTTATTAACCCAAGGATGGTAAGTAAATTTTTTAAATTTATAATCATCTTTTTTTAAGAGTAGAAATATCATTAATACTTTTTTGATATTTAAATTTTTCAGTTTTCTTTTGTGTAAAATGCTTATTAAAACGATTAATTAAAGCAGAATTAATAATATGTTTGTAATCTTTATTAAATTCTTCTTTATTCAGGAGTAGACAAAAGTTTACCAGATATTGTACAGATCTTCTTAAAATATACAATTTATGTCAATATGTTTATATTGAACTGCGTCATGTAGTAAACAAGAAAGGCTTGAATGGCATACCCAGGTAACTAGAACGTTCTGGATGTTTCCACCTCTCAAACATTCTGGAAAGTAGTTGATTCATATTCATAGTGTCACCCGATTGTCGGAAGGCACGATAGAACCGGCTGGCAGGAAAGACACGCCTACGCCAATGAGGAGTGATGGGGTGGTGACTGGACTTTTTCTTTCCCATTCTCCGCCGCCAGAAAAGACCGTAACTTCACCCTGTGTAGAGAAGCTTGCAGAACAGCTGGCTCGCGTATAAATATGGTGGACAAGGCCTTCGCCACAACGTGGCACCAGGGACTGTTATACAAGCTCAAGGAAGCACAACTCCCCGCCCCATACCTCACCCTGATCAGTAGTTTCCTCCGGGACCGAACCTTCAGGGTGCGGGTCGAAGGCAAACTCTCCACCGTCAGACCCATAGCGGCGGGAGTCCCGGAAGGCAGTGTACTGTCGCCGTTACTCTTTGCTGCCTACATGTCTGACTTCCCCACAGAGCCTCGCACTGTTCTGTGCCAATATGCTGACGACGTCCTCATATTGGCCCAGAACAAAAATGTCCGCTACTGCCTCCCTCCGCTGCAACGATCACTCCGAGCCATCGGCACGTGGAGTGAAAGGTGGAGGATGGCCATCAGCCCGCAGAAGAGCTCTGCCCTTCTGCTGGGGAAGGTCCTCCGCTGGCGCCCGGTGGGAGACCTGCGGTTGAGGCAGAGAAGGATCCCTTGGGTCCGGACTGCCAAATACCTGGGTGTCCGACTGGACCGCGGCCTCACATTCACCCCACATGCCCGTGAAAAAATCTGCCTCGGCCATGCAGCGCTCAGGCAGTTATACCCCATTTTCCGCTCGACCATGCCCATCCGCCTGAAACTGCGGGTGTACCGTGCGATCATCCCGCCCCTGATCCTGAATGGATGCGAGGTCTGGGGATCGGTGGCTCGTTCCACCATCCGCAGACTGCAAGCCGTGCAGAACAGGGCGCTTCGGATGATCTATGGTACTGAACGTATGTTTCCCTCCTACATTCTCCACACCCATTCTGGCATACCTTACATCGAGGACGTAGTGCGCGAGCGCTCGCGCTCATTGTATGCCAGGATCACATTCCATCCTAACCACCTAGTGAACACACTAGGGCAGTACGACCATCGATTACCTAGGAGGAGAAGGAGCTACCGCCTCCCCAAGGATGCCCTTGGGTGGTGAGACCAGCCTCTCATCCCCCCAAGTTTACTCTGTTCCGGCCACACTGAGGCCGGACCCGGCCCGCCGGCTGAACCCCGGCAGCCGGGTCCCCCGGTGTGACACTAAAAACCTAAACATAGCGATCCCTAACTTACCCGACCTCTCGCTCCTGGCCCCGCCACGCTGGACGGACCCTGCAACGCAGACCGCCAACAGCTGGGCGGATCAGGGCACTGGCCTCCTTGGAAGCTACCCCCTCCACCAGGAGCATTAGCAGAGGTCGAATCAGGTCCTTCAGTAGACAATGACATCCAAGCTTTGGAGAAATGACTAAATCTTTAAGACCGCACGGGTAAATCCGCACAGCGGATAGGTACCGTGGCGATCTACCCACCGTCCGGGAGCACCCGGACGACTTGTTCTCGCTCTTGGCTCTCTTGGCTCTAGAGTTTCAGTCGCTCACTCGTCGACTGGACTTCCAGCTGGTCGTTTAGTGGCAGCGCTCCGCCTTACTGGCAGCAGCAGCAGCAGTAGCAGCAACAACAATAGCAGCAGAAGCATGCTGCACCACCGGCAACTTGCCTGCCGGCCGACAAGTAGCCCTCCACTGGCTACGGCGGTGAGAAGCAGCAGGCAGAGGCCCTCTTCTCGGGGGCGCTTGCCGAAAACCAAAAGAGCATGAGCCAAAACAAAGCGAGAACCACCTTTATTCTTACTAATCTCACCCTGTCATCTCTCTTTCCGACTGTGACAGACTGACTGACAGACCACTTAACAGCGGGCTAGCAAGACCAGAGTCAAGGGTAAGGGCCCCCGGGACTAAACCTCGAGCCAATATGGCTCGCACAGGCGCCTCCTCACGGAGTGTTCAGTCCTCTGCTAGCAGCCGGATAGTAACCGCGCTGACTTTAGCTGATGCACCAGGACCTAGCACACCTTCCGCCTCCCTAGAGAATGCTGAATATGCGCCAAAGCGCAATACGCGCACGGGGCAGAAGCGAGAAGCGTCTAGCTTCTGCACCTAGCTCCCCTCCTTCATCCATGGACCTGTCTCCATGTTTAACACCTCTGCCTGAGTCTGATGACTCAGACGCGGAGGATTCTGTTGTGGTTAGGGACGCAGGCGGAAGCGAACGTCAACCGACCTGCAGCAACCACCACCACCACCACCACCACCACCACCACCACCACCACCACCACCACCACCACCACCACCACCACCACCACCACCACCACCACCACCACCGCCACCACCACAGGGCCAACACCAACCCCCATCCAAAGGGGGGCCCAAAATGCCACCCATTGTGGCAGACACGGTTAGCAATCACGTGTCAGTCATGCGTCTGCTGGCCTCTCGCCTGAAGCTCCGCTTTGGGGCGAAGAGAAAGCCCAGAAAGGTGCATATCTTCACCAGCTCCCTGGAGGACCTGGAGACGGCGAAAGCCGTTTTGAGGGATCACAAAATTCCGTTTTACAGTTACTCCCCTCAGCGCCCACATGCTGAGCACAGGATCATAAGAGGGCTGGACTCTGACTGCACCCCTGCTGACGTCAGGGCTGCTTTGAAAGAGGAGCATGATATCGATGCCCTCTCAGTCGCGCAGCTGCGCAAGTCAGTCCTGTCGGACAGTGGGCCGGTTAAAGTGCCCATGCCTCTGTTCTTAGTCCTTGTGGACAAAGTGCGTGACGCTGAAACTCAGCCGATCAATACTGTCCGCAGACTGATATTCACCGTCGTGAAAGTGGAGCGCTTTCACGGCAAAGAAGGACCGGTGCAGTGCACAATGTGCGAGCGCAAACTTGCGTGCTTGAGGTGTGCGGAGCCTCATATGTTGAAGGACTGCCCCAAGCCTCCCGAGGAACGTCAGTGTGCGAACTCTAAAGAGCCGCACGCCAGCGTTTACAAGGGCTGCCAAACAAGGCAGTGCGTAATCGATAGCCGCCGCCAAGGGCATCCCGAAACGGACACTGTCCGCCCGGGGGTGTCTTTCGAAAAAAAGGCCGAAACAACCCTGCAGCAAGCGGAAGCGACTGCTGTCCGATACAGTACCGCCTCCGACCGAGGAAACAAAACCTGCACCCTCACAAAACAAGGGGAAAAAGAGCAGGAAAGCCGCTACTCCACCCCCTGTGCCAAGAGCCAACGACCAGCACCAGCCTGAGGACCCGGCCGCAGCTGATCCTGCACCACAGAATGTGCCGTCGGTAGAGCCTGCACTAGCAGCAACCACGGTGGCACCAGCCAGTCCCGTACCACAGTCCGCTACCTTTGGGGGCACTGTATCCCAGGCGGACCTGGACAAGTAGACTCGCCGGAGGCCATTACGAGCAGCGTTCTGGAAACGCAAACGGCATCCGGGGTCATCACTCCAGCGTCCTTGAGTTTGTGCAGTCTTTCGGAATTGATTTTCTGATGGTCTGCGAAACCCATCTGGATGCTGCAACTAACTTCTCGCTGCCTATCTTTGTCACCCATCGGTCTAATCGGGTCGGCCGACGGGGTGGCGGCACCGCCATCTTCATCAGAAATCACATCACGCACTCCCCTTTCCCACTCCCCCCACTCCAGCACTTGGAAGCCTGTGCCATTCGGCTTGCCATTGGCGGGCTAGACACGCTGCTGGTAGTGGCCTACAATCCTCCTGATACACGCTTTCATGAGGCGGACTTAAACCTCCTACTCAATCTTCATCCAGTGGTATGCACCGCCGGCGATCTCAACGCGAAACATGCCCACTGGCATAGCCGCACATCTAACATCAAAGGGCGTGGGCTCTACCGCCTCATCAGCGGAAACCCAAGCCTCGTGGCGCACGGCCCGAGAGGCCCTACGTTCCATCCAGCCCACGGCAGGCCGGATGTGCTCGACATCATGCTCACCAAAAATTTTCCATTTCATCTAGACCTCTCGGCAGTCAACGAACTAGACTCCGACCATGACCTGGTCCCGGTGGACTCTAACGTTGACATGTCAGCTCTGTTAAATCCATACTGGACATACGGGGTTGACTGGGATGCAGCCGTCCTGAACCTGAGCCAGTCAGTAGATCCGCGACCACGTATCGATTCCATCGATGCGCTGGAAGCGGCAGCTTCTGACTTCTCCCAACAAATCCTAAATGTGGTACGTGCTCACACATACCGCATTCCTACAAACCAGCACAACCCCATGACCATTCCAAGTGAGCTCCGGCAGCTGCTTAAAGCTAAGTCAACTGTCCGGAAGCTATGGCAGAGTTTCCACCACCCCAAAATACAGGCAGTCTACCAGAGGTTCAAATCCCTGGCAAGTAGGCTGCTTCGTGCTCACCGCTCTGCGGCCTGGGAGGCAACCATGGAGCGGGTGGACCTCACGGAGAAGCACCCTTGGCGGATTATCCGTTCCTTACGGAAGGATAAAAACCAATATCAGCATCCTCTCCATGGCACTCGAGGGCGACTCGCCTTTGAGCCCCAAGAGAAAGCCACATGTTTCGCAGACTATCTAGAGTCTCAATTCGAGCCACGGGAAGATCCATAGGACGATGAGTTCACCGAACTCGTGGAGGAGGCGGTGGAGTACCTCTATGAGGACCACCCTCCACCATGCGATGTGATCCACATCCCCATTGTCACCCCCAGACAGTTGGCAACCCAAATCCGAAGCTTCAAACCTAACAAATACCTGTGCATGACGGTGTCACGGCACTCATGTTCCGGAACCTTCCCAAAAGAGCCGTGATTCATTGGACGCGGATTTACAATGCATGCCTTTACCTCCGCCACTTTCCAACTTTTTGGAAGGAGGCGTGGGTGGTCTGCATTTTGAAGCTCGGCAAAGATCCGCTCTTCCCATCCAGCTACCGCTCCATCAGTCTTCTCCCAATCGTCTCAAAATGTTTTTGAGCGATTGCTCCTGGCCCGCCTGACTCCTCTCTTCGAGAAAAGGCACTTCCTACCGCATCACCAGTTCGGGGACCGTCGGGGCCACTCCACGACTCTGCAGCTACTGCGATTGGTGGAAAAGGCTGCCCTGGGTTTCCAGGACAACCCCAAAACCGTCGCGGAGCTTCTGGACGTGGACATGGCCTTTGGCACAACGTGGCACCAGGGCGTGTTGTATAAGCTCAAGGAAGCACAACTCCCCTCCCTATGCCTCACCCTGATCAGTAGTTTCCTACGGGGTCGAAGCTTCAGGGTGCAGGTCGAAGGTAAACTCTCCTCCGTCAGACCCATAGCGGTGGGAGTCCCGAAAGGCAGTGTACTGTCGCCGTTACTCTTTGGTGCCTACATGTCTGACTTCCCAACAGAGCCTCACACTGTTCTGTGCCAATATGCTGACGACGACCTCATCTTGGCACAGAACAAATACGTCCGCTGCTGCCTCCCTCCGCGGCAACGATCACTCCGAGCCACCGGCACGTGGAGTGAAAGGTGGAGGATGGCCATTAGCCCACAGAAGAGCTCTGCCCTTCTACTGGGGAAGGTCCTCCGCTGGCGTCCGGAAGGAGACCTGCGGTTGAGGCGGAGAAGGATCCCTTGGGTCCGATCTGCCAAATACCTGGGTGTCCGACTGGACCACGGCCTCACCTTCATTCCACATGTCCGTGAAAAAATCAGCCTCGACCATGCAGCACTCAGGCAGTTGTACCCCATTTTCCGATCAACCATGCCCACTCGCCTGAAACCACGGCTGTATCGTGCGATCATCCCGCCAGTGATCCTGTATGGATGCGAGGTCTGGAGATCGGTGGCTCGTAGCACCATCCGCAGACTGCAAGCCGTACAGAACAGGGCTCTAAGGATGATCTACGATACCGAACGTACGTTTCCATCACACATCCTACACACCCATTCTGGCATACCTTACGTTGAGGACGTTGTGCGTGAACGCTCGCGCACATTGTATGCCAAAATTACACCTCATCCCAACTACCTAGTTAACACACTAGGACAATATGACCACCGTGTACCCAGAAGGAGAAAGAGCTGCCGCCTCCCCAAGGACGCCCTTGGGTGGGAGACCAACCTCTCACTCCTTCAGTACTACATTCTGTCCTGGCCACACTAGGGCTGGATTTGACCTGTGGGCTGACCCCCGGCAGTCCAGTCTCCCTGAGTGACCCCAATGCGAACTCCAACCTAAATGTTTCCCAACTACCCGACCTCTCGCTCCTGGCCCCACCACACTGGACGGACTCTGCAACGAAGGCCGCTCGTAGCGTGTCGGCATAGGGCACTGGCCTCCTGCCTGGAAGCTCACCCCGCAACCAGGAGCACTAGGAGAGGTCGAATCAGGTCCATCAGTTTACACGGACATCCAAGCTTTGGAGATAAAAGCAATTCTATAAGAGCGCACGGGTAAATCCGCTCAGCGGATAGGTACCGCGGCGCTCTGTCCACCGTCCTGGAGCACCCGCACGACTTGTTCTCGCTCATGGCTCATGGTTCAGAGTTTCAGTTGTTTTTGCAGGAAGCCGCTAAGGAGTGCAGTGCAGGTGAGCAGTATGCAGACAGACTGGAAGATTGCGTACGTGTGTGAGTTATCAGAGGTGTACGAAGCGTATTTCTAAGTATCGTAAGTTGGACTTTTAATTCTACGAACCCACAATATTCATATTCATATTTATTGCAACTTAATACAGTGTTTGAACACAATTAAGCCATGTCATTTGTAATACATACTCTCTTAAAAGTAAACGATTAGAAACGTCAACAAAATTGTCATTCATCTTCTCTCTCTCTCTCTCTCTCTCTCTCTCTCTCTCTCTCTCTCTCTCTCTCTCTCTCTCTCTCTCTCTCTCTCTCTCTCTCTCTCTCTCTCTCTCTCACACACACACATATATATATATATATATATATATATATATATATATATATATAATTTACGTCCTCCAACGTTAAGTTATATCGGACGATGAATGGAATGGGTGAAATGATGCTCAAATGAGTCCGGGGTCCATGGAGCTTAGAGTTACCCGATATTCGACTTTCAGGATAAGGGAAAACCCCGGAAAAAACCTTATCCAGGTAACTCACCCTGACCGAGATTCGAACTCGGGACCTCTTGAAAATGAGGCAGACACACTACCATCCACGCTACCGAGGCGGCACACACACACACACACACACACACACACACACACACACACACACACATACATACATACATATATATACAAAACATAATTATTCAAAATCATCGAAGTTGTCATCAAAATATTCATCTATACTGTAATAGGCTCTGCTTAACAAGAATTTAGTCAGTTTAGATTTAAACTTAGCAGCTGACACAGTATTGTTTATGCTTTCCCGAAACTTATTAAGTAGTTTTGGACCAAAGTATTGGGGCTTATGTATATATCAATTATGTAGTAATGTAATGTAAACAAGAAAATGAATACATGAGTAAGTTGTCAAGGAGGTGCTGTTCTCCAAGTGAGTGTTGTACTGCGTGGGCTGTGAGTGATCTGTTTATAAGGAGAGACTACACTGAGTGTTTTTTGTTATGTCATGGAACAAAGTGAACTGGCAATGGAACTAGTTCACGTTGCTGAAATGAAGGAACTCTTTGGGGAAGATTAAACTAGATTAGTAACTGACATCTTAAAAACTGGACAAAATCAGAGTACTTTCTTTTGATTGACGTCGTTCTACAAACTAGTTGTACTATATGCGCACGATAAGTTGAGCGCTGGATTTACGGTGTGGTGCGGGCAGAGCGGAAGAAGCGAGAGCTAAAGCTCTTTAGTTTCTGCAGTGTGGTCCACCTTGAGAAACAGTTCAGCAAACTAGCATGTAAGATAAGCGAAGATACGCGCCGCAAGTATGAGATATGTGGACAAATAGTAAATTGAATTTGATCCGATAAGTTGCATATTTACATACTTACTATATACATAAACTCGGGGCATATCCTCACAAAGTGAAGACTGACACCCCCTCTAACGACCAGGGAGTTACCAAGCTGTTCCGAAAGGGCGCCAGGCGCCTCTGTGGGGCTTTCCATAGGGCAAGACCTAGAGACTAACAAGCCCCCCCCCCATCTGCTCCTGTGGACACAAGACGGGATGGAAGTGGATACGCGACTTACGCCCGCCAACTCCAAAATGGGAAGGCTACCAATGTAACCTCGGTGGGGCCACCTGGTGATCTAGCACACATTCTACTAGCTATGCTGGCTATTACCCGGGAATACGTGGCTTCCCTCAACCCCATCCGGAGACGTACCCGATCTCCCACGGGTATCGGGAACCACTGTCCCCTCGAGTCCAACTCAATCCGAACAACTCCCCTACGGGGAGGCTCGAATGTTTGGCCCGAGTTTCCTCTAGTAACGTCAGAGGTACCACGAGTGCTAGGGGTCCGCAGCACCCGCACCACGGCAACTGAAGGGGACGAATCCCCTCCCCTACGGGAACTATTTATATAACATAAAATTAGACAATAATTATAACAGTTATAAATACTTATTCGCTTTGTGATTCTTCGAGTCCGGTGCATCATTTTCATTGCTAGTATCCTTTGATGTATTGATGATAATTTCATTAATTGCATTTTCTATTACACCATCGTTTCTGCAATATTTCACTTCGAGCAATGCGTTGCGGTTACGGAAGATAATGCTTCTGTAGCAAGTTCTGCAGAGTTAGAGCTGACATATCACCAGTAATGTTGCATCCTCTGAAAACATCCTTTATGTTGGCCACGCCAGTTCAATTGCATTCAGATCACAGTTACACGGAGGTAGAAGTCCTCTTTCGAGAGCCATAACATCCACAACATACCTTTGTTGTAAACTGGTTAGCTAATTAACCTCGAAATTGATCAAAACGAAATATGGCAGACATTATAAAGCTTAGCGTATTAGCCACTAGATGTCAGTGTAGAGCGCATTACAAGTTTCAAAGTTGTCATCTATGTTTACGGAGTAAGACGAAACTTACCGAATGAGGACTTGGAACCCGATCGTTCAACTTATCGCGCGCATACTGTAATTGCTTCACCCACTACCAAACTCTGACCATAGCTGCGAAAGAAAGAAGAAAAAAGACGTCTCATATATTCATGCAAAACAGTCATCAGTAGTGAGTCCAATGTCTGCGGAGAGAGAGAGAGAGAGAGAGAGAGAGAGAGAGAGAGAGAGAGAGAGAGAGAGAGAGAGAAACAACCAATTTCAATAAAAATGTAGGTTTAATGCTGAAGAATCCGCAGAATATGTCAAAAACCTTCACGCCCTTAGAGCACTACTATCTCATCCCTTCTTCATTAGAGTGTGATATATAATAGCCTGTTTGTTGATTCAGTGTGGCATTGTCTACAATTATAATGAAATACAATACCATTTCTTGGACCAGTATTAGTGAGATTTTTCCCCAAATATAAAGAACTAATGCCACTTATATATTGTTGCTCTAATATGCTTATGTGACGCAGCTATCAATAGAAGGTGCCAACCGACTGACTGGCGTACTCTGAGTAAACTTCTGGAGTCTCCTTTCTGCCCGCCTTCCGAACATTCTAGAACTCTCAAAACCACAGGTGATATACAGGATGTTAATGAACTAAGCCGAAATAATTTCAGCGATTGTAGACGTGAGATAGGCAAAACATAACACAGTTAATTGTGTTAAGCCTAATTGGCATCAAATGCTGATTAGTTGGTACTTATAATGTCTTTAAAACTGCTTCAGTTCTTAGTACGAGGCCTGTTCAATAAAGAATGATCATAATTTTTTACGGTCATAATTTTTCGCAATAAAATTCAATCTTATTATATTCTGTTAGCCTAATGTGAAACAAACTCGCCGTAGTAGTTTCATTGTTGATACTCCTGGTTTTCGCCTGTGAGAACAAGGCAAGTTCAGACATGTTCAGTATCGCCTACCGCTGTAATGGAGGTAACATGCAGTTAAAGTTGATGTTAGAGGAAGATCCGGAGTTTCCTTCAAACGTAATCACTGCTGATAACACGTGGCTACATCATTTTGATCCTCAGATCAAACAGCAAAGCTCAGTGTGGAAATCTCCTTCATCACCAACCCCCAAAAAAGCAAAAGTGGTTGCTTCTGCTGGGAAAGTTATGGTCATCTCATTCTTTGATATTCATGGAATGGTTTATCAGCATGTTGTACCTGCACACACATCAGTAACTGGACAATACTACAGGGATGTCCTGAGAACATTGCAAGTCCATATCAGGCGCAAAAGACCACATTTCCGTGAAGCAGGCTGGATGTGCGGTCGCATATTGCCAATGTTGTTGCTGAATATCTTGTAAAAACCAACGTGAAGTACATCCCTCACCCTCCCTATAGTCCGGATTTAGCCCCATGTAACTTTTTTCTATTCCCTAACTTGAAGAAACGCCTTCGTGGGAGGCATTATCCATCATCAGAAGCAGTGGTGAAGGCTGCGGAGGCGATTTTGAAGGATCTCTCAAAAATGGTTCCCAGTATGTCTTTGGAGACTGGCAGAAATGCAGAGACAAGTTCATCGCATTCAGGGGAGACTATTTTGAGAAGAAGCATTAAAATTATGAGGATGAGTAAATGTATGTTGTCAAAAAGAAATTGTGATAATTCTTTATTGAACAGTCCTCGTAGCTCGTTATTGCCGTTCTCAAAATCTCAAATCTTGAACTAATCAGCTACCAGTGCGACACTGAACAGCGATTAACTGCCTCCTAGCATCATACAGCCTACTCTAATGTTCTGTAACTGCTCTGGTAGCACAATCCTTAACACTGAAAGCTGGTGTTCCAAAGGTTACTGGTTTGGTGCCTGTCATGTCGTTTGTTTTCTTCGTCTTTTTAACGCGTAATTCGTGTACAAGAATAAGTACATAAACAAAAGATAAATACCTACCAGTTGTACAAACGATAACATTGAAGAACCAGCGTTTGAATGGTCTCGCACTATAACGCGAGCCAAATTATGTCAGAAATTTTAGTCCGGGTTTGAAAACTTCTGTGCGTGGTAGATAACCTTCTACCCTTTCACCAGAAATACTCGTTCTAAGAGCTATGAATCCCCCCCCCCCCAAAAAAAAAAAGAAGATAAAACGGAGCGTTGTTAGAGAAAAAGTCCTTGAACAGTATAATTGGTTAAATACGAACACGCAGTATCTTCCTATATTTGACATCACGAACTCAACTAGAACTAGTTATGGGGGAAACCCCAGCCGCTGTAAATGCCTAGGGACCTTTCGCAGAATTGTGCAAACCGTTGTGGTTCTTACTAGAAGTGCTCAGGTACAGACGTCAATAACAAACCCATTACAAGACTTCCGGCCATGTTCCCTGTTAGTCCTAATCTTTGACACGACAATGGTTTGTAAAATGCCTACAAAAGCGTTAGAAACTATAAAAACTGAAAATAATTACCAATTGCTACTACGTAAGCATAGCTTCCACTGCACTTCTTGCACCTAAAGGAAGTAAAAGAAACATGTTTAGAAAAAGGGGAACCTTGTAGTGTGACTGTACAACAGAAAGAGTACTAAAGTGTAGCCTTAGTTCTTTGAGTTATTATTCTCCCTTATTTTAATGAAAATTATAATTTGGAGCTTCCTTCACTTTGAAAGTCACATCTCGCTACTGGACCTACGTGTGACTGTACAATAGAAAGAGTACTAAAGGGTACCCTTAGTTCTTTGAGTTATTATTCTCTCTTATTTTAATGAAAATTATAATTTGGAGCTTCCTTCACTTTGAAAGTCACATCTCGCTACTGGGCCTACGTGTGACTGTACAATAGAAAGAGTACTAAAGGGTAGCCTTAGTTCTTTGAGTTATTATTCTCTCTTATTTTAATGAAAATTATTATTTGGAGTTTCCTTCACTTTGAAAGTCACATCTCGCTACTGGGCCTACGTGTGACTGTACAATAGAAAGAGTTCTAAAGAGTAGCCTTAGTTCTTTGAGTCATTATTCTCTCTTATTTTAATGAAAATTATTATTTGGAATTTCCCTCACTTTGAAAGTCACACCTCGCTACTGGACCTACGTGTGATTGTACAATAGAAAGAGTACTAAAGGGTAGCCTTAGTTCTTTGGGCCATTATTCTCTCTTATTTTACTGAAAATTATTATTTGGAGTTTCCCTCACTTTGAAAGTCACACCTCGCTACTGAACCTACGTGTGACTGTACAATAGAAAGAGTACTAAAGGGTAGCCTTAGTTCTTTGAGTCATTATTCTCTCTTATTTTAATGAAAATTATTATTTGGAGTTTCCCTCACTTTGAAAGTCACGCCTCGCTACTGGACCTACGTGTGACTGTACAATAGAAAGAGTACTAAAGGGTAGCCTTAGTTCTTTGAGTCATTATTCTCTCTTATTTTAATGAAAATTATTATTTGGAGTTTCCCTCACTTTGAAAGTCACACCTCGCTACTGGACCTACGTGTGACTGTACAATAGAATGAGTACTAAAGCGTAGCCTTAGTTCTTTGAGTCATTATTCTCTCTTATTTTAATGAAAATTATTATTTGGAGCTTCCTTCACTTTGAAAGTCACACTTCGCTACTGGACCTACGTGTGACTGTACAACAGAAAGATTACTAAAGTGTAGCCTTAGTTCATTGAGTCATTATTCTCTCTTATTTTAATGAAAATTATTATTTGGAGTTTCCCTCACTTTGAAAGTCACACCTCGCTACTGAACCTACGTGTGACTGTACAATAGAAAGAGTACTAAAGGGTAGCCTTAGTTCTTTGAGTCATTATTCTCTCTTATTTTAATGAAAATTATTATTTGGAGTTTCCCTCACTTTGAAAGTCACGCCTCGCTACTGGACCTACGTGTGACGGTACAATAGAAAGACTAGTAAAGGGTAGCCTTAGTTCTTTGAGTCATTATTCTCTCTTATTTTAATGAAAATTATTATTTGGAGCTTCCTTCACTTTGAAAGTCACACTTCGCTACTGGACCTACGTGTGACTGTACAATAGAAAGATTACTAAAGTGTAGCCTTAGTTCTTTGAGTCATCATTCTCCCTTATTTTAATGAAAATTATTATTTAGAACTCCCCTCACTTTGAAAGTCACACCTCGCTACTGGACCTACATGTGACTGTACAATAGAAAGAGTACTAAAGTGTAGCCATAGTTCTTTGAGTCATTATTTTCTCTTATTTTAATGAAAATTATTATTTGGAGTTTCCCTCACTTTAAAAGTCACACCTCGCTACTGGACCTACGTGTGACTGTACAATAGAATGAGTACTAAAGGGTAGCCTTAGTTCTTTGAGTCATTATTCTCTCTTATTTTAATGAAAATTATTATTTGGAGCTTCCTTCACTTTGAAAGTCACACTTCGCTACTGGACCTACGTGTGACTGTACAATAGAAAGATTACTAAAGTGTAGCCTTAGTTCTTTGAGTCATCATTCTCCCTTATTTTAATGAAAATTATTATTTAGAACTCCCCTCACTTTGAAAGTCACACCTCGCTACTGGACCTACATGTGACTGTACAATAGAAAGAGTACTAAAGTGTAGCCATAGTTCTTTGAGTCATTATTTTCTCTTATTTTAATGAAAATTATTATTTGGAGTTTCCCTCACTTTAAAAGTCACACCTCGCTACTGGACCTACGTGTGACTGTACAATAGAATGAGTACTAAAGGGTAGCCTTAGTTCTTTGAGTCATTATTCTCTCTTATTTTAATGAAAATTATTATTTGGAGCTTCCTTCACTTTGAAAGTCACACTTCGCTACTGGACCTACGTGTGACTGTACAATAGAAAGATTACTAAAGTGTAGCCTTAGAGTCATCATTCTCCCTTATTTTAATGAAAATTATTATTTAGAACTCCCCTCACTTTGAAAGTCACACCTCGCTACTGGACCTACATGTGACTGTACAATAGAAAGAGTACTAAAGTGTAGCCATAGTTCTTTGAGTCATTATTCTCTCTTATTTTAATGAAAATTATTATTTGGAGTTTCCCTCGCTTTAAAAGTCACACCTCGCTACTGGACCTACGTGTGACTGTACAATAGAATGAGTACTAAAGGGTAGCCTTAGTTCTTTGAGTCATTATTCTCTCTTATTTTAATGAAAATTATTATTTGGAGCTTCCTTCACTTTGAAAGTCACACTTCGCTACTGGACCTACGTGTGACTGTACAATAGAAAGAGTACTAAAGAGTAGCCTTAGTTCTTTGAGTCATTATTCTCTCTTATTTTAATGAAAATTATTATTTGGAGTTTCCCTCACTTTGAAAGTCACGCCTCGCTACTGGACCTACGTGTGACTGTACAATAGAAAGAGTACTAAAGGGTAGCCTTAGTTCTTTGAGTCATTATTCTCTCTTATTTTAATGAAAATTATTATTTGGAGTTTCCCTCACTTTGAAAGTCACACCTCGCTACTGGACCTACGTGTGACTGTACAATAGAATGAGTACTAAAGCGTAGCCTTAGTTCTTTGAGTCATTATTCTCTCTTATTTTAATGAAAATTATTATTTGGAGCTTCCTTCACTTTGAAAGTCACACTTCGCTACTGGACCTACGTGTGACTGTACAACAGAAAGATTACTAAAGTGTAGCCTTAGTTCATTGAGTCATTATTCTCTCTTATTTTAATGAAAATTATTATTTGGAGTTTCCCTCACTTTGAAAGTCACACCTCGCTACTGAACCTACGTGTGACTGTACAATAGAAAGAGTACTAAAGGGTAGCCGTAGTTCTTTGAGTCATTATTCTCTCTTATTTTAATGAAAATTATTATTTGGAGTTTCCCTCACTTTGAAAGTCACGCCTCGCTACTGGACCTACGTGTGACGGTACAATAGAAAGAGTACTAAAGGGTAGCCTTAGTTCTTTGAGTCATTATTCTCTCTTATTTTAATGAAAATTATTATTTGGAGCTTCCTTCACTTTGAAAGTCACACTTCGCTACTGGACCTACGTGTGACTGTACAATAGAAAGATTACTAAAGTGTAGCCTTAGTTCTTTGAGTCATCATTCTCCCTTATTTTAATGAAAATTATTATTTAGAACTCCCCTCACTTTGAAAGTCACACCTCGCTACTGGACCTACATGTGACTGTACAATAGAAAGAGTACTAAAGTGTAGCCATAGTTCTTTGAGTCATTATTCTCTCTTATTTTAATGAAAATTATTATTTGGAGTTTCCCTCACTTTAAAAGTCACACCTCGCTACTGGACCTACGTGTGACTGTACAATAGAATGAGTACTAAAGGGTAGCCTTAGTTCTTTGAGTCATTATTCTCTCTTATTTTAATGAAAATTATTATTTGGAGCTTCCTTCACTTTGAAAGTCACACTTCGCTACTGGACCTACGTGTGACTGTACAATAGAAAGAGTACTAAAGAGTAGACTTAGTTCTTTGAGTCATTATTCTCTCTTATTTTAATGAAAATTATTATTTGGAGCTTCCCTCACTTTGAAAGTCACACCTTGCCACTACGGATACTAGTTTGCATATACAAATTTTAGAATGCAAAGTTAGTGGAGTCAGTGGCTGGAATATACGCTTAAACTTTGCTGTATTCCCTCGTAAGTACAATGAAATTGTGTTTATCATAAAGTATGTAGTGTTAGTAAAAGAGTTAAAGTTACATAGGTGTAAACAACAGATTTCGTCTATTTGTACATAAGGTTATACAGGCGACTTTGTCAATCAAACAGTTGCTCATCGGCAATGATGTTCATTTGTCTAGTGCTGAGACAATCTTTGGGTTGTGTTTATAAACATCGAGTCCGCACTCTTGTAGTCATACTTCCCACTTTTGGGTGGATGTGGAGAATACTCATACCGGGAATGTAACTCAATTTGCTCTGGATTTGCAAGTTTGGATAAGACTACAGAAACAGTCGGTGTTTTATTATTTTATAAAGTAATGGATACGAAGGCGATTCAATGTGCAGATACAGATCTTTGTGGTCAACGACTTCAAGGTGAACAACCTCAAGGGCAACTCTGTTCAGGGAATCACTAACGTTGACGAAGTGGAAAATGCAACAGGCTCGTGCGTTCGTGTGTGTATGTGTGAGTTGGGTTTTTCTTGTGCGTCATTCTGGGAACGACATTCCCAGACAAACTGACCTTCGTACATCGATCTGGGGTGGTTCCTACCCGACCCAAGCCAATATCAGTAAATCCTGCAAAGTCGCAATGGCACTCCTGTACTACATGGTTAATCTAAAGGATGAAGTAGACAACCCCCCCCCCCCCCCAATCCCTACATGCGACCCCACTTGTTAATCCTCTAGCGACGACATTGTCTTCTCTCTAAAAGCTGTTCTTCTGTGGAGATGTAACTTTACTGTGACGTCACTACCCAGGTGCCTTGTCTTTTTCCCATTTACTGTTACAGTTTATCAGTTATGAGATGATGATGATGATGATGATGATGATGATGATGATGATGATGATGATGATGATGATGATGATGATGATGATGATGATGATGATGATGATGATGATGATTATGGGTATTTAGATCCCATATTAGGTGAAATAGTCTAACTGAAGGATGTAGATCATGTCCCATATATTTATATAGATATTTACAAAATGATGTACTCCGATATGTCAAACTAGCAATAATATATAATACATAATTCTTAATGTATCACCTATTCTTTCTGTACTCACTTATCTTCTGTAAACTGTTATTTTGTGATTGATAACTACACATATAGACATGGTCTTGTGAATTACGAAGAATGCATGTGATGTCTATGGTCTTTGCACGAACATAAGAGTTAAAAGTAAAAATGTCAAATAACCACGTAAACATAAAAAATAAACCCCCGTAACTCAGTCGGTAGAGCACCTGCCTGCCGTGCTAGGGGTCCCGGGTTCGATTCCTGGCGGTGGGGGTGGGGATTTTTCACCGACCAAGATAATTCCCCATCTTCCCCAGAGTCTGGAAGTATGAATGAGAGTGTGAATGTGTGCGTGATCTAATGATTAAAAAAAGACCAAAGATAACGAGTTAGCACCTCCAGTACGTTCCAAAGGAGAACGGCCGCCGATATGACCATAGCAGTTAAAGGCGGGGTATAAATGGAACAAGGAAAAAAAAAAAACAATTGGGAAACTTTTAACGCTAGAAAAAATGTATTTGATATGAATTGAATGCTTTAAGACATTTACTTCCAATTATACTTTAAACCGTTGTTTACAGGCAGTCACAAGAGTTGTTAGTCAATTTTAAAATATTAATTAAAATTTAAGAAACGTTAGAGCAGTTACGCGGTTAAAGATCGTGAAACATTTGGTAACCATAGAGACGGAAATACTTCCGCATAGACGCTACTGAGAACGATGTGTATAATTGTGTGTGCAACTTATGTATTGTGTCTTAAGATAAAAAGTAATTTTTATACAAATAAAGAAAGAATCATTTCACTAATAAAGGTAAGACAAAACGTTGGACAATTAACCATCAATGCTTGGTGACTAGAACTAGGCTAGGAAAACGAGATATAAAGTAACATAATAGCAACAAATATATCACAACGTCAACATAAACATACGTTATCAATTTACGTAAAGAGATTTAAGGACAAATATCTCTGTCACAAAGGTCAACATGATTTTTGTCTCAGTTGTACTTAATGCAGTTTTTATCCTGTTTATAAATATCTTATTCTCTTGCAGTTTATATAATAAAATTATATAAGGTGGATGACGGTTAGATATGTGAGGTTAGGTTATCATTTGTGGTGTTATGACAAAAATAGAGAATAGTTTGAATTAGTGAGAAATGTCGTTATCATCTGAATCGGTGAGCAGTTTTCTGTTCTAAGTTTGTCCGTCCAATGTGCTAGGTTACAGTGTCTCGTACTTCGCATAATCTAACAAAGAAAGTATTTGACAGCAGTGTCAAGTACAAATATAACAATTTGTAACAAAAACTTCACTTAACTTAAGAAAATGGCGTTAATTCTTCTTTCTAATTGATATTCTTCTTTCAAAGAAGAATTAACTTAATTTTCTTAAGTTAAGTGAAGTTTTTGTTACAAATTGTTATATTTGTATAATACTCATTGATTGCTTCATTTTTTGCGTAACGGATGTACAAGTTCCTGATGGAGTTGAACCACAGAGCCTTTGTAATATTGCGGAGAAAATAGTTTTGTATAACCTGGAGTCGATGAATGTGCACTCCAGGCACTCTGTAGCTATTGTGGAAATGTAAGATATGTGAGCTGCCATCTTCGTTGTTTTCCCAATGGGGTTAGATTTTGATAGGATCTTAAGGAGAATATTTTTGTTTCCTCTTGTTTGCGGTACTTAAGTCTGGATGCGAACAGAAAATAACAATGTCATCGGTATACATAGCTGTGGAGATGGAGGGTCGTACATGGAATTGGGACGTCCGGCCTCCTCAGACTCCTTCCTCGTCAGGATTCGTGGGACTCGAAAGCTCGGCTCATCCGACTCGACTCCTCATTCCTAATCGGAAGTCGATTGCAGGCACTAGGACTGTACAACTAGTGCCTCTTCGACTTTTCCGCACCGTAGGCCAGTTACCACGTGGACTGTAAAACGCGTGTGTTCGACTGGGCCCAACAAGAGAGCGGCAGCCCGGCAGTGCCCTCTTCTCCCTGCGCAGCATAGCCTGCGCAGCAGCCTTCATCTGCAGGCGCCTGCCTGCAGTACGGACCTGAAGCCTTGCCGGCGCACATCACCAGCCTTTCCACTGGCAACTACAAAATTTAATAGCGGGCCCCGGCCCTGCATAAGAGCATAAGCCAAGAGCAACTCCCTAACTTCTTACTACTCTTATACTGTCTGCTTTCTTTTCCTACTAGACGGACGGACCGACAGACAACGAAACAGCGGGCTGGTAAGACCAAAGCCAAGGGTAAGGGCCTCCGGCCCCACACCCCGAGTCGATATGGCTCGCGTAGGCGCCTCACTAGAGGGGGTCCGGTCCTCTGCCAGCAGCCGGAGGGTAACCGCGCTGACTACAGACGGCGCCAGACAAAGACCTGCCACTAACCCTGCCTCTCCTGAGAGTGCAGAACCTGTGCAGAAGCGCACAAAGCTCACGGGGCAGCAGGCTGCTGCCCCCAGCCAACCTATGGCACTACCAGCACCTGCCCATCCTTCCCAGGTTCCACTGCCGGAGTCAGACGGCTCCGACGCCGAGAGCCTCGTGCTCGTAGAGGGACGGAGAAGGAAGCAGAAGTGTCCCAAACCACCACCGCCCCAACCACAGGGCCATCATTCACCCCCAACCAAAGGGGGCCCTAAACTGCCACCCATCGTGGCAGACACCTTCCCCAACCACGTGGGAATTATGCGACTTCTGGCCCAGCGCCTGAAGAACAAATTCGAGGCGCACAGGAGGCCTAGAAAGGTACGAATACTCACCTCTAGCGTGGAGGACCTCGAGAATGCAAAGGCTGTTCTGCGAGAGCAGAACATTGACTTTTACAGCTACTCGGCGCAACGACCACACGTTGAGAGGCGCATAATCAGAGGCTTGGACTCTGACTGTACTCCTCATGACGTCAGACTGGCGCTCCAGGAGGAAAACGGCATAAAAGCCGCCTCAGTCGCCCAACTAAGGAAGACTGTAGCCACGGATGAAGGCGCCATAAAGGTTCCTATGCCTCTTTTCCTGGTCCTTGTGGACAAGGTGCGAGAGGCTCAAGTACAGCCTACTGACCTCGTCAGTAGGCTCATCTTTACCGTCGTGAAGGTGGAACGCTTTCACGGCAGGGAAGGACCCGTGCAGTGCCATCGGTGCATGGGGTTCCACCACTCAAGCGCTATGTGTGAGTGGAAGCTCGCATGCTTGAGATGCGCGGGCCCTCATGCCCTGAAGGACTGCCCTAAGCCGCCCGAGGAGCGTCAATGTGCTAACTGCAAGCAGCAGCACGTGAGCGTTACAAGGGCTGCGAAACGAGGCTGCGGATCATTGAGAGCCGTCGCCAAGGCAACCCGGAGACGGCTACAGTCCGCCCCGGTGTGTCCTTCGCGGCCGCCCTCAGGAAGGCCGAATCCACCCTGCAGAGGGAAGAGACGTCCGTCGCCCCTGCAGCTCCCACTCCTGCACCGGCAACAGTGGCCGTACCCGCTGTACCCTCCACAAGCGGGGGCAATAGGAGCGGGAAGTCCAAAAAGAGCGGCAGAGGCAAGAAAAGTGGGAAACCCACTAATCCGCCCGCCGCAAAGGAGCAGCCAGCAACCACCCCAGCTCGTGCCCCGAAACCAGAGGCACCAGCTGCACCAGCACCACAGGTTGCGACCCCGGTCGAACCTGCACCACATACACCGGCAAACGCCGGCGCAACTCCAGCAGCATTCGGGGCCATCGTGTCCCAGGCTGATATGGACGAGTTCCAGGCCCTCTCCCTGTGGTTTGGTAACCTCATTCAAAGGGCCCTCCCTGCACTGCGAAACTGCAAGCAGCAGGTAAGCAACCCACAACTCACCCCAATGCAGAAACACTCTGTTGTGCTTCAAACGCTGGAGGAGCTGTATCCCGGATCAGCCAAGTGATGGCCTCTCGACTTGTTCGGAGGCCATGGCGCGCCGCGATTTGGAACGCAAATGGCATCCGGGGTCATCACCCCAGCGTACTTGAGTTTGCACAATCCTTCGGGATTGACATTCTAATGGTCTGCGAGACACACCTGGATGCTGCCTCGCAATTTTCGCTGCCAAACTACGCCACCCATCGATCCGATCGCGTCGGACGACGAGGCGGTGGCACAGCCATCTTCATACGAAACCATATCACCCACACGCCCTTCCCGCTACCCCCACTCCAGCACGTGGAGGCTTGCGCCATCAGGCTTGCCATTGGCGGACTCGACACGTTGCTGATAGTGGCATACGACCCTCCAGACCACCGCTTCCATGAGGCGGACTACACCACCCTCCTCAACCTCCATCCTGTGGTCTGCATCGCAGGTGACCTGAACGCGAAGCATGCTCACTGGCATAGCCGCACCTCAAATGCCAAGGGGCGCGGGCTCTACCGCCTCATCAGCGGCAACCCAAACCTCGTCGCGCATGGACCGAGAGGACCTACTTTCTACCCGGCCCGCGGCAAGCCGGACGTTCTCGACATCATGATCACCAAGAACTTCACATACCATCTAGACCTCTCTGTAGTCAACGAACTCGACTCCGACCATGACCCAGTCGTGGTGGACTCGAACGTTGATATGCCAGCTCTGTTAAATCCAGACTGGACATACGAGGTTGACTGGGATGCAGCCGTCCTTGACCTAAACCAAACCACAGACTCGCGACCACGAATCGATTCTATCGAGGCGTTGGAAGCGGCAGCCACATCCTTCTCCCAACACATCCTAAATGTGGCACGGGCGCACACCTACCGCATTCCATCAGAATACCGCAACCATAGAAACATACCTCCTGAACTCCGGCAGCTGCTTAAAGCTAAAGCAGTCGTCCGGAAGCTATGGCAGCGTTTCCGCCACCCCAGGATCGAAGCAGTCTACCGGCGGTTCAAGTCCCTGGCAAGAAGACTGCTACGTGCGCACCGCTCAGCGGCCTGGGAGCACACAATGCAGAGGGTCGATCTCAAAGAGAAGCAACCCTGGCGGATCATTCGCTCCCTCAGAAGGGACCGGACCGAGCACCGGCATCCACTCCATGGCACTCGTGGAAGGCTCGCGTTCGAGCCCCAAGAGAAAGCCACGTGTTTCGCAGACTACTTGGAGAGTCAATTCGAACCAAGGGAAGACCCCCAAGACGACGAGTTCACCGAACATGTGGAGGACACGGTGGAATACCTCTACGAGGCAACACCACCTCCACATGCGGCGATCCACCTACCCATCGTCACCCCTAAGCAGGTGACCACCCATATCAATAGCCTCAAACCCAATAAATCCCCTGGGCACGACGGTGTCACAGCCACCATGCTCCAGCACCTTCCTCGGAAAGCTGTGATCCACTTGACGCGGATTTACAACGCATGCCTCACCCTGCGCCACTTTCCAACTTGTTGGAAAGAGGCAAGGGTGGTATGCATATTAAAGCCGCGCAAGAATCCAGTCTTTCCGGAAAGTTACCGATCCATTAGCTTGCTCCCAATCGTCTCAAAGATCTTTCAACGATTGCTCCTCCCCCGCCTAACTCCTCTCTTTGAGGAAAGGCACCTACTCCCGGATCACCAATTCGGTTTCCGTCGGGGCCACTCCACCACCTTGCAGTTACTGCGCTTGGCGGAGAAGGCTGCCCTGGGATTCCAGGACGGCCTCAAAACGATCGCTGTGCTCTTGGACGTGGAGAAGGCCTTCGCCACCACGTGGCACCAGGGTTGTTGTTCAAACTCAAAGAAGCACAACTCCCCCCTCCCTACCTATCAATACTCAGCAGCTTCCTCAAGGACCGCACCTTCAGAGTGCGGGTCGAGGGGAAGCTATACTCTGTCAGACCCATAGCGGCTGGAGTCCCGGAAGGCAGTGTCCTGTCCCCGCTACTCTTCGCCGCCTACATGTCTGACCTACCCACGGAACCGCGCACTGTTTTGTGTCAGTATGCCGACGACGTCCTCATACTGGCGCAGAACAAGAACGTCCGCTACTGTCTCCCCCCTCTACAGCGTCAGCTCCACGCCATTGGCAGGTGGAGTGAGAAGTGGAGGATGGCCATTAGCCCGCAGAAGAACTCGGCTCTTATGCTGGCTAAGACCCGTAGCTGGCGCCCAGAAGGTGACCTGCGGTTGAGGCGGAGAAGAATCCCCTGGGTTCGAACCGCCAAATACCTGGGAATCCAACTGGACCGCGGCCTCACTTTCACTCCGCACGTCAGGGCAAAGGCAGGCCTCGGCCACGCTGCACTCAGGCAACTCTACCCGATCTTCAGATCCACAATGCCCATCCGCCTCAAACTGCGGACATACCGTGCGATCGTCCCGCCTCTGATCCTGTACGGATGCGAGGTCTGGGATTCGGTGGCTCATACCACCCTCCGCAGACTGCAAGCCGTGCAGAACAGGGCCTTAAGGATGATCTACGGTACCGACCGCAGGTTTCCATCCCACTTCCTGCACACCCAGTCTGGCATACCATACGTCGTAGACGTCGTTCGCGAACGTACACGCACGTTGTATGCCAAGATCACCCCCCACCCAAACCAGCTGTTGAACACACTCGGTCAATACGACCACCGTCTCCCCAGGAGACGGAGGAGCTATCGCCTACCCAAGGACGCCCTTGGGTGGTAGGTTCTCCCTCTCCTCCTACCCCTAACATTCACCGCCAGGTCAAATCGCGCCCTCGCCCCGGCTGGCAGATTAACACATGCAGTCGTGCCCTGGGCGCGCGCACGACCTGGAAACACCAACATCATTAACCTAATTTCCATCTGGCCTCTCGCTACTGGTTCCACCACGGCTTGTCGGCTCGCTAGCGACCGCAAAAGCAGGGTGGAACGGGCACTGTTCCCCGAGGGGAATACCCCGGCACCAGAAGCATCAGCAGAGGCCAACTGCGCCGTCTAACACAACGACACGCAAGCTTGCGAACAACTTAGTTCTATTTTACCGCACGGGTAAATCCGCACAGCGGATAGGTACCGTGGCGCGTAACCCTCCGCGCGGGAGAACCCGGGCGACCCGCACCTCCTCTTGGCTCTTGGAATTGGGATTTCATTGCGGAGGGGATTCGGTACGTAGTCCACAATGCTGGGCTCATTGTTCCTATGTCTCTAAGTAGGTCACCTCCAGGAGAAAGGAGACAGAGGGCAGGGTCCCTACAGTTTACTTGGAGAGAGACTTCCCCCGAAAAGCCAGGTCAACGAACCCGCTCCCCTGCAGCGGGACGACAACGAGCCCAGCAGCCGAGCCCCAAAGGTTATTGGCTGACGGTCACGAAATGGTCCCAGCAGAGGAGCAGAGACCAGCAACCGACCTACCGGAGGAGGAAGTAGTTGTCCTCCTGTCATGCACCGCCGAGACTCCCGCCGACACTTTTACCCCAAGAGACCACCAGATGAGAGATGATGTGAAATGATAATGGAAATGAAATGAAGGGACAAGAAATTCGGGGAATGTAATTAACCTACCCAACATTGGCCTAACGACCCGGGAAAACACCCGAAAAAGGTAGGTCGGCCACGGGAATCGAACCCGGATTCCCGAATGTGGGCCACAGACAAAACCGCCTGAGCCATCTCCTGCTCTCCAAAACAAAAATCGATATCACATTTGAAGTTCGGGCAAAAATACTTTCAGAGTAGGAGTATTTCTCTTTCTCAGACAAAAAAAAAATGTTTATTTGGTATTCCTCACTTCACAGACGTAGATATACAACGTTTGAGTGGGATGTTGTACTAGAAAATTGTAAATGAACTAGACAAAATGTGGAAATCCCGGCGACGTGGGCGGCTATAATAAATGAGGCAGATGACGCCAAAAAAAACAGGTTTTGGGTATAAGGAAAACTGTGCAAAACTGCGTGTTAGACTTGTTAGACACGAGCTGCTTCATGCCATAGCAACGAATCGCTATGTTTATATAATCTATACGATGTAGTTTTTATCCATGTCATGTAGATTCCAAAAATGCAACAACCTAATTTGTCACACTTTTTCTTTTCAGTAGTTTCTAAAGTTAAATAAAATTTCAAACATATTTATAAATTTCAAATTAAGGAATTAAAAATGATTTTCTTTTGAGCTAAGGCTACTGGAAGAATATTACATCGCAAGTGTGTTATAATCACGTAAATAACAGAAGTTTTTAAAAACATGTTGGGTTTATAATTGCATGGAATAAAAAGATTCAGATTTAAACTTAATAACCAAAAACGAGGTATTCCAGGAAATTTAAAGCTACTTAATGTTTGAAACAGTCATTTAAATATAGCCCCCAGCAAAAATGTTATCGTGTTAAATGTTATTTAAATCTGAGGAGTGTTAGAATAGTTACAAAACAAAAGAGACACGTAGTCAAGGAAATACTATGACAGATGACTGTGAAAAATGAGGTAACCATGGTGATGAAAAAGACTTCCACGAGACTTCATTTACAGAGAAGAATTTGTGCGACTATTGTACCTTAAACATATTTATTGGCTTTTATAATAAAGTGTAATCTTTCAAAATAAGGAAGCGTTATTTAACAAATAAAGGTGATATATAATCATCTACCCGAGACCATAACTGGTGAACTATTAGTCAATGCAGCAGCTAGGCCGAGAAATGGGAACACAAGATCACAAAATACCAACAAATCTATACCAAATTGGCATCCCAAAACAAAATATGGAACTTCGTCATCAACGTGGAGTATATATATTCTACATGTCGCGATAAGATATGAACTACTAATTCTGATGTGAGAGAATTGGGAATTGGTTGTAGGTGGCGTAGACACTACAGTACACACACCGTTTTCTTTAACTTCTTCGAAACAGAATTAAAATGAATACCCAGTCTTCTAAGAAAAGTGTATTTAATTATTTACAATTGACACTTTGCATGTAGGCCATCTTTCAGAAGAACATTCGCTCATATGAGTTAATGATGTCACGCTGTCGTTTCACCCCAATTCCAAAATTTTGTGTTTGTGTCGTACAAGACCCATTTCCCCTCCACTCACTGTCAGTGACGGTTCTCGCAATGACAGCCAAACGTCCAGCATTCCACAACGAATGGGAGAAAGAATTTCTTTTCTTTTCTCTCTCTCTCTCTCTCTCTCTCTCCCTTTTTTTTAAGAGGAAAACACGGTGAGAGTTCTGATCACTTATCGTGGGGTAGCCGTTTTAACATAAAACGACACTGACAAATATCATTATGATTATGGTAAACACGTAGGCAATTTTTGATGCATAATTTCATGTTATGATTTCAATTCATATTAGCTAAATTGTACAGTGATTGTGTAATTAATACATATCTTTGAAGGTACAGCAAGACTGCAAAAACTACAAAATGTGAAAGCGGCGATTCCTTAAGCCCCTTATTCTAAAAGTGTTGCTTAAGTTTCTTACAGAATTGCTGAACTTATTGCAAAAAGTATGAAGGCTTTAAATGAAGGCGAGTTCATAAAAGATTTTTAATATTGCAGCCGAAGAAGTGTGTCCCAATATAACAGGTAGTTTTAAATCAATGAGCCTATCTCGAAATACGAGGGCTGTTCAATAAAGAATAATCATAATTTTTTACGGTCACAATTTTTGGCACTAAAATTCAATCTTGTTATATTCTGTTAGCTTAATGTGAAACAAACACACCGTAGTAGTTTCATTGTTGGTACTCCTGGTTCCTGCCTGTGAGAACCTGGCAAGTTCAGACATATTCAGTATCACCTACTGCTGCAATGGAGGTAACAGGCAGTTAAAGTTGATGTTAGAGGAAGATCCGGAGTTTATTTTGAACGTAATCACTGCTGATGAAACTTGGCTACATTATTTTGATCCTGAGAGCAAACAGCAAAGCTCAGTGTGGAAATCTCCTTCATCACCAATCCCCAAAAAAGCAAAAGTGGTTACTTCTGCTGGGAGAGTTATGGTCATCTCATTCTTTGATATTCATGGAATGGTTTATCAGCATGTTGTACCTGCACACACATCAGTAACTGGACAATACTACAGGGATGTCCTGAAAACATTGCAAGTCCATATCAGGCGCAAAAGACCACATTTCCGTGAAGCAGGCTGGATGTGCGGTCGTATATTGCCAATGTTGTTGCTGAATATCTTGCAAGAATCAAAGTGAAGTACATCCCTCACCCTCTCTATAGTCCGGATTTAGCCCCATGTGACTTTTTTCTATTCCCTAACTTGAAGAAATGTCTTCGTGGGAGGCATTATCCATCATCAGAAGCAGTGATGAAGGCTGCGTAGGCGATTTTGAAGGATCTCTCAAAAATGGCTTGCAGTATGTCTTTGAAGACTGGCAGAAACGCTGGGACAAGTGCATCGCATTCAGGGGAGACTATTTTGAGGACCATCAACATTATGAGGATGAGCAAAGGTACATTGTCAAAAAAAAATTGTGATCATTCTTTACTGAACAGTCCTCGTACCATGACAAGATGCGTGGAAGAATTGGGGAGTGATATTGAGCGACAGTTATAGGAAAATATAAAATCATTAACTTTCTTTTCACTAGCGTTGGATGAAAGCGCAAACATTGATGAACTGGTTAAAAATAAACTGCGCGAAAAGAGTCAGGAACAAAAACGGCGTTCCGGGGGTGCTGTTGATATTATTTACACGAAAAAGCACCAGTACAAGTAACTGAAGTCGCCACCACTGTTAGGAGCAACGTTAGCGAGGTTTGTGACTGTTATCAGTAAAAGCATTACGTCATAGTTGCTCGAACTGTGGGTGGAGGTAAAAACACCTTCCCCTTACGCGGTTAGCCCTGGGCACCTCTGGGCTATGAAATTGCAAGGAATGACTTATCGTTCGACACGCTGTTACTTTTACCCCACTCTCTTCTTATATGTTTGTATAGAACGTATATAATTTAGCGCGCCACCGAATGTCGGCCATCATTCCTTATGTCTTGAGTTAATAATTCAAACTCTTAACACTTTAGATCGTACAATAAAGAAGTATTACATTCAATTAAATACACACTCGTGTTTAAATAAGTGTTTATTTCAATCTCGCCAATGGCTACATGGTAACAAAATTAACAAATGCCGAACCTAATGTAGGGATTGTTGTATTCATAGCCAACATTGAATATCAACTTTCCCAAAATTCTCCCACTTTGCAATTTTAACTTGCTAGCTGCGAAGTTACAGGCAGAGCTAACAAACTATACTTATTGAGTATATATTGTTTAGACGTGAGCAATATTATAGAATTGCAAATATACTCTTACACCAGTACGAGCCGAGCGAAATACAGGCTTCTTCATTTAAAACCTAACGGACTACAGGGCGTTTCGCATCCCTCGGGACTTTGCGGCTGCCGCTGTGTACAGGGGCTAGCGGTGTGCAGTCCGCTCGGCAGCATTGTACCGGCGCTTCATTCTAGAGCAACGCAGTCACCAAGCCGTGTTCTCACAAACGATATCTGGTCAAGTGCCTCCTTCCAAATGTATAACTGGCGACATTGTAACCACTGGTTCTGTAGCAAAGGGAAACCTAAATGTACAGCGATAACGGAGAAAAAGACGACATAGGCGAACATTTTGAACGTTCATCAACCAAAATTAGCATAATAGTTGGGACTTTCAGTCTTCTGCACATAGAACAACTAGAACTGTATAAGTACTTTAGAACAAGGTGACTCAGTATCACGAACGGTTTCTTTTATCAGTGAATGACAGTTTAATAGATCCAAGCGTCTGTTCTTTACCGATGAAGCATGGTACAGTCACTACTGGGCTTCTCAAAATACACACTCAACAAATCCCTCATTCTGCTATTAAATCGCTCCAATGTTGTACCAGCAGAGAAACGCCAAAGTGGCTTTTTCATTACATTTTATCATGTACTGACAGAAGAAGAGAAATGGTATGGGTAGTTCCACAAGATTCTACTACAAGACTACAGCAGGGGAGTACTTGGATAAAATTAGAGAAGTGATTGAAGTGATTAGTGCCGGTGTATAACCCAAGACAAATCCTAATTCATTGGAACAACTAAAACAAAATATTAGAAAAGAAATCGGAAATATTACAGCAGTCCAACTTAATCAGAACATTTTCTTCCGATATAATGGTCCTTTAGCCGACATTTCTCTAAGGTAAGAGAGTTAGTTATACGTGTTCTATGTAGGAGCAAAGCTTGCTTTGGCACACAGGCCAAATGTCGTCAACCCGTTACGTTTTATATAAAAAACTTAGTATTTTACATTCTGTAGGTCCTACTTCGATACCCGGCCACTTACCCTGAGATTTTTCCTCAGGCAAATCCTCGGTAGATCCAGTTCAGTGCACTCGACTGTAATTTTCATCTGCTTCAGATTTGAATGTGTTCCTACAGGAAGGTTTCGGAAAGAAGCAAGTAGAGCAAGTCACGTGACTGCACACACCCACAAGAAATTTTTCTTGTGTTTTTGCTCTTAAATGGTTTCTTCCGTATCAAGTTAAACTGGCTGGTTATGCACATCGACAAACAGGTATTTGCAGCATCTGGCATTATTGCAAGCAATTATTATAGTATCCCAGAGTTATTCAGGTACTTCAAGGTCATCGGTCAAACAAACCACTTATATAAATCTTACCTATTTTCTTTCTTTTTCCTTTTTCTTCGGTAATTACTAACAAATCTCTTTGTAGAGCCCAAAAAATGATGCACTGTATTCTGAAGTCTTTACCCACTATAGTCTCGTTTATTTTATTGCAACTTTTACAAAATATTGTTACACACAGTTATTGCTATATCTACTTCAAGATAAACATTACCTTATTGCTCTATCTACTTCAAGATAAACATTATCTTATAGCTCTATCTACTTCGAGATAAACATTATCTTATTGCTCTATCTACTTCAAGATAAACATTATCTTATTGTAGTTACAAGGGAATACAGTAGACTTTAAGTGATGCTCAAATGTTTTGGTCGTTATGTGATGTATACATGACTTTCTCTACTCTAGTACAAACACTTATTGCTCTATCTACTTCAAGATAAACATTACCTTATTGCTCTATCTACTTCAAGATAAACATTACCTTATTGCTCTATCTACTTCAAGATAAACATTATCTTATTGTAGTTACAAGGGAATTCAGAATAGGATATAATAAATTTGTTATTTCTAGTGTCAATGATGACAATGTGGGGGAAGTAAAGAAAATGGTTCTGGAAAATGGCCGAATTACCATCGAAAGGTTAGACAAAACTCTTCGTGGGTATTGTATGACGATAATGCACCTCAATATTCGTTTGAGATTGTCAAAAAGGAAAAGAGTTATGTGGTCTCATGTTGTCCTACGATTTCTTTCTGTTACCAAGGCTGACAGCACAAAACAGAATCTCTGTGCAGTATAAGGAAAAGTGAGTTAGAGAAGTAGTAATTATGATATACTATCTGGGGGATCACACTTTAGCAACTAAGATATTTAAGGTTGTTACATTAACTTGTGGAGTTCATTCAAAAGAACATTGACAACACGTTTTATTGATTTAAGTAATTTAACATTGCTATCGATGTTTATACAAAATTGTCTTTTATATGTTAAGGAACATCTTAGTAGATTTATACTTTGTTCAGACATTCACAATCACACGTCCAGTAATTATTTGAATTTATATAATAACGAATTGAAACATAAAAGTGACAATAGTTTTACAGTCGTTTGTATTTACCTCAAACATTGAGAAAGCTCCCTAATTCACAGTTTCAAAGGCCTATACGCCATACATTGGTGGCCAAAGAGTTGTTAAGTTCTAATTTATGACGTTGCTATACTGTAAAACTTAACTAATTCTAAGACTGAACACGAGCGTATTCTTTCTGAAAGGAATTATATTTTGAAGTTGATGTTGAAGTGTAAATATTTTTAAGAAAAAACGAAGTTCCGGTTAGTACTTTACCACATAAAGAATGGGTGACTAACCTGCCACAACAACTTGACAGTTTAACTGTTACGTGTGTGTCCTTGACAAGTTTTTAGGCCAAAAGTGACGCGGGAAGTGATTCTCATTTAGTGGCCTTGCCCAGAAGGTTGACGTTCGATCCTGATTACGGCCTTTGCGTTATCCATGGCACGACAAGTCTTCATCTCGTCTGTTGGAAATGTTCATCGATGTGCTACGTATTACCAAATCAACTTCTAAATTACTGACATCACAGCTTCCCTTTCTCGAGTAGCACTACGTGAGACAACATTGACAACATTGATTGATTAAACACATAATAGAGTAAACTTTACAGGGAATACTACACAAATATAACTATTTGAAACAAAAAAAAATCACTTATCTTAACAAAAACATGTAAATTTTCCTTATTAATTGTTTAGATTGCGATCAGGTTTATATTGGAAAGATGAAATGTAATTCGGAAACTAGAACGAAAGAACATTTTCGTAACATTAAATATAAACAAACTGATAAATCGGCTGCAGCAGATCATTTTTGGTCATTAAACTATAAATGTATATATTATTATATATGTATAAATTATTACTACATAACAAAAGTATATCTTGAATTTTCTGTGAATGTACTCAGAAGTTCTCTTTATTCTGAATGACTTTTGTATAACTGATAAACTGTATGAGATAGACAAAATATTACTACATAACAAATGTATATCTTGAATTTTCTGTGAATGTACTCAGAAGTTCTCTTTATTCTGAATGACTTTTGTATAACTGATAAACTGTAAGAGATAGACAAAATATTACTACACAACAAATGTATATCTTGAATTTTCTGTGAATGTACTAAGAAGTTCTCTTTATTCTGAATGACTTTTGTATAACTGATAAACTGTAAGAGATAGACAAAATATTACTACACAACAAATGTATATCTTGAATTTTCTGTGAATGTACTCAGAAGTTCTCTTTATTCTGAATGACTTTTGTATAACTGATAAACTGTAAGAGATAGACAAAATATTACTACACAACAAATGTATATCTTGTATTTTCTGTGAATGTACTCAGAAGTTCTCTTTATTCTGAATGACTTTTGTATAACTGATAAACTGTAAGAGATAGACAAAATATTACTACACAACAAATGGTATATCTTGTATTTTCTGTGAATGTACTCAGAAGTTCTCTTTATTCTGAATGACTTTTGTATAACTGATAAACTGTAAGAGATAGACAAAATATTACTACACAACAAATGTATATCTTGAATTTTCTGTGAATGTACTCAGAAGTTCTCTTTATTCTGAATGACTTTTGTATAACTGATAAACTGTAAGAGATAGACAAAATATTACTACACAACAAATGTATATCTTGAATTTTCTGTGAATGTACTGAGAAGTTCTCTTTATTCTGAATGACTTTTGTATAACTGATAAACTGTAAGAGATAGACAAAATATTACTACACAACAAATGTATATCTTGAATTTTCTGTGAATGTACTCAGAAGTTCTCTTTATTCTGAATGACTTTTGTATAACTGATAAAGTATAAGAGATAGACAAAATATTACTACATAACAAATGTATATCTTGAATGTTCTGTGAATGTACTCAGAAGTTCTCTTTATTCTGAATGACTTTTGTATAACTGATAAACTGTAAGAGATAGACAAAATATTACTACATAACAAATGTATATCTTGAATTTTCTGTGAATGTACTCAGAAGTTCTCTTTATTCTGAATGTCTTTTGTATAACTGATAAACTGTAAGAGATAGACCAAATATTACTACACAACAAATGTATATCTTGCATTTTCTATGAATGTTCTCAGAAGTTCTCTTTATTCTGAATGACTTTTGTATAACTGATAAACTGTAAGAGATAGACAAAATATTACTACATAACAAATGTATATCTTGAATTTTCTGTGAATGTACTCAGAAGTTCTCTTTATTCTGAATGTCTTTTGTATAACTGATAAACTGTAAGAGATAGACCAAATATTACTACCCAACAAATGTATATCTTGAATTTTCTGTGAATGTACTCAGAAGTTCTCTTTATTCTGAATGACTTTTGTATAACTGATAAACTGTAAGAGATAGACAAAATATTACTACACAACAAATGTATATCTTGAATTTTCTGTGAATGTACTAAGAAGTTCTCTTTATTCTGAATGACTTTTGTATAACTGATAAACTGTAAGAGATAGACAAAATATTACTACATAACAAATGTATATCTTGAATTTTCTGTGAATGTACTAAGAAGTTCTCTTTATTCTGAATGTCTTTTGTATAACTGATAAACTGTAAAAGATAGACAAAATATTACTATATAACAAATGTATATCTTGAATTTTCTGTGAATGTACTCAGAAGTTCTCTTTATTCTGAATGTCTTTTGTATAACTGATAAACTGTAAGAGATAGACAAAATATTACTACATAACAAATGTATATCTTGAATTTTCTGTGAATGTACTCAGAAGTTCTCTTTATTCTGAATGTCTTTTGTATAACTGATAAACTGTAAGAGATAGACAAAATATTACTACATAACAAATGTATATCTTGAATTTTCTGTGAATGTACTCAGAAGTTCTCTTTATTCTGAATGACTTTTGTATAACTGATAAACTGTAAGAGATAGACAAAATATTACTACATAACAAATGTATATCTTGAATTTTCTGTGAATGTACTCAGAAGTTCTCTTTATTCTGAATGACTTTTGTATAACTGATAAACTGTAAGAGATAGACAAAATATTACTACATAACAAATGTATATCTTGTATTTTCTGTGAATGTACTCAGAAGTTCTCTTTATTCTGAATGACTTTTGTATAACTGATAAACTGTAAGAGATAGACAAAATATTACTACACAACAAATGTATATCTTGAATTTTCTGTGAATGTACTCAGAAGTTCTCTTTATTCTGAATGACTTTTGTATAACTGATAAACTGTAAGAGATAGACAAAATATTACTACACAACAAATGTATATCTTGAATTTTCTGTGAATGTACTCAGAAGTTCTCTTTATTCTGAATGTCTTTTGTATAACTGATAAACTGTAAGAGATAGACAAAATATTACTACATAACAAATGTATATCTTGAATTTTCTGTGAATGTACTCGGAAGTTCTCTTTATTCTGAATGTCTTTTGTATAACTGATAAACTGTAAAAGATAGACAAAATATTACTATATAACAAATGTATATCTTGAATTTTCTGTGAATGTACTCAGAAGTTCTCTTTATTCTGAATGTCTTTTGTATAACTGATAAACTGTAAGAGATAGACAAAATATTACTACATAACAAATGTATATCTTGAATTTTCTGTGAATGTACTCAGAAGTTCTCTTTATTCTGAATGTCTTTTGTATAACTGATAAACTGTAAGAGATAGACAAAATATTACTACATAACAAATGTATATCTTGAATTTTCTGTGAATGTACTCGGAAGTTCTCTTTATTCTGAATGTCTTTTGTATAACTGATAAACTGTAAGAGATAGACAAAATATTACTACATAACAAATGTATATCTTGAATTTTCTGTGAATGTACTCAGAAGTTCTCTTTATTCTGAATGACTTTTGTATAACTGATAAACTGTAAGAGATAGACAAAATATTACTACATAACAAATGTATATCTTGAATTTTCTGTGAATGTACTCAGAAGTTCTCTTTATTCTGAATGACTTTTGTATAACTGATAAACTGTAAGAGATAGACAAAATATTACTACATAACAAATGTATATCTTGTATTTTCTGTGAATGTACTCAGAAGTTCTCTTTATTCTGAATGACTTTTGTATAACTGATAAACTGTAAGAGATAGACAAAATATTACTACACAACAAATGTATATCTTGAATTTTCTGTGAATGTACTCAGAAGTTCTCTTTATTCTGAATGACTTTTGTATAACTGATAAACTGTAAGAGATAGACAAAATATTACTACACAACAAATGTATATCTTGAATTTTCTGTGAATGTACTCAGAAGTTCTCTTTATTCTGAATGTCTTTTGTATAACCGATAAACTGTAAGAGATAGACAAAATATTACTACATAACAAATGTATATCTTGAATTTTCTGTGAATGTACTCAGAAGTTCTCTTTATTCTGAATGTCTTTTGTATAACCGATAAACTGTAAGAGATAGACAAAATATTACTACATAACAAATGTATATCTTGAATTTTCTGTGAATGTACTCAGAAGTTCTCTTTATTCTGAATGTCTTTTGTATAACTGATAAACTGTAAGAGATAGACAAAATATTACTACATAACAAATGTATATCTTGAATTTTCTGTGAATGTACTCAGAAGTTCTCTTTATTCTGAATGTCTTTTGTATAACTGATAAACTGTAAGAGATAGACAAAATATTACTACATAACAAATCTATATCTTGAATTTTCTGTGAATGTACTCAGAAGTTCTCTTTATTCTGAATGTCTTTTGTATAACTGATAAACTGTAAGAGATAGACAAAATATTACTACATAACAAATGTATATCTTGAATTTTCTGTGAATGTACTCAGAAGTTCTCTTTATTCTGAATGTCTTTTGTATAACTGATAAACTGTAAGAGATAGACAAAATATTACTACATAACAAATGTATATCTTGAATTTTCTGTGAATGTACTCAGAAGTTCTCTTTATTCTGAATGTCTTTTGTATAACTGATAAACTGTAAGAGATAGACAAAATATTACTACACAACAAATGTATATCTTGAATTTTCTGTGAATGTACTCAGAAGTTCTCTTTATTCTGAATGACTTTTGTAGCTGATAAACTGTAAGAGATAGACAAAATATTACTACATAACAAATGTATATCTTGAATTTTCTGTGAATGTACTCAGAAGTTCTCTTTATTCTGAATGACTTTTGTATAACTGATAAACTGTAAGAGATAGACAAAATATTACTACATAACAAATGTATATCTTGAATTTTCTGTGAATGTACTCAGAAGTTCTCTTTATTCTGAATGACTTTTGTATAACTTATAAACTGTAAGAGATAGACAAAATTTTAGTACACAACAAATGTACATCTTGAATTTTCTGTGAATGTACTCAGAAGTTCTCTTTATTCTGAATGACTTTGTATAACTGATAAACTGTAAAAGATAGACAAAATATTACTACACAACAAATGTATATCTTGTTAAACACACAATTTATGGCATATATATTTTTTGTAGAGTAAAGCATTTCCGAAATATTCCTGGCAGTTTGTTTGGTTGTCTAAAATGGTTAATTCCGTGATACTCTTTTATTTGATAAGAGTCTCGTCAGCAAACAAATTTCGCAGATCGTATGGAGTTTATGGGAGAAAAAATAATTTTATATCAGTTTTTGGGGACATCCTCCTTAAACTTCTGATCTGGCAGCAAGCCATTTCCGAATATTTGTAGGCGGAATCTTTCTTGGAGGAGGGCGTATCCCGTTATGATAACGTGTGAGGTAGCGTAAGATAATCGAAGTAAGTGGACAGTAATTAGCGTTTTTTTTTCTTTGTTTGAAAATGGCTTGTTTAAGACTGTGAGATGCTGGTTTGGTTTCCTTATTCGTGAGCAGCAAGAAACGTGCATTGTCTGAGTATTGCAAATTTATGATGATAGGCTCCAAAATCTCGTCCCTTACTATTTGTTTCCAAAAGTCTTGTTGTCGTTTATCTACAGGTTTCGCGTACTCTTTTATTACCTGATCAGTTTCTTAATGCCTAAGTCGTTCACCGTCGGTCAGTTCAAAAGTATTATTTGTTACATAATTGAATTAACTGATTGGATAGTATTGGCAGTGGTAAGGCGGATTACCTCGTGTCTCATTTCATTTGCAACTTGATCCAGCTGATACACTTTCTCTGATTTTTAAACAAAAGAACAACTCAATAATACTGCTTAGATCTTCTAGAGTAAATAGAGATTACGAACAATTCATAAACAAGCATTTAATGTGACCAATCACGTTCTGCCAGGCCAGCAGGTAATGCATGTATTTGATGGATAGAATCAATATGAAAAATTTAATGCCATGGCCGGGATATGAACCACGTATCTCCTGGTTTCCATCCAGTCGCTCTAACCCATTGAGCTACCATGGTCAACTTCCCGTCATATCATGGTACTTGCCACCATGGTAGCTCGATGGCTTAGAGCGACTGGACGGAAACCAGGAGATCCGTGGTTCAAATCCCGGCCATGGCATTGCATTTTTCATGTTGACTCTACCCACCAAAACCTTAGCCTATATACGGCTAGTGTGAAGAAATGAGTAATTTCCATCAATTAAGCAAAATAATAGGAGTTAAATGATGAAGCCTGCGACTCAAGTACTTACGGTAGTAAGTCACCACAAACGGCGTACCTCGAATACGAGAGCCCCTAGTGGTTTACCGGGGAAATATACGAGTCAAATGGAGAATTTAATGTCATGACGGCACGTTGACCATGGTAGCTCAATGGATAAGAGCGACTGGACGGAAACCAGGAGATCCGTGGTTCAAATCCCGGCCATGGCGTTGAATTTTTCATGTTGACTTTATCCATCAAAAACCTTAGCCTATATACGTCTAGTGTGAAGAAATTATTAATTTCCACCAATTAACTAAAAAAGTGTATGCATTGTTTGCAATTTTCCAATATAACACCAGCTTATTCAAGCTTCATAACAAATGTTTACATTTCAGTTCTGAGTAATTACAGCTATGCGTACAGACATACATACCAGTCACGATGCATCGTTGTAGTACAGTGGTACTTTATTTATTTGTACTATGAAGACAATTTGAGCTAAAAATGTGAGGCTTTTACGGCTTTGTTAGAAAACTTATTCTGTACCTACTTCTTGGATTAGGTTTGCAAAATTTGAATATTTTTTCAAGGTTTCAAGTTTTTATTTTGAATTTCATGGCCTGGTGCCGGTACAAAGGGGCCCGGCTTACAGGCTAAAATTTTCATTGAGGTTATATTTTGGGAATTAAATGCTTATTGTCTACGTGGGTATATATAACACCCAAACGGTGACCTTTCTTAGCCCACCGAGAACAGTTTTATTAAGTTAGTGTCTTTCAGTGTCCTTTTTGTTATGTACAATATTGACAAGCGCTTATTTTGAGCTTTTATTTACACACACACCCACACCTGGGCGTACCAGGTACGTCCCAGTCACTCACGCACACACACTTCACTATTTACACTGCTCCGTGCGGCAGCGTGCTGCTGTCTCCTGGGCTGCTGTGACTGCGGCCTCTGCATATGGGGAAAGGTCAGGGCCGGAAGGACTTGGGCGCGCATTGTGGTGTAACGGTGGCATTAGAATATTTTTATGCGTGCATGCTTACGGTGTTTTGGTTCACCTTTCCCAATGTTGTTAAGTTTTGGATTGCTATGTTGCCGTATGTGCGCCCAGATGGAAGAGGCTCGTTTTATTACGGCCTCGGGGATGTAGGGGATATGGGTTTCTTGATGAAGCCTGGCAGTAGTCTTGCGGATAGGGACAGATAAGATTTTACGTAAGGAGAGGTTTTGTAACGTTTGGAGGTATTTTAGGGCGGTTTTGGTGGTGTTGGCCCAGACCACGCAGGCGTACAGGACCACGGATAAAATAAAAGATTTGTAGAGCACAATCTTAGAGCGCAGTTTAGCTGTTTGCTCCTAAATATGGGGGCGCACATCTTTAATCGCTGCCGCCCTTTGTTGGCGCTATCTCTTAGGTGGGTGGTCCACTGCATCGTGCGTGTCAACGTCACGCCGAGGTACTTGACCTGCTGACGGCAGTGCAATACTTGACCATCGATAGGTCCATTGCCAAAGGGCGCCGTTTTGTAAAATGTATAAGCTGGCATTTGTTCGCATTAATTTTGATTTTCCAGTCATGAAGCCATGAAAGGAAGCGGTCAATGTACCGCTGCATCTCTAAAAGTCCATAACGAGGATTGTTATGATGGTTGTATATTGCAGTGTCGTCAGCATACTTGTAACTTTGCATCTGGCGTTCACCGGAAAGTCGTTGGTGAACAGTATGTACAGGAAGGGAGACATAATTCCCCCCTATGGTACGCCAGCCTGCATCACTCTCTCCTTTCAGGAGGAGCGACCCACTTGGACGTAGAAGCACCGATTTGCTAAGAAATTATGCAGCAAAGGTAGAGAATTTTGGAGGCCGGGAAACTCTCGGTGCAGTTTGTAAATCAGGCCGTTGTGCCAGCACCGATCAAATGCGGCTTCTACGTCCAAAAATAGCGCCAACGTTGAAGCCCCATTGTTAAATTGCTCGGTGACGTCATCTGCTAATCTTAAGAGTTGGAGGTCTGTTGAGTGCCCTTTTTTAAAGCCAAATTGCGAGGTAGAAATGTCAATTGATGAAATTTGATTTTGGAGTCGAAAGAGAATTATTTTCTCGAGCAATTTACCAATTGTAGACAGGAGACTAATGGGGCGGTAATTCTGAGACTGCCTGGTGCTTTTCTCATGCTTCGGGAGCATTATTATCTTGACTCGTTTCCAAGTGTCCGGGAAATAATTTTGCTGCAAACAGGCATTGAAAATTTTTGTAAGTTGCACCAGGGCTTTTCTCGGGAGATGCTTGAGTTCCTCATTAGTCACCCTGTCCAGGCCGACGGTTTTCCCATTAGGTAGCTTCCTAATGAGCTTATAGACTTCCTGCGGTGTTGTGAAGGGCAAGTGTTGCTCATGCCTCTGCGCCACCCAGTTTTGTACCCATGTCTGGACTTCCCGTTCTAACTCGGGGTTCGTCGCAGGATTCTCTGTGAATTTTTCTGCCAGACAGTCTGCAAAAACCTCAGCTTTCTCCTCGGAGAAGTGCAGACCGAGGTGAGTGTGCAGCGCCTCAGTGCCTGAGTTGGCGCTCGAGGAGACTTTAACTGCCCTTATTAATTTCCACAAAGAATGGTCCGAATGTGTGGTGTTTAACATTTTCTGCTCCCACTGTTCAATTTTGTTAATTTTAATTTGTTGCCGAATGATGTTGCGTAGCCATTTTGCTAGCACTTTATACTCAGGCTGGCGGGTAAGCCGCCAAAGTCTCGTCAAGCGCCGCCTCCTGGCAATGAGCTGCTGCACCTCAGGGTACGTGCAAGAACTTGGTGGGCTTGTAGTATAGCTGGTAGAATTTCTTTTAGCCGTGTGCAGCGAGGCGGTGTAGTTTTCATTGGCGACGTCGATGTCCGCCTCGCAGTAGTATGACAACCCAGGCTGCGCCATCCTATGCATTTCGAATGTAAATTTGTACCAGTCAGTTTCGGCGCGCTTCATAGGATCGGTCACACCGGCCGTGATGCTGCCACAGATATTGAAATGTACTGGAAGATGGTCGGAGTCTAGGCTGTGATACACAGTGAAGTTGTTTGGTAATGTCGCATTTTTTGTAATGACGAAGTCGAAAATTTCAGGGTTGAAGTGCCCTGACTTGTGCCAAAAGGTGGGTTCGTGGGGGAAATACACCTAGAGGTCGTCATTTTCTGTTATAAGGTCTACTAGAAGATTTCCAGTCGCGTTTGCTTGGCGTGAAAACCACCAGGGGTGTCGAGCGTTGAACTCTCATTATAATGTGCTCCTCCATAGCGAGGATTTGTTCGAGGTCGCGTGTACAGTCGGGGGAGTTGGGGGGCCGATAGAGGGCTACCAGCATCACCGTTTTGTTATTTACACGTGTTTTAAGAGCCGTACACTCTAACGCTGCAATGGTGGTAGCTTAACAGAAGCATGAGCAACTTTGTGTTTTAGTAAAATGGCTGTTCCCTCTCCCTGTCTGCCAATCCTATCGGTATACTCCTGCTTTAATTTTGTTTCGCAAATAAATGCGACGTCAATTTTGTTACGCCGCAGGTAGCTTTCAAGTTCATGCCGTCGGCATTCCACAGGAGCGCGCGAGTTAAAGATCTGCCTCCCCTTGGTTGAGCCATTTACTCTAAGAAGTTCGAGAGGAGCCATATGAGAGCTTCTAATTTCTGACAAGTATTAGTGCAGCCTTTAAACCTGCCGATGAATGGTTGCACTTTTGGTATTATTTTTTAAAGCTTGAGCTCCTTAAAGAGAGTCAATTCTTTTAAGCCACCCAGGTCGCCTGAGGGAGCCTGGGAGGGGGGTGCTGTTGGAGGTGGGCCAGTTGGTGGTGGCACGCGTGCGCTTTGCCCTCTCATGGCGCCTGCTAATGAGACGCCATCTCTGACCAGGGCCGGGTTGGCAATGGGCCGGGGACCTGGTTGTGCAGTTGGGGGTGCCCTGGCTATGGCTGCCAGTTGGCGGCGGTGGTGTTCGTTGCGGAACGTCTCGCAACCCCTATAGCTGGCAGGATGCGTCTCCCCACAGTTCGCACAGTGGGGTATAACGTCCTGCGTTGCCTTCTTTGGGCAGTCAGCTAAGCGGTGGCGGCCACCGCAGAGGACACGTCGGGAGGTCATGTGACACATCTTAAATGTGTGCCCCAGCTGCTGGCAGTTGAAGCATTGTGTAATGTTGTTATTTGTCTTCAGGACCTCCACAGTGGCAAGTATATGGCATATCTCTCTTTCGTGCAGAAGTCGCTGGTTTTTAGTGGTCCTGTCAAGGGTAACTTGGAAGTTTGGCAGAGGCCTGTTGAGTGATTTCAGTTGACGAACTAGGACGCCGGTGTAGCCCTTCGCCTTTAGGTCCTCGCGGATAAGTTCCTCTTCGAGGTCCTCGGGAAGACGCTTCAGGATATAGTGGAGAGGTTGATCACTCCGCGGGGTGAAGCTGAAGTTCTCCACTACGGCGTCCTTCAGCTTGGTCATAATGGGGATGGCGTCTTCTTTCCGGTTGAGGAACAGCTTGAGGCGGTTGCGCCTATTCTGAAGCGTGTACGCGCCAGCTGGAAGGGAGCCCCGGAGTATCTGCAGGACTTTAGTCGCCTGCCTGCCGTCAGGAATGACGATGCGCGGCGGTTTCTGCGAGGTTTGTTTTGTGTTTGTAGCCGCGGCTTTTTTAGCGCAATTGGTATTTATTAAAAATTTATTCAGTTGGCCCTCGTCATACCGCACTTACAAGGAACGCAATATGGCAACACTGTAGGACTTAGATTGGCTCCTGGTCTGGTAACGTTCAAAAATAAACTTTATACCATTTGAAAGACTCAGGAGACTGAATATCTGATGTCCTTGAATATTTGGCTGACTAAACTTATTTAATATGGACATTGTGTGATAAGAGACATCTACTGTCGTTTTGAACAACTGGTACGTGCATTTAACTACAAACTTTTAATGTTTGGTTATATAAGTTGTTGTTCTGTAGTGTTTGTCACTAATCTACTTAGAGAAGTAAACATCAGGGCTGTTTCATGTTGCATGCCTTTACAAAACTCTCAGCAAAAGTAGATGTCCCTCGTAACGCTTTGAAAAATATTCATAAACACGTTGAGAGATTCAGGAGATACCGCGAACAGCTTGTCGAGATAAAGTTATCTCTATTACAACTGCATTTTGCCCATCTCTAATGCTCTCACACATAATCTGTGTTCGCAATGTAAATACCCGATGGCTAATCATGCAATGGAACTCTGGAAGTACCGCTTCCCCAAGAATTTCAGGAGAAAAAGAAGAATAGCACAAAATGCGTGTCAAACAATGCTATTTGCTTTGGATACATTTTCAAAATTTATTCGCGAATATCCCCGATGTTGCGGCCAATTTAACAGCTGCACATTCGAGTGACCAGTTCCGTGAGCTCTTTCAATACTGTATTTACGCATTCGTAAACTTGAACAACATGCTTCGTAAGGTTCTGGAAGCAATCGTGACACTTCTGTAGTTAGGAACCACTGACAGATCCTCTCACGTGAAGTCTGTAGCATTTCAAGAAAATATTATTTTATTTCTTTATTATTTTTATGTGTCGCTTTTAAATACAATCGTAAGTATACATATTTCAATAACATTAGCAATCGTATTTTACGTAGATTGGTATTTACTGATGACAAATAGCTTATTAAAAGTTATTCGCAAAATTGCGTGATACGCAAAATTTATCCAATTAGTTCACGCAATGTGGACCAGGGAACGTATGACTGGAGAGGGGAAGCTTGTAGTGCGAGTAGGGCCTACGTGTGACTGTACAATAGAAAGAGTACCAAAGAGTAGCCTTAGTTCTTTGAGTCATTATTCTCTCTTATTTTAATGACAATTATTATTTGGAGCTTCCCTCACTTTGAAAGTCACACCTCGCTACTGGGCCTACATGTGACTGTACAATAGAAAGAGTACCAAAGAGTAGCCTTAGTTCTTTGAGTCATTATTCTCTCTTATTTTAATGACAATTATTATTTGGAGCTTCCCTCACTTTGAAAGTCACACCTCGCTACAGGACCTACGTGTGACTGTACAATAGAAAGAGTACTAAAGAGTAGCCTTAGTTCTTTGAGTCATTATTCTCTCTTATTTTAATGAAAATTGTTATTTGGAGCTTCCCTCACTTTGAAAGTCACACCTCGCTACTCGACCTACATGTGACTGTACAATAGAAAGAGTACTAAAGAGTAGTCTTAGTCCTTTGTGTCGTTATTCTCTCTTATTTTAATGAAAATTATTATTTGGAGCTTCCCTCACTTTCAAAGTCACACCTCGCTACTCGACCTACGTGTGACTGTACAATAGAAAGAGTACTAAAGAGTAGCCTTAGTTCTTTGAGTCATTATTCTCTCTTATTTTAATGAAAATTGTTATTTGGAGCTTCCCTCACTTTGAAAGTCACACCTCGCTACTCGACCTACATGTGACTGTACAATAGAAAGAGTACTAAAGAGTAGTCTTAGTTCTTTGAGTCATTAATCTCTCTTATTTTAATGAAAATTGTTATTTGGAGCTTCCCTCGCTTTCAAAGTCACACCTCGCTACTCGACCTACGTGTGACTGTACAATAGAAAGAGTACTAAAGAGTAGCCTTACTTCTTTGAGTCATTATTCTCTCTTATTTTAATGAACATTATTATTTGGAGCTTCCCTCGCTTTGAAAGTCACGCCTTGCTACTAGACCTACATGTGACTGTACAATAGAAAGAGTACTAAAGAGTAGTCTTAGTTCTTTGTGTCATTATTCTCTCTTATTTTAATGAAAATTGTTATTTGGAGCTTCCCTCACTTTCAAAGTCACACCTCGCTACTCGACATACGTGTGACTGTACAATAGAAAGAGTACTAAAGAGAAGCCTTGGTTCTTTGAGTCATTATTCTCTCTTATTTTAATGAACACTATTATTTGGAGCTTCCCTCACTTTGAAAGTCACGCCTCGCTACAGGACCTACGTGTGACTGTACAATAGAAAGAGTACTAAAGAGTAGCCTTAGTTCTTTGAGTCATTATTCTCTCTTATTTTAATGAACATTATTATTTGGAGCTTCCCTCGCTTTGAAAGTCACGCCTCGCTACAGGACATACGTGTGACTGTACAATAGAAAGAGTACTAAAGAGTAGTCTTAGTTCTTTGTGTCATTATTCTCTCTTATTTTAATGAAAATTGTTATTTGGAGCTTCCCTCACTTTCAAAGTCACACCTCGCTACTCGACATACGTGTGACTGTACAATGGAAAGAGTACTAAAGAGAAGCCTTGGTTCTTTGAGTCATTATTCTCTCTTATTTTAATGAACACTATTATTTGGAGCTTCCCTCACTTTGAAAGTCACACCTCGCTACAGGACCTACGTGTGACTGTACAATAGAAAGAGTACTAAAGAGTGGCCTTAGTTCTTTTAGTCATTATTCTCTCTTATTTTAATGAACATTAAAATTTGGAGCTTCCCTCGCTTTGAAAGTCACGCCTCGCTACTGGACCTACAAGTGACTGTACAATAGAAAGAGTACTAAAGAGTAGCTTTAGTTCTTTGAGTCATTATTCTCTCTTATTATTTGGAGCTTCCCTTGCTTTGAAAGTCACGCCTCGCTACTGCAGCTACATGTGACTGTACAATGGAAAGAGTACTAAAGAGTAGCCCTAGTTCTTTGAGTCATTATTGTCTCTTATTTTAATGAAAATTATTATTTGGAGCTTCTCTCACTTTGAAAGTCACGCCTCGCTACTGGACCTACGTGTGACTGTACAATGGAAAGAGTACTAAAGAGCAGCCTTAGTTCTTTGAGTCATTATTCTCTCTTATTTTAATGAAAATTATTATTTGGAGCTTCCCTCACGTTGAAAGTCGCACTTTGCTACTGGACCTACGTGTGACTGTACAATGGAAAGAGTACTAAAGAGTAGCCTTAGTTCTTTGAGTCACTATTCTCTCTTATTTTAATGAACATTATTATTATTTGGAACTTCCCTCACTTTGAAAGTCGCGCCTCGCTACTGGACCTACATGTGACTGTACAATAGAAAGAGTACTAAAGAGTAGCCTTAGTTCTTTGAGTCATTATTCGCTCTTATTTTAATGAAAATTATTATTTGGAGCTTCCCTCACTTTGAAAGTCACGCCTTGACACTCGACCTACGTCATTCAACGAATGATGCGGTATTTAAACGATGGTGCGCCAGCTCATCTCAGTCGGATAGTAGATCATTTCTTGAAAGAAAATGTTCCGTATAGAGCGAAGAGTTTGCTGCTGATTTGAATGTGACTTCTGTATACCGGATATTGAGACAACGTATGATCAAACACTCTGTGAATTTACAAGTACACGGCAGTGGATTTAGGATATACGGGGTGGTTCAATAAATATCTGTGTTAGAAACGAAGACACCAGCTTTTCAGACACAAATTGTTTATTTCCCGACAAAGTCCTCTCATAGAATGTACACTTCTCCCAAACATCTACCGTTTTTTAGTCTCTCCAAAAAATAAGAATTGTCAAGCTCTGTCGCCATTATGACTTCCTCATTTGATCTTGATTTTGTTCCTGCAAGCCTTTTTTGGTGACAGGAGAACATGGGGGCGCGGATTTTGCAGTAATTCTGCAGTTAGGTAGCGACAACTCCGGGGCATTATCGTGGTCAAACACGCCATATGGGACGTAACTACTTCAACTTCTCGTTGAGTTGTGCCAATGTAGTATGCACCAGTAGTCATTTTTCCTTTTTACAAGAATTCGATGAGTATGACATCCTTGGCATCCATCACTTTTCCGGCCGATGGGACCGTCTTTGCCTCCTTTGGAGCAGAATCAATTACCGAAAGGGGTACCGTGTAAATCATATGTTAAATGTAGGAAGCTAAGGTCATTTCATCTTGACCTTGTATCCTTCTGCGTAATACCTTTAAGTGGTTTTATGTAAGAATTTCCGGAAAGAACCTCATAAACTGACCGCAGTACAAAACAGACAAATTAAATCTATGTTAATATTTGTATGCTAAGTTACGCAACAAAATGAAGTGAGAGTTCTGTGCCGGCGCACTGGAGAGGGACTCAGCGTCACTTGCACTAGAAGACGGAAGACATATGTCACAGACTCGTCTTTACTAAAGCACTTGCTCATCTTAGCCACTGAGAAACAACAGATCCTCTTGACCATTTTACTACTTTGCTTTCACGATTCTTTTAATTTACAGTAAAATAAAATTCTGGGGTGATGCCTTTGTGGCTTGAAGCGCATGGAAGTAAGTTAGCAGATTCTCGTATGAAGATATCTTTCATCTTCATATCTCCGTTGCAGGTTTTTTAAGCAGGAAACAGAATTTCACACACACTCTTTGTTGTTTTAAAGTTGCCATAACGACTTCGCAGAGGTAACCCGCCAACAGTCAGAGAAACACAATACCACACTTGCACGTTCAGCTCTACACTGACGCCGTCTGCACAGCTGTTTCATGAAGGTCTCTACTACCACCATCTAGCGTGAGAACCCTGCACTACATCTACGAGTGGCAGCGCCCTCGGAGTCCGGTTTCTTTTGTTTCCCCCCTCGAATGACATGTGCCAATTTTTCACATACCTTTCCTATAACAAGACCTTGTTATTCCTTGTTTTCTTCCACTTGAAACCTACGCCACATAAGATAGTCTTTAAACTAATGCTTCCCCCTTTAAAGTTAATTGAATCTTGACGTTTCAGGAACCCCAAATTTTGACAGTGGGCACTGCTTTCTCCTGAATATACAAATTATAAATTGTTTGACGAATTACGCAACTGTTACAGTCACCAATGACAGTGATTCTTTCTGGTTCACGATGTGCTTTCCAGATGTTTCAAAGGAGGTCTCTTGTTCCTCACACTTCTCTCTAATTATTTGACGAAATTTAATCTCAGATAATCTTGTTGCTGCCTTCACCCACTCTTGTCTTTATTAGCATATCGGCAGAAGCTGCTTCCTGATTCAGAAGTTAATGGACATTATTAATAACTTCGCCTATTTGGCTGTGAAGTGCTTTTCCAGCAATTGCAGGCATTTTAGTCTAAATAAGAAAGCACACACACAAACACAGACAAAACGCTAATCATCAATGCGATTAATAAACAAAGTTTGTAAAACTTAATCAAAATTTTCGAAATCTTCTCTACGTAAAGGGTAGTTTGGGGAAGCGACTGACACGGGAGTGTTTCTGACCTGCAAATCTTAACGTGCCGGCACCGAAGCTTTAGAAGATGAATGTTAGCCGGTCAAACCTCTCCACGATACTGGCATGATCGAGAATGTAGGCTCGGCAACTGGATTCTAAACAACTGTGCACACGGTCTTCACGGACACAGAACCATCGTCCCTACTGTACCTCATCCGGTGCCAACGTTGAGACAAGACTACTCAACAGCAAATTACCCTTTACGTGTAAAGCGACGGCCCCGTGTAAATAGATATGCTATCATGTAAAACGCTCCTTCAGGGCCGATTTGACAGCCTCGTTAACGCACAAAACGTTATTATGTTGCGGTAGATTTGAGGATCTTCATGTACGTATTTACCCTGATATTTGAACATGCCGCCACTTACTATAATTAAAGTAAACAACGCTAAATTAAACAAATGAGGTGCCATTCCGAGGTTGCGGAGAGTGGGTCAACTACCATTACAGCAATACGCGAAGCGAGAAGCGCAATTATCAGGATGCAGTATACGCCTCTACTAATAGGATAATTATTAGTGTTATTACCAGTGGCGGATACTCGACAGGAAGCGTTTCCAGAGTGAATATCGGACGTGCTGGGCTGTTTGTGTCGCTGATTCAACTGTTTGTATTTAGCTACAAAGTTAGGTTATATAAGTTGTGTTGCTGACATAATCTCCATTATGCATCAAAATTATTCTTGTATAATGAAATATTTTATTAACTCGCTTTCTTGTGTATTTCTTTGTCCGGTACTCAGTATCAAATTAACTTCCTGTAGCTAGAGATGTGAAACTTTAAACATAGTAATGCGATAATAACTCACCTTCAGGAAAACTATTGTACACAAAAACGACCCTAAACATATATAAACAAACATCATCATATCCTGGAGATTTCGCTCATAACTGGACGAAAAGTGAACAAGAGTCCTTAGATTTAATTACTAGTTGTACAACAAAACATGTTAATATAGCACGTTTATAAAACAAAAATGGGAAACTACTTCACTAAAACATAGACTTTTAAAAACGTGACCGTATATCCTTCACGGTTTTGCAAAGTTTTGGGGATACGCCACTGTTACTAGCTGCGATTATGTCCTTTAAACAAATGCACGCGTAGTCTTTATTCACACGTTAACAATAAACCAAGGATACATCACGTAGCACGCTACTCGTTATTATCTTGTTTCTCTTCATATTATTATTATTATTATTATTATTATTATTATTATTATTATTATTATTATTATTATTATTATTATTATTATTATTATTATTATTATTATCATTAATTGCTATTCTTTTTGCGAATGAGCCCAAGTAGAAATGTGTAGTGTTTAACGCCCGCTTTTACTACATACGGCACCGCAGGCGGTGACACTGATGATACATGAGATGATGGAGCACTGGTGGAATGTGATGGCGGGGGAAACCGGAGGTCCCGGAGAAAGCCCGCCCCAGCGCCGTGTTGTCCACCACAACTCTCACTTTGCGGTCGCCTGGGATCGAACCCGGGCCGCCTTGGTGAGAGCCAAGCGGTCTAACCACTGAGCCACGGCGCGGCCCGAGACCAAGTAGAACTAGACAAAGTACTTAGATACGTTTCTACAAATCCAAAGTTTTCTCATTGTTTGTCTACGTGATTACTTTCTCTAGACTATCAACTTGCCACTTATGCACCATCAACTGTTTAGGATATCGTCTTGAGTGATTCTGCTAATTTTAAATCATTTCTTACTTCACCAATTCACTTCACAGTGTCTAGTTGTGCTTCACTTCCATTCTAAAATTTCATCATTTGCCTTAGTTTCCTAATATCACTATGGATGTCTCTATACCTTTTAAATTAACTTTCTGTTCATCTACGACTTGTGAACCAAAACTATTTTTATTAATTTTACACTCTCTTTCTCCCTATATCTTCGATATCTATTATTATTATTATTATTATTATTATTATTATTATTATTATTATTATTATTATTATTATTATTATTATTATTATTATTATTATTATTATTATTATTATTATTATTATTATTATTATTATTATTATTATTATTATTATTATTATTATTATTATTATTATTATTATTATTATTATTATTATTATTATTATTATTATTATTATTATTATTATTATTATTATTATTATTATTATTATTATTATTATTATTATTATTATTATTATTATTATTATTATTATTATTATTATTATTATTATTATTATTATTATTATTATTATTATTATTATTATTATTATTATTATTATTATTATTATTATTATTATTATTATTATTATTATTATTATTATTATTATTATTATTATTGTTATTGTTATTGTTATTGTTATTGTTATTGTTATTGTTATTGTTATTGTTATTGTTATTGTTATTGTTATTGTTATTGTTATTGTTATTGTTATTGTTATTGTTATTGTTATTGTTATTGTTATTGTTATTGTTATTGTTATTGTTATTGTTATTGTTATTGTTATTGTTATTGTTATTGTTATTGTTATTGTTATTGTTATTGTTATTGTTATTGTTATTGTTATTGTTATTGTTATTATTATTATTATTATTATTATTATTATTATTATTATTATTATTATTATTATTATTATTATTATTATTATTATTATTATTATTATTATTATTATTATTATTATTATTATTATTATTATTATTATTATTATTATTATTATTATTATTATTATTATTATTATTATTATTATTATTATTATTATTATTATTATTATTATTATTATTATTATTATTATTATTATTATTATTATTATTATTATTATTATTATTATTATTATTATTATTATTATTATTATTATTATTATTATTATTATTATTATTATTATTATTATTATTATTATTATTATTATTATTATTATTATTATTATCATCATCATCATCAGATAACGACCAAAACATTTGACTATCACTTAAAGTCTACTGTATTCCCTTGTAACTACAATAAGATAACGTCTATCTTGAAGTAGATAGAGCGATAAGTGTTTGTACAAGAGTAGAGAAAGTCATGTATACACCACATAACGACCAAAACATTTGACTATCACTTAAAGTCTACTGTATTCCCTTGTAACTACAATAAGATAATGTTATCATGAAGTAGATAGAGCAATAAGTGTTTGTACAAGAGTAGAGAAAGTCATGTATACACCACATAACGACCAAAACATTTGACTATCACTTAAAGTCTACTGTATTCCCTTGTAACTACAATAAGATAATGTTATCATGAAGTAGATAGAGCAATAAGTGTTTGTACAAGAGTAGAGAAAGTCATGTATACACCACATAACGACCAAAACATTTGACTATCACTTAAAGTCTACTGTATTCCCTTGTAACTACAATAAGATAATGTTTATCTTGAAGTAGATAGAGCAATAAGTGTTTGTACAAGAGTAGAGAAAGTCATGTATGCATCACATAACGACCAAAACATTTGACTATCACTTAAAGTCTACAGTACTACCTTGTAACTACAATAAGATAATGTTTATCTTGAAGTAGATAGAGCAATAAGTGTTTGTACAAGGGTAGAGAAAGACATGTGAGTGCATCAGAAATTTTGTTAGAACACTCTGAATGCGTATTTGCGGCTATGTGAAGTTTCTGAGTGAAAGAAACACATTATTCTATGAGGAAAAACTGCAAAATACTTTGCAACTTTGACATTTTGCAGAAATTATTATTGTAATATTTTTGGCAACTTTCCAGTCAAGCGTTTTAGAAGAAAAACAATATATTAATATATTAATATTAGAGCCTACTGTCAGTGAGATGGAGGAGGCAGGGCACCCCAGCAGCAGTTGTACCAACCTGAAAGGAACACGTTTCAGGACGAGTAAAACGAAATATAGGAATACAAATAAACTTTGTAAGTGATCGCCAAATGTTTTGGCATATCTTTATATTTCGAAGAGATAAAAAAATAAAATCATGATATGCATTTGTTGTCTAGTAATATTTTGTCTATCTCTTACGGTTTATCAGTTATACAAAAGTCATTCAGAATAAAGAGAACTTCTGAGTACATTCACAGAAAATTCAAGATATACATTTGTTGTGTAGTAATATTTTGTCTATCTCTTACAGTTTATCAGTTATACAAAAGTCATTCAGAATAAAGAGAACTTCTGAGCACATTCACAGAAAATTCAAGATATACATTTGTTGTGTAGTAATATTTTGTCTATCTCTTACAGTTGATCAGTTATACAAAAGTCATTCAGAATAAAGAGAACTTCTGAGCACATTCACAGAAAATTCAAGATATACATTTGTTGTGTAGTAATATTTTGTCTATCTCTTACAGTTTATCAGTTATACAAAAGTCATTCAGAATAAAGAGAACTTCTGAGCACATTCACAGAAAATTAAAGATATACATTTGTTGTGTAGTAATATTTTGTCTATCTCTTACAGTTTATCAGTTATACAAAAGTCATTCAGAATAAAGAGAACTTCTGAGTACATTTGCAGATGGTTCAAGATCCACGTTTTGTTGTGAGAATATCTTAAGCGTACGGCATTTTAATAAAGTTTTTCCATATATAGTATATTTCCCTTACTTAATTTAAGTACAGGGTATAAAAAGTAAAAATCGATAATATATATGACGTCAAGTGATCATGCGCATGCTCTATAGAACAGAAAACTAAGCTATACAATAGCAATAGGAAATTCCTGGGCGAGGGAAGTCAAGAGGGGGGTATATACAGTGGAACCGCTGGTTGGTGTCGAGCTCAGTGCCTGCAGTTCCTTTGACCACTCATCATGTTCCAGGTAAAGTAACACACGCAATCTTATCTCTGTCCGACAATGCATGTTTGGACAACTAAAATCAGGATCAGGTTTCAGACATTTATGATGTGTTCTCACAGTCTTCTTCAGTTATTTGGATAATTCTTAGTTTTTCCATTATATATAGCAATTATTGTATTCCGACTACAATTTGGAATACCATCATTTTGCTGAAAATACATGTTTTGAAGCTCTCTGAGTAAAAAACGGCATTTTTAAAAGTTTATTACCCTTGTCATGGATTTTAATGTTTTGATTTTAAGAAATCTGGTCGAACAATTTTGACCAAAATATATATTGAAGAAATTTGTATAACAAATGAAATGTATATCTTGAATTTTCTGGGAATATCTTCAGACGTTCTCTATGATCTAAATGATTTTTTATAACAGTTATATGAACAAAATGCTACTACGAAAAATAATGTTAGGTCTCTTTGCGGGGGTGGAACTCTAATGACCTTTTAATAAAAATGGTCTAAGATTCGAAATATGTATTCTGTGATACGGTCATACCCAAATCTTCCCCTCACGCTGATGTAATTATTTTGTTTACGCGTCATTTTTAAGGTGCTACTCCCGCATTTAAATCACCCGTGTACTCCATATTAGGTTACCACCATTCAGAGAGGCAGTTCAATAAAATAATAATGATTAATAATAATAATAATAATAATAATAATAATAATAATAATAATAATAATAATAATAATAATAATAATAATAATAATAATAATAATAATAATAATAATAATAATAATAATAATAATAATAATAATAATAATAATAATAATAATAATAATAATAATAATAATAATAATAATAATAATAATAATAATAATAATAATAATAATAATAATAATAATAATAATAATAATAATAATAATAATAATAATAATAATAATAATAATAATAATAATAATAATAATAATAATAATAATAATAATAATAATAATAATAATAATAATAATAATAATAATAATAATAATAATAATAATAATAATAATAATAATAATAATAATAATAATAATAATAATAATAATAATAATAATAATAATAATAATAATAATAATAATAATAATAATAATAATAATAATAATAATAATAATAATAATAATAATAATAATAATAATAATAATAATAATAATAATAATAATAATAATAATAATAATAATAATAATAATAATAATAATAATAATAATAATAATAATAATAATAATAATAATAATAATAATAATAATAATAATAATAATAATAATAATAATAATAATAAAAACAGTGAAAGAATAGTTTGTAAAATCGTAAGTAAAGAAAATAAAAGTGCAACAATACCTTCATTAAGGAAGCAAGTTTCACCAATTAAGTGACTTGTTAACAAAATGTGAGTGACATCATCTCAGTGTACAAAACAACAGCGTTACGTGATCTCATAAAAGACCAAGTAAGTTGGCGACTGTAATGCTGTTTCAAGTGCAATTTTGCTATATTTTATATTAAATTATATTCTTCTTCTTCTTCTTCTTCTTCTTCTTCTTCTTCTTCTTCTTCTTCTTCTTCTTCTTCTTCTTCTTCTTCTTCTTCTTCTTCTTCTTCTTCTTCTTCTTCTTCTTCTTCTTCTTCTTCTTCTTCTTCTTCTTCTTCTTCTTCTTCTTCTTCTTCTTCTTCTTCTTCTTCTTCTTCTTCTTCTTCTTCTTCTTCTTCTTCTTCTTCTTCTTCTTCTTCTTCTTCTTCTTCTTCTTCTTCTTCTTCTTCTTCTTCTTCTTCTTCTTCTTCTTCTTCTTCTTCTTCTTCTTCTTCTTCTTCTTCTTCTTCTTCTTCTTCTTCTTCTTCTTCTTCTTCTTCTTCTTCTTCTTCTTCTTCTTCTTCTTCTTCTTCTTCTTCTTCTTCTTCTTCTTCTTCTTCTTCTTCTTCTTCTTCTTCTTCTTCTTCTTCTTCTTCTTCTTCTTCTTCTTCTTCTTCTTCTTCTTCTTCTTCTTCTTCTTCTTCTTCTTCTTCTTCTTCTTCTTCTTCTTCTTCTTATTATTATTATTATTATTATTATTATTATTATTATTATTATTATTATTATTATTATTATTATTATTATTATTATTATTATTATTATTATTATTATTATTATTATTATTATTATTATTATTATTATTATTATTATTATTATTATTATTATTAAACTATGCACATATGACATCAAGTTTACGAAGAAGTGCGAAACAAATGAATGGACTTGGTAACTAGTTCTTACGATGAAAACAAAAGAAAGAGTAAGAAAGACAAAATCCTGATTCCAGTCGTTGAGGCATGTCGTTAACCCACACACAGGAAACGCTGAAGTCAAACAAAATATCGCCAAAACTATACAGTTATTATAAGTAAATGTGACATGTTGTACTGATATGACACTTTCTACTTTTGTACAAACACTTATTGCTCTATCTACTTCAAGATCTGGTATTTTAATTTAAGTTGTTAGAGCCGTTAAATAAAATAGAAAAGTAAAATTGATTGCATGTAAAGGTCAGTATGGGGTAGAAAAATTCTTAATTTTTTAAAATCTTCGTGTCCATCCCTGAGTTCTTTTCAATTACCTATACCCGGAAGGTTTATGTTCGGTATTGGCTGGAATGTACTAGTACTGAGGAAGGACCTCTACAATTAGAGGTTATGGGGCTCTGTGCCACGCTGTTTTAACTAGGAGGGAAGTTTTACCTGTTTGTCACAAATTCTGTTGTATTTTATACTGACAAAAGACTGTCTTTTACTAAACGCAGGTTCCGTATTAACAGCTCTGGCCAGATAACTTTACCGTTCAATGTTACAAATTCAAACTTATTCATTATCATTTTTATATTAACAGATACTTAAGACTTTTCTACATGGCGTCGTTTGCCTTTTTTAATTTAACTCAGTTTGATACACTGATATAACAACAGACAATTGACACTCTGTTTTGTACAACGGTTTACAAAATCAATTACACAGAAGTTCCTTGCTTTTATTTTAAACACTTAAACGCCCTTTACAATTAAACACAATTGGTTGTATAAAATGAATACAACTTAAATAGGAACGTAATAGGTACACGCATTGTTTTTAAAAGTATGTGTATAATGTATGCTAAAAGTTGTACAAGTAACCAATTAGATAAAAGCAGAAATAAAGTGATTTACCTACATAAGGAACTAAAAGCAGTAAGTATTATCCACGTTATCGTCTCCTAATTCTTGGTGGTCTGTTATATATACAACAATATTGTTTTAAAAAGGATTCTAATAAAAAGCTAACCTAACCTAACTTTGGGTATAAAACTTTTTCCGAAAATATTAGTAACATTAAATCATAAAGAAGCAGTAATACGAGAATATAGATTTGAATTAACGTAGACTGGAACTACTTTAAAACAGTTCAATGTCTAAAACTTCGGAAATTGAAATAGTTATTCTTTCCTATCCACAGATTCGTTTGTCCTAAAAAGTGGCGTTCTGGATAAATGGCCAATTACTCTGTTTGAAACTGGGGCATGGCCTTTGGCGGTGGAAAAAACAAAAAACAAATGAACACACAATAATCACGTAACAATTACAGCACGTAAGTGTAGTTACCTCGACATTGACCAGTCATACGATGTCCTTGGCACTTCTAGCCAGAGGTCTCCTTACCTGCCTCAATGCTCACTTAACGTACGTACGTGCTTCTTGTTTCCCGCCGTTAACAAGAATGTTCAGAACTGCGGTGTACGCTTCTGGTTCCCCTTTACGTTTTGTAAATAAGATCACATATCTCCTTCATGGATACGGAACTATGTTCCTTATAGAAGCGAGAGAACTCACAAAACGCCCAAGTGTTGTACGAAGCTGTAGATATCATGGGGGTAGCCTTCTTCAACAGGTTCCGAGTTCGTATCTCGCTCAGGAGGATATGGTTTTCCTTTATTCTGAAAAAAAATGTCAGGAACACTAAGCTCTATGTACTCTGTACTCATTTGAACATCATTTCATTCATCGTCCGATATGACTTAACATTGGCGGTTTTCTCTTATCCTGAAAGATGAATGTCTGGTAACTCTAAGCTCTATGTACCCTGTACCCATTTGAACATCATTTCATTCATCGTCCGATATGACTTAACGTTGGAGGTTTTCTCTTATCCTGAAAGATGAATGTCTGGTAACTCTAAGCTCTATGTACCCTGTACTCATTTGAACATCATTTCATTCATCGTCCGATATGACTTAACGTTGGAGGTTTTCTCTTATCCTGAAAGATGAATGTCTGGTAACTCTAAGCTCTATGTACCCTGTGCCCATTTGAACATCATTTCATTCATCGTCCGATATGACTTAACGTTGGAGGTTATCTCTTATCCTGAAAGATGAATGTCTGGTAACTCTAAGCTCTATGTACCCTGTACTCATTTGAACATCATTTCATTCATCGTCCGATATGACTTAACGTTGGAGGTTTTCTCTTATCCTGAAAGATGAATGTCTGGTAACTCTAAGCTCTATGTACCCTGTACCCATTTGAACATCATTTCATTCATCGTCCGATATGACTTAACGTTGGAGGTTTTCTCTTATCCAGAAAGATGAATGTCTGGTAACTCTAAGCTCTGTGTACCCTGTACCCATTTGAACATCATTTCATTCATCGTCCGATATGACTTAACGTTGGAGGTTTTCTCTTATCCTAAAAGATGAATGTCTGGTAACTCTAAGCTCTATGTATCCTGTACCCATTTGAACATCATTTCATTCATCGTCCGATATGACTTAACGTTGGAGGTTTTCTCTTATCCTAAAAGATGAATGTCTGGTAACTCTAAGCTCTATGTATCCTGTACTCATTTGAACATCATTTCATTTGTTGTACTACCTGACTTAACGTTTTAGGACTTTAAATAAAGATAAAAAATATTGACATCAATCTTGCGTAGTATTGTGGTAACAAATGAGGACCTACCAAACGCACTTCATTTGTCATTTAGTGCTACACTCGATACACATAAACTCTCACTACCAACTGTGCGATGGTAGATTATATGTTGACAGTTGGTAATAAAAGCGGTCAGCCTTTCACATCAGGTACAAATGTGTTTACAAATTACAAGATTATTTTTATTTTCCTTAGTCTTACTGGAGTACGTTATATATTTAATAAGCACTTCCAAATAGCCTTATACTTGAGTATTTAGAGTACTTCGATTAAAAGTGTATTGATTGTAAGGTGTAAATTTGTTCGTCACAAAAGAAAAATATTGCCGATGTTTGAGTAATGAACATTGATATGAGTCAAATAGAAAACATTTTACATCAACAGACGTGGAAATTTTTTGTCATAAAATGATTATTGAACAAAATTAACAGAAAAGTTCCAAACCAACACTTCAATTTTGGTTTGTGGTATTCTTAATGTTGATGAATCTTGTATCTATTGTAATAAAAAGAAAAGTCAGTCCACTCACATAACCTAAGTGTACAAAAGTCCGACAGTTGGTGACATTGTGGTTGTTACTGTATCATTAGAAGATAGATGTGCCGATTGAACACAAATGTCTGTTTACTTCAGTGTTTTGAAAAGGGTAGCAAAAATATTTAACAAACCTAACAACTGAGTATCGGAAGAGCGTCACCACGGATACAGCCTTGACCTAGCACATTGTGATTCACAAAATTTAAACATAAAATACTTGGGAACATCAGATGAACCAGAGGAACAGTACAAACATCTAGTTGTTTCCTAGAAACAGTGATACCTTTACTTTAAGGATGCTTATAAAAATGTATTGATGTTAAATGTAAAATAATAAAACCATTTAAATGTATTGAAAGTTACCTATGTTGCTAGCATGTTTAGTGCCAAGCTATTTCATGCTATGCTACGTGTATTTTCGCAGGTACTTGGGTTGTGGTTGCTACTCATTTGCTCAAGTTCCGGCGAGAGTCAATTGTCAACCCTAGGTTACAAAAGCACAGATGTTCATTCTGGATTCTGTTACAAAGGCGTCTGCAGTGGTAAGTATTTATCTTCTCTATAAGTGGTGCATGAGTCCTTAACAAAACAAAGTGTAGGTTCAATGAAACATAAAGTACACTTTAATGGTATCATGTATGCAGTAGACCAAGTTTGGACCTCCATGGCGAATCCCCTCCGTAAAGTTGTGTCACATTTTATGATAGTTTAATATGTATGGCCTTTGTAAATGTATTTTATTTTTATTTTGATTCAGACATGGCCAAAAAGTAAATTTTCCTTAAAATCAACAAATTGAAGCTTTGAATGTAATGTAATATTTTGTATGTCATGTGTTTGTTGTTTGTAGATGTGGGAGATGCAGAGTCGGTCCTCAGAGGTCCAGTGTATCAGCTAGGAGACTTTGAAGGTTGTTTGTACACAAGAAAACAGCAGTACTGTCTCGCCAGCATCCAGCTGTATCCTGGAGATGTACCGTCAACATTCTGGCTCCACGTACAGGTGGGTGCTGTATGACAGGTTCGAATGTAAACACAGTTATACGGTCACAAGTACAAAATTAAAATTCAGTGTGTTACAGTTTTGTAAAGAAGACAAACTTAAAGGTCTAAATGCTACAGCAACGAACTGTACATAATATAGTGAAACCTGGCTCACATCCAAAAAGTTTCGAACTCGAAGTGTTTTGTGTTGTCGAGTTTTACGAAACGAGAAGAGAAGCTCCTACTGCACGTAAATGTATGAATGTTGTTAAACAAAAGAAGGATACAGAATACTTAAAGTCAAAAGCGAATCATTGAATGATATTGAACTGTTTTATTTTAGCAAAAACGTGTTGAACATCTTATTGTAAAATCCAAAGTAACCAATATATCAGCACCAAATTTGGTTTGACAACGTGGAAAATGAACTTCCCTTAGCAACACCAACGGGGACTTGAACCGCCCTCGTCTAAGCTGAGCTAGCGTCTTTCCATTACAACTGCATTCATTTGTCAGCTAATACTTCCATGCCATGATTTGTATTTCGTGTACGGACAGATGTCCTCACTGGACGAGATGATGAACTCTGGGTTCATAGTGCCTCGAGGAAGCAGTACCTACTACTAGGTTTAAAAACACAAACTATTGAGTATCAAGAATAGTCCAATTATAAAACTATAAAGTAAGTTACCTTATAACTGTGAGAACGGAGAACAAACAAAACAGCATCGATTGCTGCTATAAAGTGGAGAAAAGACAATAATATTGAATGTGTTTAACAAGTTGACAACTTGGTATCGATAAAGTAGGTGTGTCAGTTGTTGAGGTTAGAACAGACCAACTTACAGACCAGATTACTGTATTACATGATATTTTAATCGGATAAACATGTCCTTAAATGTTGAGAAACACTTAATAAAGGTGTCGTGTCATAGCCGCGGAGTGATTTGTTTGTCTGCTGCAGCGACCCGGTGACAGGGACTCGGCATCACTTCCTGAGACATCTCGCTCATTTACTGAAGTATGTTTCCTTTATTTGAAAATTATAAAATAGATTTAAGGCTCATCGGGAAGTTACTTTAACATTTTTCCACGTAAAGGGTAGTTTGGGGTGGATGAGTTTTCCTGAAAGCGAGTTAATCGAGTTCTGAGATGTGTTTAAAGTTTCAAGTCTCCAGCTCATCGCAAAATCTGTACTGAATAGAAAAACAGAGGCTATGTTTTGATAAATTAACGTATTTGCTACATTTTCTGTAAGTTTTTTTTGTGTTCTCACCATTTTTGTACGTCACCACCAGATGGCACTGCAACTTATCAACTGATTTCAGCAGATCGATATTAAAATTGACATAATACTTTTTTGAACATGGAAAAGCCTTTCTAAAGTATTTATTTCTTTGGAGACACGTGAAGAAAATTACACTGCCGACCAATATAGGTATACATTTACTTAGACATGATTCTCTCAAGCAACTTTTGGATAAGAGCGACCAACAACTTGTAAGTCTTTTATCCTAGCTCCAAAGTATGATGACGATAATCGATCAGCACTCATAATATTCAATTGAAAATTCTTCATGCAGATACGGAATACAAATCTATTGACACAGTTATAGACAAGAATGATGCTGTTAATTGTCCAGCCGAATTTCTGAATTCATTAGAGAAATCTGGTTTCCACCGCACAAACTGTCATTCTGAACACACCAAAGCTATATAACGGAGCCAAGACTTTCCAAATGTGATTGAAGCAACAAGATGTGTTGATTACCACTGACTTACCCTTCATATTCAAATGGTAACTTTCAACTTTCGTGATGACAATCAACAAAGCCAGTCCATGGCCAACTATACGAGGGGGCACCCAAAAGAAACCGGATTGTTGTCATAAAAATTTTATTGATGAACCTTTTTACAAAATTACTTCAGTCACTTTCAAAATACTCTCCATTACATGCGATGCACTTATCAAGTCTCTTTTCCCACTGCTGGAAGCATGTTTGGAACTCTTCAAGTTTGATATTGTCCAGTGCCCTGTGCGAAGCTGTTTTTACCGCCTCCACATCGTCATAACGCTCCCCTTTTAGCAGTTTTTTCATTCGTAGGAATAGGAAAAAGTCGCACGGGGCTAGTTCCGGCTAATTCGGAGCATGGGGAACGACAGACCACCCTGAGATGCCAAATAGTGGGTCACTCGTAAGGCCGTGTGTGCTGGAGCTTTGTCGTGATGCAGAAACCAGTCACCTGATCGCCAAAGTTCCGGGCGTTTCCTCCTCACATCCTCTCGCAGACGCCTTACAAAATCCAAGTAAAAGTGCTGGTTAACAGTCTGGCCAAGGGGTATGAATTCTCGACGCACAATTCCACGAACATCAAAAAAGACAATGATCATCGTCTTCACATTTGACCTCACTTGCCTTGCTTTTCTTGGTCTGGGAGAGTTGGGAGTCCTCCACTGGCTTGACTCTTGCTTGGTTTCTGGGTCATACCCGTAACACTAACTCTCATCCCCTGTAATGACTTTGTTCAAGAAGTTTGGATCACGTGCAATCTCTGTTTTCAGGTACTGATACACATTCATGCGGATGATTTTGTGCTCCTGTGTGAGAAGGCGCGGAACAAATTAAGCAGCAACACGTCTCATGTGCAAATCCTCCCTCAAAATCCGCTGGCACGAGTTCCAACTGATTCCTGTCGCTGCTGAAATTTGATCGATCGTTTGGTGCTGATCCTCTCTGATATTGTGGCGTACCTTTTCAATGTTCTCCTCATTTCACGATGTTGAAGGGCGTCCAGAACGAGCTTGGTCAACACATATCTCACCACGTTTAAAGCACCCAAACCACTCGAAAACCTGTGTGCGACTTATAGCGTCCTCCTGGAAAGCTTCCTGAGGCATTTGGTGTGTCTCCGTTACAGTTTTTAAGCAGGAAACAAAATTTCACACACACACACACACACACACACACACACACACACACACACACTTTGTTCTTTTAAAGTTGCCATAATGACTTCGCAGAGGTAACCCGCCAACAGTCAGAGAAACACAATACCACACTTGCCACGTTCAGCTCTACACTGACGCCATCTGCACAGCTGTTTCACCACTAACACCATCTAGAGTGAGAACCCTGCACTACGTCTACGAGTGGCAGCGCCCTCGGAGTCCGGTTTCTTTTGGGTGGTCCCACCTCTTATGTTGCTTGCTACATATTGGGAACTGTAACATTTTGTACCTCTATGCACCAAATCAGAGAACCAAAAATGTTTATCCAACTTGCATTACACTGGATTTATTAGTTTAAGTTACTTCAAGTTAGTTCGTCATGAATTTATAGCTATGTGAAAAATAACATGGTCAGAGTATTGACCATAAGAATAATGTCTTCCATCTATACTAATAACACATTATCAATTACTCAACCTAATTCTTTTCGTTCAGAAAGTAAGACATTTTTATTCTCAATTCGTTTCATTCGATTGCCATTTATTTAAATTGAATATAATAATTTTATTATGTATTCATTGATTTGCTATTTGCTGAATTAGGTACTGTCAGTCAATGAATAATGTAATTATTCATCAGATATGCATTAGTTACATTGATTGACATTTTCCGAATAGAACTTTGTGGTAGCTGCAGTTTTTCTCCCCTAAAGCTGTATGTTGAGACACACTGAAAATATATATCTCCAAACTGTGTTGTTGTAGAACTTGACGTCAGTGCGCACACACTTCCGGAGAGACATTTTGTACGTGGGGATGTGTGTACCAGAGTCAAGTACTGATCAAGATGTATCTATGGCTATGGTTGACATGCTGGAGCCTGCAGCAGCATCTCTTGGAGTACGTGCTGCCATCACAGTAGAGCCAAGGAACTGTCAGACAAGACATCGGACACCAGTCACTACTGGCGATGTGCTTTTTGGGTATGTCTCATAGTACATTCTCTTACTATTTGACAAAAGTATAACAAACAAGGAATATCTTGGAAATGGTTTACTCTATACAAAAAAATGTATTGGACATAAACTGTAGACCTACACTTGTTATGTAGTCATATTTTGTCTATCTCTTACAGCATACGTCATTCAGAATGAAGAGCACTTCTGCATACATTCCTTGAAAATTCGACAGAAACATATTATTTGAATTGTGACTCAAATGACAACATATGATTGCATGAAACTTGTTTTATTTGTCACCAGAGTCGTTTGTCCAATGGTAACTTACAATCACTTTCTCTTCTTGCAAATATACAGAGTAAGCACGTTAGTCTCCGTTGTATCAGCAATTTGTGCTGCTCGTGACTTCTCGACGATCACTGTTACACTGCTCTGACAAACTTTGCTGTTCACTGCTCCATCTAGCCGACTCATTATCAACAACTCCAATACTCATTGGTCATTTTAGTTAATTGATGGAAATTAATCATTTCCTCACACTAGCCGTGTATAGGCTAGTGTTTCAGATAGATAGAGTCAATATGAAAAATTCAATGCCATGGCCGGGATTTGAACCATGTATCATGGGATTTTTTTCATGTCGACTCTGTCTAACAAAAACCTTAGCCTGTATACGGCTAGTGTGAGGAAATGATTAATTTCCATCAATTCACTAAAATAATAGGAGTTAAATGATGAAGCCTGGAGCAGTAAGTCACCACAGGCGGTGTATTTTAAATACGAGGGCCCCTAGTGGTCTACTGGGGAAATATACCAGTCAATTGGAGAATTTAATGTACATCCGTGGTTCAAATCCTGGGCATGGTATTGAATTCTTCATGTCGACTCTATCTACTTATTGGTTAATTACTCCAGGCTAGCTTTTGTACTCCGTTTTATAGTCAGCGTTTGTGGAAGAAACCAATTTGTTATTTGTAATCAGATTTGTTTGTCACTTTCTCTTCTTGCAAATACACAGAGTAAATATACCTACAGGTTATTTTTATTAATATTGTTAGAGCTATTTCTGTTGACCAACTTTTGTTTTTAAGTTATTTTGTTGACAGATAAGCAGACAGAGATACATACTTTTTGTGATTATATTTATTTTAAATTTATATAGTGAACCTTAAAGTGTATATTTGTATTAAACTGCACATATTGGATTACTGGTTAGAAGGTAATAGTTACTCTAAAAAGGTAAAGTTTATGTTCGTGTTTTATTTTTCAGATTTGCAGTGTCTGCCCTGGTTATTGCTGTGATAGCTGGAACAGTTCTTGATAGAAGATTTAATAACAAGGACAAACAAGAAGACGACAAAATTACAGAAAAAACCACAGGTAAGTTAGTTGAAAGAAATTCCAAATAAGCTTTACTATTTTGGAATTAAGGGTTAGTAATGTCTTTGGCCCATCTTCCTGCCTATGGTGTTCCCTGGGGTCGCTATCTCAATATTGGGAAGGAATCTCTCTCTCGTCTTATTTCACTGTTCATCCCCCCCCCCTTAGTTATTTGAGGGATGACTAATGCTGCCCGACAGGGGAAAGTATGCTCTGTATTAATTTCTACTTTTGGGAGTGTTTTACGGGAGTATTGATAAATTTTAAGCTTTTCTAAGGGCACAGCCAGACCATAGCCGGGATTTGAACTACGGATCTTCCGGTCTGGTAACGTGTCAGTATGACATTCAATTTTGTACACACCTTATAGCAGCAAAATGACGTAACATATGCAAACGCAGTCCTCAAGGTCATCTGCCACACGTAAACAAACAAATGTACACGTCAAATGTCCACACAGCTGCACACTCAATTAACAACTCACTGACAACTAACACTTGCGGCCTTTTATACCTCCCTTATTGATCTGAAATGTAATCAATCGTTCGATAACAATCACACAAGGAAAGAGAAGGAACTATCTCTGTCTCTTTCTCTCTCTTTCGGCACAACAATGCCTCGGCGACAATGTAATCAGAAGGAGTCAATTGTAACTTTACATAGAAGTGACGCGATATAGGATTAGGCAGTCACGGGTTACCTACAACAGCGCGGGCAATAGTGTGCTCTCTCTCTAATTCCCGTGTTTCAAGATAAACCAGAGAAACTGTAGAGGGACCTGGTGCCAGTAACTCACTGCTTCAACAAACAGACATAAATACAGTTAATACAAGAAGAGTTCAGCAAGTAGCCGTGTTAGGAATGAAAACACCAGTTTTTTCAAACAAAAATTATTTCTCAACATAGTCGCCTTTTAGGGATATACGCTTCTCCCGACTCTCCTGCCATTTTAACCTTTCCAAAAATAAGAATTGTTAAGTTCTGCAAAATACACCTCTGTCTGCATAATGACTTCCTCATTTGATCTAAATTTTGTTCCTGCGAACCATTTGTTCATGTCTGGGGGCAGGAGAGTAAGGAGGATGTGGTAGCAATTCATGCAATTTGGCGGCAGCAACTCCGGGGTCCTATCATGGTGAAACAGAACTTTCTTCTTCGCCATATAGGCCCATGTGTCCTTCCACTTCTTGTTGAAATACACCAAAAGCTCACTGTATTATACTCCGGCCGATGGGACCGTCTTTGCCTTCTTTGGAGCAGATTCTGTATAGGCACCCAATATTTTGATTGTTGCTTGGTTTTCGGAGTATAATGATGAATCCAGGTCTCATCGACAGTGACAACTCGACCCAAAAAGTCCTTTGGATTTCGCTTGCTGTCCACTGTGAGCTAACGCGGCACCCATCAGGCTGACAGCTTATGGTCAGCCGTCGGCGGGGATCATATCAATAACTTCCTCTGTAACGCTCCTCGTCAATAGGGATATTCGACCACGTTTAAACTCGTTATGCCGTATCTAACTTTGTTACAGAAGACGACAGGTCCCTACAAACAACATCCAATTTCACTTTTATCTCCTGGCAAGTTTTCCCAGCCAATCACTGAACAATATTACACCTTTTCCATTTTAGCAAAAACATGTTAAACAACTTTTCCAAATGTCTATAAAATCCAAACTAACCTATGAAGCCACTTTAACAACGTGTAACAAATGACAGTGCACACGAGTACTCATCGAATGCCCTCGCATGTCCCGTAAATGTGTCTCTACAACCTGAAAATTGCAGTAAGATATGTGATAAGTACTGGACTATTTTTGTTTAATGAAACTATAAGATATGTACTGTCTATTTGAGATGTAAACAGTTTAGTTTCTCCAGTGACTTGCTGTAGCTCCTCATAGCTTTCAAACTGGATATAAAAATATGTTTTATTTTAAATTATTATTATTATTATTATTATTATTATTATTATTATTATTATTATTATTATTATTATTATTATTATTATTATTATTATTATTATTATTATTATTATTATTATTATTATTATTATTATTATTATTATTATTATTATTATTATTATTATTATTATTATTATTATTATTATTATTATTATTATTATTATTATTATTATTATTATTATTATTATTATTATTATTATTATTATTATTATTATTATTATTATTATTATTATTATTATTATTATTATTATTATTATTATTATTATTATTATTATTATTATTATTATTATTATTATTATTATTATTATTATTATTATTATTATTATTATTATTATTATTATTATTATTATTATTATTATTATTATTATTATTATTATTATTATTATTATTATTATTATTATTATTATTATTATTATTATTATTATTATTATTATTATTATTATTATTATTATTATTATTATTATTATTATTATTATTATTATTATTATTATTATTATTATTATTATTATTATTATTATTATTATTATTATTATTATTATTATTATTATTATTATTATTATTATTATTATTATTATTATTATTATTATTATTATTATTATTATTATTATTATTATTATTATTATTATTATTATTATTATTATTATTATTATTATTATTATTATTATTATTATTATTATTATTATTATTATTATTATTATTATTATTATTATTATTATTATTATTATTATTATTATTATTATTATTATTATTATTATTATTATTATTATTATTATTATTATTATTATTATTTTTTTTTTTTTTTTTCCTCAGCAGTACAAGAGGTGCTGCTTTGTTTCTCACTAATAAAAAACTGGAAGAAGATGGTAGTTTCCAACAGCTCAAGGACTCTGTCCTGTATAGAAGGGCTACGAACGATCTTTGCATTTATCGCAGTTCTGATGCACGCTGGGTACTTCATACTAAACGGAGCTGTAGCAAACATGGACTGGCTCGAGAAGGTAAGTTTTGTTTTGTTACTTCTGTATTTACCAGTGAGGAAGCACCGCTTACCCAAGAACTTCAGGAGAAAAAAGCCGAAGGGAAAACAATAGAAAATTCACGCTAAACAATATTTTATTTTTCAAAATTTACTCTCGAACTTCCGCGGTGCTGCGGACAATTTGACAGCTGTGTAAATTGGGGTAACCTGTTCCGCGAGCTCATTCAATACTGTATTTACGCATTCGTAACCTTGAGTACCATGGTTCGTAGGTTTCCGTAAGAAATCGGCACCCTTCGGTAGTTAGGAAGCATTGAGAAATTTTGTCACGTGAAGTCTCTGTAGCGTGTGATGAAACATGTATTTATTTATTTATTTTTTATGTGTCGCTTTTAAATACAACTAAGTATAGTGTGATCCAAATAAACCTGAACCACTTCAGTAGGCCATAACTTTTGAAACAATACTAGGACACACGTACAACTTTGGGAGAATATGATACACAATTGGGAAATTACATTACACTGTAATACAAATAAAATATTTAGTGATTATTTTCCACTTATCTTAGGAAGTTGGTGACAAAACTTCTGTCTTCTATTTTAAGACCATGTTTGGTCATTTAACCATGAAATAAATCCCGAAGTTAAATTATTAAAACAATTAAATGTTCCCATAGATTTAATAGTTTGGGAAAAAGTATTTATTCTAAAAATAAAAATCGCGTAATGAATTTTGACATACCGGCAATTGATTCTGTTTTTTAGGTTTGTTTCGTCTTCAGATGTTGGTAACACGTAAATACGTAAACACATAGTATCATTGACAACGAAGTGTGTTTGACATAGAAATATGTTTGACTGAAGATGTGGGCAAATGCTTACGAAATTAACTATCAAATAGAAGATAGAAGCTTTGTCATCAACTTCTTAAGATAAGTGGAAAATAATCACTAAATATTTTATTTGTATTATATTTATTATTCCACCCTAACTAGCTTCACTTTCTGTGTAACATTGCACTATTTACATCTCAGAGAAAATGTTGGAAGTGTCCTCCACCAGCATCTATACATGTTTGTACTCGTCTCACCATAGTCTCTCAAGTTTTACGGAGATGATGTCGAATCGAGAGGTTATTTCCAGCAAGATGGAGCAACGTGCCATACATATAATGACACCATGGAACTTCTAACCAGTTTCTTTGATAATCGAATACCCTCAAAAGGTCTGTGCACCCCATATCCCCTGACCTAACCTCGCCGGATTATTTCTTGTGGGGGTACAAGAATAGGTTACACACAATTGATGTTCTCAAGGAATCCATTCGAACCGAAATAAGTAACATTGGCGAGGATACTCTCCGTAAAACTTGAGAGAATATGGTGAGACGAGTACAAACATGTATAGATGCAAGTGGAGGACATTTCCAACATTTTCTCTGAGATGTAAATAGTGTAATGTAATCACCCAATTGTGTATTATATTCTCCCAAAGTTATACGTGTGTCCTATTATTGGTTCAAACGTAATGGTCTATTGAAATGGTTCAGTTTTATATGGATCGCAATTTATATTTCAATAGCATTGGCAATAGTATTTTACGTAGATTCTCATTGATTAGTGTCAAATTGTTGTGAAGTTTTAAGTTCTGAGCAAAATTGTGTGAATTGTATATTTTCTCCATTTAGTTGACGCGAAGTGGGCCAGCAAACGTTTGAGTGGAGAGTGACAGATGGTAGCGCGAGCAGGACCTACGCGTGACCGTACAATAGAAAGAGTACTAAAGATCAACTTTCGCCAAGCGATCAAACCAAAACGACCAGGCAATCTCACCCGTGGGCTCATTCTATTCCATCCAAAGCCTCATACGGCAAACACAATCGTGGCACTCCAGTGAGGTACTCGGCCACCTTCTATACAGTTCAGACTTCTGTCCCTATGATTATGGCCCTTTAAAAACGCTCTGAGGGGCAAACGACGTCCAGTTGTATGTGCGGAACTGGCTGTCCTCGCAGCCCTGGACATTTATGAGACAGCCATTCACCACTTTGTGTCACATTGGGACAAGTGTCTCAACAGCCAGAACCAAGTACTGGTTTCCCTGGCTTATATCGCAGCCCTGGACTTTTATGAGATAGCCATTCACCACTTTGTGTCACAGTGGGACAAGTGTCTCATCAGCCAGAACCAAGTACTACTCTCTATGGCTCACATCGCAGCCCTGGACTTTTATGAGACAGTCATTCAACACTTTGTGTCACAGTGGGACAAGTGTCTCAACAGCCAGAACCAAGTACTACTCTCTATGGCTCACATCGCAGCCCTGGACCTTTATGAGACAGTCATTCACCACTTTGTGTCACAGTGTCCCAAGTGTCTCAACAGCCAGAACCAAGTACTGGTTTCCCTGGCTCACATCGCAGCCCAGGACTTATATGAGACAGCCATTCACCACTTTGTGTCACAGTGGGACAAGTGTCTCAACAGCCAGAACCAAGTACCACTCTATCTGGCTCACATCGCAGCACTGGGACATTTATGAGACAGCCATTCATCACTTTGTGTCACAGTGGGACATGTGTCTCAACAACCAGAGCCAAGTACTGGCTTCTCTGGCTCACATCGCAGCCCTGGGACTTTTATGAGACAGCCATTCACCACCTTATGGCACAGTGGGACAAGTGTCTCAACAGCCAGAGCCAAGTACTGGTTTCTCTGGCTCACATCGCAGCCCTGTGACTTTTATGAGACAGTCATTCACCGCCTAGTGTCACAGTGGAACAAGTGTCTGAACAGCCAGAGCCGAGTACTGGTTTCTCTGGCTTACATCGCAGCCCCGGACTCTTATGAGACAGCCCTTCACTACTTGTGTCACAGTGGGACAGGTGTATCAACAGCCAGAGCCAAGTACTGGTTTATCTGGCTCACAATGCAGCCCTGGGACTTTTATGAGACAGCCGTTTACCACCATGTGTCACAGTGGAACAAGTGTCTCAACAGCCAGAGCCAAGTACTGGTTTCTCTAGCTCACAGCCCTGGGACTTTTATGAGACAGCCATTCACCGCCTTTTGTCACAGTGGGATAAGTGTCTCGACAGCCAGAGCCAAGTACTGGTTTCTCTGGCTCACATCGCAGCCCTGGGGCTTTTAAGAGACAGTCATTCACCAGCTTGTGTCACAGTGGGACATGTGTCTCAACAGCCAGATCAAGGACTGGTTTCTCTGGCTTACATCGCAGCCCGTGGACTTTTATGAGACAGCCATTCACCACCTTGTGGCACAGTGGGACAAGTGTCTCAACAGCCAGAGCCAAGTACTGGTTTCCCTGGCTTATATCGCAGCCCTGGACTTTTATGAGATAGCCATTCACCACTTTGTGTCACAGTGGGACAAGTGTCTCATCAGCCAGAACCAAGTACCACTCTCTATGGCTCACATCGCAGCCCTGGACTTTTATGAGACAGCCATTCAACACTTTGTGTCAGAGTGGCCCAAGTGTCTCAACAGCCAGAACCAAGTACTGGTTTACCTGGCTCACATCGCAGCCCAGGACTTATATGAGACAGCCATTCACCACTTTGTGTCATAGTGGGACAAGTGTCTCAACAGCCAGAACCAAGTACCACTCTATCTGGCTCACATCGCAGCCCTGGGACATTTATGAGACAGCCATTCACCACTTTGTGTCACAGTGGGACAAGTGTCTCAACAGCCAGAACCAAGTACCACTCTATCTGGCTCACATCGCAGCCCTGGGACATTTATGAGACAGCCATTCACCACTTTGTGTCACAGTGGGACATGTGTCTCAACAACCAGAGCCAAGTACTGGTTTCTCTGGCTCACATCGCAGCCCTGGGACTTTTATGAGACAGCCATTCACCACCTTATGGCACAGTGGGACAAGTGTCTCAACAGCCAGAGCCAAGTACTGGTTTCTCTGGCTCACATCGCAGCCCTGGGACTTTTATGAGACAGTCATTCACCGCCTAGTGTCACAGTGGAACAAGTGTCTGAACAGCCAGAGCCGAGTACTGGTTTCTCTGGCTTACATCGCAGCCCCGGACTCTTATGAGACAGCCCTTCACCAACTTGTGTCACAGTGGGACATGTGTATCAACAGCCAGAGCAAAGTACTGGTTTCTCTGGCTCACAATGCAGCCCTGGGACTTTTATGAGACAGCCGTTTACCACCATGTGTCACAGTGGAACAAGTGTCTCAACAGCCAGAGCCAAGTACTGGTTTCTCTAGCTCCCATCGCAGCCCTGGGACTTTTATGAGACAGCCATTCACCGCCTTTTGTCACAGTGGGATAAGGGTCTCGACAGCCAGAGCCAAGTACTGGTTTCTCTGGCTCACATCGCAGCCCTGGGACTTTTATGAGACAGCCATTCACCGCCTTGTGTCACAGTGGGACAAGTGTCTCAACAGCCAGAACCAAGTACTGGTTTCTCTGGCTCACATCGCAGCTCTGGGACTTTTATGAGACAGCCATTCACCACCTTGTGGCACAGTAGGTTAAGTGTCTCAACAGCCAGAGCCAAGTACTGGTTTCTCTAGCTCACATTGCAGCCCTGTGACTTTTGTGGGACATTCATTCACCACCTTGTGTCACAGTCGGACATGTGTCTCAACAACCAGAGCCAAGTACTGGTTTCTTTCGCTTACCTCGCAGCCCTTGGACTTTTATGAGACAGCCATTCTCCACCTTGTGGCACAGTGGGACAAGTGTCTCAACAGCCAGAACCAAGTACTGGTTTCTCTGGCTCACATCGCAGATCTGGGACTTTTATGAGACAGCCATTCACCACCTTGTGTCACAGTAGGTTAAGTGTCTCAACAGCCAGAGCCAAGTACTGGTTTCTCTAGCTCACATTGCAGCCCTGTGACTTTTGTGGGACATTCATTCACCACCTTATGTCACAGTGGGACAAGTGTCTCAACAACCAGAGCCAAGTACTGGTTTCTCTGGCTCACATCGCAGCCCTGGGACTTTTATGAGACAGCCATTCACCACCTTGTGTTATAGTGGGACAAGTGTCTCAACAACCAGAGCCAAGTACTGGTTTCTCTGGCTCACATCGCAGCCCTGGGACTTTTATGAGACAGCCGTTCACCACCTTGTGGCACAATGGGACAAGTGTCTCAACAGCCAGAGCCAAGTACTGGTTTCTCTAGCTCCCATCGCAGCCCTGGGACTTTTATGAGACAGGCATTCACCGCCTTGTGTCACAGTGGGACATGTGTATCAACAGCCAGAGCCAGGTACTGGTTTCTCTGGCTCACATCGCAGCCCTGGGACTTTTATGAGACAGCCATTCACCACCTTGTGTTACAGTGGGAGAAGTGTCTCAACAACCAGGGACTAGTACTGGTTTCTCTGGCTCACATTGCAGCCCTGGGACTTTTATGAGACAACCATTCACCACCTTGTGTTACAGTGGGAGAAGTGCCTCAACAACCAGGGCCGAGTACTGGTTTCTCTGGCTCACATTGCAGCCCTGGGACTTTTATGAGACAGCCATACACCACCTTATGGCACAGTGGGACAAGTGTCTCAACAACCAGAGCCAAGTACTGGTTTCTCTGGCTCACATCGCAGCCCTGGGACTTTTATGAGACAGCCATTCACCACCTTGTGTTATAGTGGGACAAGTGTCTCAACAACCAGAGCCAAGTACTGGTTTCTCTGGCTCACATCGCAGCCCTGGGACTTTTATGAGACAGCCGTTCACCACCTTGTGGCACAGTGGGACAAGTGTCTCAACAGCCAGAGCCAAGTACTGGTTTCTCTAGCTCCCATCGCAGCCCTGGGACTTTTATGAGACAGCCATTCACCGCCTTGTGTCACAGTGGGACATGTGTATCAACAGCCAGAGCCAGGTACTGGTTTCTCTGGCTCACATCGCAGCCCTGGGACTTTTATGAGACAGCCGTTCACCACCTTGTGTCACAGTGGAACAAGTGTCTCAACAGGCAGAGCCAAGTACTGGTTTCTCTAGCTCCCATCGCAGCCCTGGGACTTTTATGAGACAGCCGTTCACCACCTTGTGGCACAGTGGAACAAGTGTCTCAACAACCAGAGCCAAGTACTGGTTTCTCTAGCTCCCATCGCAGCCCTGGGACTTTTATGAGACAGCCATTCACCACCTTGTGTCACAGTGGAACAAGTGTCTCAACAGCAAGAGCCAAGTACTGGTTTCTCTGGCTCACATTGCAGCCCTGGGACTTTTATGAGACAGCCGTTCACCACCTTGTGGCACAGTGGAACAAGTGTCTCAACAACCAGAGCCAAGTACTGGTTTCTCAAGCTCCCATCGCAGCCCTGGGACTTTTATGAGACAGCCATTCACCACCTTGTGTCACAGTGGGACATGTGTATCAACAGCCAGAGCCAGGTACTGGTTTCTCTGGCTCACATCGCAGCCCTGGGACTTTTATGAGACAGCCGTTCACCACCTTGTGTCACAGTGGAACAAGTGTATCAACAGCCAGAGCCAGGTACTGGTTTCTCTAGCTCACATCGCAGCCCTGGGACTTTTATGAGACAGCCGTTCACCACCTTGTGGCACAGTGGAACAAGTGTCTCAACAGCCAGAGCCAGGTACTGGTTTCTCTAGCTCACATCGCAGCCCTGGGACTTTTTTGAGACAGCCGTTCATCACCTTGTGTCACAGTGGAACAAGTGTCTCAACAGCCAGAGCCAGGTACTGGTTTCTCTAGCTCACATCGCAGCCCTGGGACTTTTATGAGACAGCCGTTCACCACCTTGTGTCACAGTGGAACAAGTGTCTCAACAGCCAGAGTCAAGTACTGGTTTCTCTGGCTCACATCGCAGCCCTGGAACTTTTATGAGACAGCCGTTCACCACCTTGTGTCACAGTGGAACAAGTGTATCAACAGCCAGAGCCAGTACTGGTTTGTCTGGCTCACATCGCTGCCCAAGTGTTTTATGGGAGAGCCATTCACCACCTTGTGTCACAGTGGGACAAGTGCCTCAACAACCAGAGCCAGGTACTGGTTTCTCTGGCTCACATCGCAGCCCTGGGACTTTTATGAGACAGCCGTTCACCAACTTGTGTCACAGTGGGACATGTGTATCAACAGCCAGAGCCAGGTACTGGTTTCTCTGGCTCCCATCGCAGCCCTGGGACTTTTATGAGACAGCCGTTTACCAACATGTGTCACAGTGGAACAAGTGTCTCAACAGCCAGAGCCAGGTACTGGTTTCTCTGGCTCACATCGCAGCCCTGGGACTTTTATGAGACAGCTGTTCACCACTTTGTGTCACAGTGGAACAAGTGTCTCAACAGCCAGAGCCAAGTACTGGTTTCTCTAGCTCCCATCGCAGCCCTGGGACTTTTATGAGACAGCCATTCACCGCCTAGTGTAACAGTGGAACAAGTGTCTCAACAGCCAGAGCCGAGTACTGGTTTCTCTAGCTCCCATCGCAGCCCTGGGACTTTTATGAGACAGCCATTCACCGCCTAGTGTCATAGTGGAACAAGTGTCTCAACAGCCAGAGCCAAGTACTGGTTTCTCTAGCTCCCATCGCAGCCCTGGGACTTTTATGAGACAGTCATTCACCGCCTAGTGTCACAGTGGAACAAGTGTCTCAACAGCCAGAGCCGAGTACTGGTTTCTCTGGCTTACATCGCAGCCCTGGACTCTTATGAGACAGCCCTTCACCAACTTGTGTCACAATGGGACAGGTGTATCAACAACCAGAGCCAAGTACTGGTTTCTCTGGCTCACAATGCAGCCCTGGGACTTTTATGAGACAGCCGTTTACCACCTTGTCTCACAGTGGAACATGTGTCTCACCAAGTACTGGTTTCTCTGGCTCACATAGCAGCTCTGGGACTTTTATGAGACGGCCATTCACCACCTTGTGGCGCAGTGGAACAAGTGTCTCAACAACCAGAGCCAAGTACTGGTTTCTCTGGTTCACATCGCAGCCTTTGGCTTTTATGAGACGGCCATTCACCGCCTTGTGTCACAACGGGACAACGGCCAGGGCCAATACTTCTAAAATACAGCTACTGGTTTCTCTGGCTCGTTTCTTTTTGAACGCATCTTATATTGTCGTTTGCAATTTGATAGTTTAGCTACAGTGACCTATTTACAAGTCTGGACGTACACAGTGTTTACGGTGTGATACGTTTGTCTTTTGTTTTCAGGCGTATGGAGACCGTTACCGTGTCATGTTAGTCCACGTACATACACATATCGTCAGCTTTATTTGTCTTAGTGGCTTCTTGGCAGGATATACTTCAACAAAGAGAATGACAACCAGAGAGTTTACATTGACAGATTATATTCAAACAATTCGTCGCCGTTACTTGAGGTATGTATGTGTCAACATGAACGGAATTGTAGATCTTTGGTAATCCATTAATTAATATAATGGCCATTCCAGGCTTCAGGAACAGAAGGTGTATGTTGGACAAATGGGACACTGCCTCAACCTGAACTCAGCTGTAGGTCAATATTTTATAGAGTATTATACAGATATAACAATTTGTAACAAAAGCCTCACTTAGCTTAAGAAAATGATGTTAATTCTTCTAATTGATATCGAACTTCTGTCCGCATCTTCAGTCAAAGAAAACCACAGGAGAAAACGATTTCGTTGTTAAGGAAGTTGCTATGTTATTATGTTTTTTCAGTATTACCAAAATCTGAAAACGAAACAAGCTTAAAAATTGAATCAACTGCTGGTATTTCAAAATTCATTGCACGATGTTTATTTTTTAATATAAATATCTTTTCCCAAACCATTAAATCTATCGGACCATTTAATTGTTGTAATAATTTAACTTCAGGATTTATTTCATGGTTAAATGACCAAAAATGATCTGCTACGGCCGATTTTTCAGTCTGTTTATACTTAATGTTACGAAAAGTACTTTCGTTCTCGTTTCCAAATTACGTTTCGTCTTACCAACATAAACCTGATCACAATCGAAACAATTAAATTGTTAAATAACAGATTTTTTACTATAAGGAATTTCATCTTTTTTAGAGATATGTAGTAAATTCTTAATACTATCGTATATTTGTTTTGAGGAACCAAAGTTATACCAAACTCTTTAAAAACTTTTGAAATTGTTTATTAAACCAAGGATATTAAGTAAATTTTTTAAAATTATCTGTAATCGTCTTTTATTTGTTAAGGGTAGAAATATCATTAACAGTTTTTTTATATTTAAATTTTTCAATCTTCTTTAACAACGAATTTGTTTTCTCCTGTGGTTTTCTTTGACTGAAGATGCGGACAAGAGTTCGTGAAATCGACATCAATTAGAAAGAAGAATTAACACCATTTTCTTAAGCTAAGTGAAGCTTTTGTTATAAATTGTTATATTTGTATAATATTCATTGCTTCACTATAGCTAGCTTCATTTTCTACGTGATCATTGTATAGAGTATGTTGAACATATGGCTGCACAGAATAGAGGACTTTGGCCACTCCTTCACGAAGTCTCATCTTTTTCATACAGGGAGGTCAAAATTAGTTGCAGGGCTTGAAAATTCTACACAAAATTGCTAATACATGAAAGTGCCCTGGTTAGATTATTGGGAGGTTATGACCCCACAAGATGCTGACTGAAACCGTTCCAGGTAACATCAGAGCAGCAAAAGCTGAACTACGCGTTTGCTGTCATAACTAACCTAATCAAATTTTCCAACATAACAAAACACCAGGTGCATTAGATTTTGTATCCCATCCATCATCCTGAGGAATATAAAAGTTACCTCTTAACCCACAAGCTAAAAGCCCCATACCTTTCGACCAAATCCCGCTCAAAAATCCTTAAGGGGAGAAGATACCTTAAAAATGATGAAAATATCATTTTTTTTGCTCACTTTCATTGTTTGAAGTGTGTTTTATATGACTATAAATTTTTTTGCACCAGAAACTTATTTAAAGGGCCTAAAATGACATGCTGCAGAGTAGGTCACGCATCCTTTTCAATCTCTGCCTCCTCTTCGAACTTTCTCTGATATTTTACGTTTAGGAATACTTTCTTTTACACTTTCAGCTATTGGAAAACCTGCTTGTGTTTGCTTTTTCACTTTTGTTTTTGCATCCTATGGTGCTAAATGTGTGTTTTGTTATTGAACGAGGAAAATGACTAGATCTTCGGCTGAATTTTTCAGGGAAAGGTCTGGAGGGCGTGGTAGAAAAAAGAAAGGCAAATATAAATAATGAAAACTGTGAATATAACTCAGTACTTGAAAACTGAACAACACCCAGGGATGATCAAAGTGTTAGGTTAGGGAATTCAACTCCACGTGATTGTGTTGTTCCAAATAGTTCTAAAGAAATGGACCAATATCGTGTTACCAAGTCTGATCTGGAGCCAGAAGACATCTAAACTCATTTTCCCGTAACTTTTGTTTTTGTAAGACTTATGTACCTTTTATTTGAAACTACTTATTCTAGAACAATAAATGTTCACTCACTGTTTCCCTGATACATATCTACGAGGTACGTCCAGAAAGTATGTTCTGTTTGGTAATAAAATTAAATTGTGTTCAGATACACAAAAATTATATATTGCACAAAATTTTACAACTCTTAAACTACTTTTCCACATAACTGCCGAAATTTTACAAGCATTTGTCATAGCGAGGCACAAGTTTTTGTATACCTTCTTCAAAGAAGTTTGCCGCCTGTGTCTTCAACCAGTTGGAAACATTTTCTTTCAGCTCTTTGTATTGTTGAAGTGTTGACTGCCAAGGAAAGATTTGAGATGCAAAAACAGATGAAAGTTGCTAGGAGCGAGGTCGGGGCTGTTCGGAGGGTGGTCAAACACGTCCCAGCCAAATCCCTGTACGATGTTTTTCGTCGCATTTGCAGTGTGTGGTCGTGCGTTGTCGTGAAGAAACACAACACCTTTTGACAGCATTCCTCGGCGCTTATTCTGTATTGCGCCGCGCAATTTCCTAAGTGTCTCGGAATAAACATCTGCTTTCATTGTTTGACCACGCAGTAAGAAATCAATGACTAAGATGCCCTTCCACTGAGCACATCATTTTTCGAGGTGTCAAGATTTGTTTCGGCTTAACCTTTGCTGGGGATGAGGTGTGCCTCCATTCCATTGATTGACGCTTACTTTCAGGGGTGTCATACTTTCATCTCCTGTGACTATCTGTGTCAGAAACTCTTCGCCGCCTTCATCATAAAGGGTCAAAAACTGAAGTGCACTACGCATCCGTTTTGTTTTGAGTTGCTCAGTAAGAATCTTTGGCACCCAACGTGAGCAACGTTTACGAAATTTCACTTTTTCGGTAACAATTTCATGAACTAGTGATGGTGATATTTGGGGAAATTCCATAGCGAGAGCACTAATTGTAAACTTGCGGTTTTCCTGGATCTTGTCATCAATCGCGTGAACCAGTTCTTCTGTAACCAAAGATGGAGGCCCACTTCGTTCTTCATCGTGCACTTCACTACGTCCTTCATTGAATTGTCGGGCCCATCTTCTCACCATTGTATCACTGACCACATTTTGTCCGTAAACATCGCAAATCTGCCGATAAATTTCAATTGGTTTCACTTTCCTAGCATTCAGAAAACGAATCACAGATCTGATTTCACAAGCGGCGGAATTTTCAATCAACACCGACATTGTAAACAAGCACAACAAAGCGTACATGGCTGACAGCGACCTCACAATGGCGATACAGAGCGTCTACCGCGCATGTGCGGAACTGCGATCGCAGCGCTACAGCGGAGATAACGTGAAACAGAACTTACTTTCTTGGCGCCCCTTGTATAAACTGACATTTTTTCAACACTTAGATGTTATTATCACGGAAACTGATAATTTTTATTCTTCACAAGTGCACCAAAAACTTTATTATTAAAAAATTATTACAGTTACATGTTTAATGCCACATACTCACAAAATGTTGTTTTATTGCCCAATAATGTAAGTATATGTGATAAAAATCATTGCTGTATTATTTATAGTTCTACAGAAAAGGTGCATTGAAAATGTCAAATTTAACATGGCGGAGATAAAAGGTTCCTTCTCTCCTTAATGGATGGGCACGCAACAAAAGTCTTCTGACTGTATACTGTTACTAGCACTACAGAAGGACAGACGGACGAGTTTTCTCATACAGTTCCTGAAGAAGGTCCTGGAGCTTGGAATGGCTGATCAGTAATAACACTTGCAGAGAAAGTTTTAAATTTTACATAGATCTGGGATTATTTTAAGTTTATGTTGGAGATCCTTCCTATTAAGTTTCTGACAGGAAGGAAGATATTTTTCATCACGCTTTTAAATTATGTTTTAACTGTTTCGTTGCTTATGTTTCAGGTTCACCCCAGTAGCTATCACACTTGTTGCAATGGCAGCTACGTGGTTAAATCACTTTGGTTCAGGTCCACTATGGCCAAAAATAGTCACAGCAGAAGTGGAGAACTGCAGACGTTACTGGTGGACCAATCTGTTTTATATCAATAATTACGTCCATTCTGGCAGATTGGTAAGTTGTAATAATGTTTAGTCATGTGATTTAAGTCTGAAGGTTTACAAGGGGATGTTGCAAAGTTTTAACTGTCACCCTTTAAATATGTGATAGAGAGTTTGTGTTGATATGTACTTGTTAGTTCTGTACGTAGTCAGCATCCAGATTTACACATTTTCCCCTGCGTTTCTTGACCTTCCGGATACCTTGACTGTAGAAGTGTGCAGAATTTGCTTTAAACCACTCCTCCATTTATTAATGACGTCATTTGTGTTGTCAAATCGGCGACCACACAACACATTTTTCATTTCCGGGAACAAGAAGAAGTCACTTGGTGCGAGATCGGGTGAATAAGGTCTCAAAACCACATTCCTTTGTTTTGTCAACTGCAACTTGAAATGAATGAGCTGGTGCATTGTCAGACAGAAGAGAGCATACCGGTTCGATTCTTAATCAGATCTGCTCGTAACTTGTCCAGAACATTGCAGTAGTATCTGCCAGTGATGGTTTGACCCTTGGCAAAATAATCTGTAAGGATGACTCCACGACAGCATGACTTTCCCAGCTGACTTTTGCACCTCTGCCTTTTTGGGAGGGTAATGTTTTCATTTCATGATCATAGTTTTTGTCTCTGGATCATACTGATAGATCCAGGTTTCATCCATGGTTACCGACGATCAAAAAATCATCTTCATCCTGTCCCAACAGTATCAATATCTGTCTTGAAAGGTCACGCCGTGTTTGCTTTCCGAAAGGGGTTAGCAAATGTGCAGACACCTTAGACATGGCAGTTCGTCCACACAGATGTGTCTCATTCATGATCATTTGGATGGTTGCTCGTCTGTCTTCCAGTATTAAACACTCCACTTTCTTCACTGTGACAGCTGACGGTCTACCAGCTTTCGGCTCATCTGTCAGGGACATGCGACCAGTTTGAAAATTCCCTTTCCATCTCACAATAGTGCCATACGATGGGCAATCATTTCCATAAACAGCCGTCCTCTCGTCATGGATAACCCGGGAAGTTTTGCTCTTGATCACACTACGAGCCTCAATTTTCTCCATCTTACACCTCAGTCACTTTTGGCACTCACTGTAAATAAACAGCAGGACTCAAATCAGTGAAACTATCAACATCATGTCCCGAGGGATCAATGATGACACTGAAAAATTTTCATCACTCTATCATAAAAACTACCAGGTGATCACTAAAACTTTACAACATCCTCTCGTACGGCAGACCAATGACTACTAGTCCCTAGCCCTGGAGAACAAGCAGACCAATGACTACTCGTCACTGGCCTTGGAGAACAAGCAGATCAATGACTACTCGTCACTGGCCTTGGAGAACAAGCAGATCAATGACTACTAGTCCCTGGCCCTGGAGAACAAGCAGACCAATGACTACTAGTCACTGGCCCTGGAGAACAAGCAGATCAATGACTACTAGTCACTGGCCTTGGAGAACAAGCAGACCAATGACTACTAGTCCCTGGCCCTGGAGAACAAGCAGATCAATGACTACTAGTCACTGGCCCTGGAGAACAAGCAGACCAATGACCACTAGTCACTGGCCCTGGAGAACAAGCAGATCAATGACTACTCGTCACTGGCCCTGGAGAACAAGCAGACCAATGACTACTAGTCCCTGGCCCTGGAGAACAAGCAGATCAATGACTACTAGTCACTGGCCTTGGTGAACAAGCAGATCAATGACTACTAGTCCCTGGCCTTGGAGAACAAGCAGACCAATGACCACTAGTCACTGGCCTTGGAGAACAAGCAGATCAATGACTACTAGTCCCTGGCCTTGGAGAACAAGCAGACCAATGACTACTAGTCACTGGCCTTGGAGAACAAGCAGATCAATGACTACTAGTCCCTGGCCTTGGAGAACAAGCAGATCAATGACTACTAGTCACTGGCCCTGGAGAACAAGCAGACCAATGACTACTAGTCCCTGGCCTTGGAGAACAAGCAGATCAATGACTACTCGTCACTGGCCTTGGAGAACAAGCAGATCCAATGACTACTAGTCACTGGCCTTGGAGAACAAGCAGATCAATGACTACTAGTCACTGGCCCTGGAAAACAAGCAGATCAATGACTACTCGTCACTGGCCTTGGAGAACAAGCAGATCAATGACTACTAGTCACTGGCCTTGAAGAACAAGCAGATCAATGACTACTAGTCCCTGGCCTTGGAGAACAAGCAGATCAATGACTACTCGTCACTGGCCTTGGAGAACAAGCAGATCAATGACTACTAGTCACTGGCCTTGGAGAACAAGCAGATCAATGACTACTCGTCACTGGCCTTGGAGAACAAGCAGATCAATGACTACTAGTCACTGGCCTTGGAGAACAAGCAGATCAATGACTACTAGTCACTGGCCTTGAAGAACAAGCAGATCAATGACTACTAGTCACTGGCCTTGGAGAACAAGCATGTCAATGACTACTAGTCACTGGCCTTGGAGAACAAGCAGATCAATGACTACTAGTCACTGGCCTTGGAGAACAAGCAGATCAATGACTACTAGTCACTGACCTTGGAGAACAAGCAGATCAATGACTACTAGTCACTGGCCTTGAAGAACAAGCAGATCAATGACTACTCGTCACTGGCCTTGGAGAACAAGCAGATCAATGACTACTAGTCACTGGCCTTGGAGAACAAGCAGATCAATGACTACTAGTCACTGGCCTTGAAGAACAAGCAGATCAATGACTACTCGTCACTGGCCTTGGAGAACAAGCAGATCAATGACTACTAGTCACTGGCCTTGGAGAACAAGCAGACCAATGACTACTAGTCACTGGCCCTGGAGAACAAGCAGATCAATGACTACTAGTCACTGGCCTTGGAGAACAAGCAGATCAATGACTACTCGTCACTGGCCTTGGAGAACAAGCAGATCAATGACTACTAGTCACTGGCCTTGGAGAACAAGCAGACCAATGACTACTAGTCACTGGCCCTGGAGAACAAGCAGATCAATGACTACTAGTCACTGGCCCTGGAGAACAAGCAGATCAATGACTACTAGTCACTGGCCCTGGAGAACAAGCAGATCAATGACTACTCGTCACTGGCCTTGGAGAACAAGCAGATCAATGACTACTAGTCACTGGCCTTGGAGAACAAGCAGACCAATGACTACTAGTCACTGGCCCTGGAGAACAAGCAGACCAATGACTACTAGTCACTGGCCCTGGAGAACAAGCAGATCGATGACTACTCGTCACTGGCCTTGGAGAACAAGCAGATCAATGACTACTAGTCACTGGCCTTGGAGAACAAGCAGATCAATGACTACTAGTCACTGGCCTTGGAGAACAAGCAGATCAATGACTACTAGACACTGGCCTTGGAGAACAAGCAGATCAATGACTACTAGTCACTGGCCTTGGAGAACAAGCAGATCAATGACTACTAGTCACTGGCCTTGGAGAACAAGCAGATCAATGACTACTAGTCACTGGCCTTGGAGAACAAGCAGATCAATGACTACTAGTCACTGGCATTGGAGAACAAGCAGATCAATGACTACTCGTCACTGGCCTTGGAGAACAAGCAGATCAATGACTACTAGTCACTGGCCTTGGAGAACAAGCAGATCAATGACTACTAGTCACTGACCTTGGAGAACAAGCAGATCAATGACTACTAGTCACTGGCCTTGGAGAACAAGCAGATCAATGACTACTCGTCACTGGCCTTGGAGAACAAGCAGATCAATGACTACTAGTCACTGGCCTTGGAGAACAAGCAGACCAATGACTACTAGTCACTGGCCCTGGAGAACAAGCAGATCAATGACTACTAGTCACTGGCATTGGAGAACAAGCAGATCGATGACTACTCGTCACTGGCCTTGGAGAACAAGCAGATCAATGACTACTAGTCACTGGCCTTGGAGAACAAGCAGATCAATGACTACTAGTCACTGGCCTTGGAGAACAAGCAGATCAATGACTACTAGACACTGGCCTTGGAGAACAAGCAGATCAATGACTACTAGTCACTGGCCCTGGAGAACAAGCAGATCAATGACTACTAGTCACTGGCCTTGGAGAACAAGCAGATCAATGACTACTAGTCACTGGCCTTGGAGAACAAGCAGATCAATGACTACTAGTCACTGGCATTGGAGAACAAGCAGATCAATGACTACTCGTCACTGGCCTTGGAGAACAAGCAGATCAATGACTACTAGTCACTGGCCTTGGAGAACAAGCAGATCAATGACTACTAGTCACTGGCCTTGGAGAACAAGCAGATCAATGACTACTAGTCACTGGCCCTGGAAAACAAGCAGATCAATGACTACTCGTCACTGGCCTTGGAGAACAAGCAGATCAATGACTACTAGTCACTGGCCTTGGAGAACAAGCAGACCAATGACTACTAGTCCCTGGCCTTGGAGAACAAGCAGATCAATGACTACTAGTCACTGGCCTTGGAGAACAAGCAGATCAATGACTACTAGTCACTGGCCTTGGAGAACAAGCAGATCAATGACTATTAGTCACTGCCTTGGAGAACAAGCAGATCAATGACTACTAGTCACTGGCCTTGGAGAACAAGCAGATCAATGACTACTAGTCACTGGCCTTGGAGAACAAGCAGATCCAATGACTACTAGTCACTGGCCTTGGAGAACATACAAGTTTCTGAATGGCATAAATGGTTTCGGGAGTGCTAAAATGACCTCGCAGATGCTCCACACTTCAGAAGGCATCAACTTCGAAAACTGAAACCATTTTCAACACAATTGATGTTTATATTGCAGGAAGACCGTAAATAAAGACTGGAGATCTACTGAAGACATTGTAAAAAATGTTCTAGGGCATAGTAAAGTTGCAGCAAAAAGAGAGCCTTGCAGGGACGGTTCTTCCTTGACGCGTTTGAATCACTGAGTCATCTACTAGTTTTTTAATAGCTTACATGGTTATGTTTTATGCTCTAGCATTTAATTTGCCTTTATAAATGATCTCCAAATTATATTTTGTAATGGAGCTGCTCTCTTGGGGCTCGCGTGTCGATAATGCAGCTAGCTTACTTCCCGACAAGTGGTTCGTTATTAAAAGGCCAAGGTTGTTGTTGTTGTTGTTAGGTTATTTTTAAGACGCTACTGCCAGCCTATTGAGACGGCTACTGCGTCTGAATATAACGTTGAACCCAGGAAGCTCTGATTTCCGTGGTGTAAATACTAACGGCAGTGTTATCTTACTACAGCTTCATTCTTGTCCTCGTTGTAAATCGGAATAATGCCTTGCATATTGGTCCTGAGTAAGGTATTAGTAGTGATGGGAGCTGATATGGTCCCACAGGATGAATGCGTGTTATGTCATGTAGTAATTTCAAGGTGTCGGCACGTCTTACTGGGCAAGCGAAGAAGGTGGTTATCTCGTCGCCCTATTCTTAGGAGGTACACCGGTGTTAATGCCACTTGAAATAGTATTCTGAAATATAGTGAAATACGGCGTGTTAATAAAAGTACTCAAGGCGTTACTACGCTGTCCGGCTGGGCAGGTTGTCTTTGTGTTATTGTGTCATATTCCTCGCTATCTCTGTTGGTGGTATGAGGTATTCGTTTGATACCGGTTTATTAATAGTGGCTTCTCGCACTGCCTCATCCACTCTCTCGTTTCCAAGAATTCCCACATGGCTCGGAATCCATATAAGTTCGATCTCTGTCGTCGGTGGTAAAATTTCCAACAGGTTTCGTATAATTATCTCATATATGGGTCGTTTTACCCCCTTCACTGACCGTAACACTTGTGGTGAGTGAGGAGAGAGGCAGAATGTATTGCTGGTTACCATGGTTACGAATTTGATTCATAGAAGCCGTATATGTTGCCAACATAATACAGGACCTTCTTCATATTTTTTCGTTTATTTGAAAAGAAATTGTTGGTAGAAGTGGTAACCGGCTTGAAGCGAGCCCGCGTGTCATGTGCTTCTGTTTATTATCACTTTGGATCCTGCGTAAAAACATAATTTTTTATGTGATCAGTGTCTGATACGTGAAGTGATTAATATTCCATATTTAACGGATTTACAATGAATCCAACACACGACTTGATGTGTTCCATTCTCCAAACACCCTTTACTTTATGAAGAAATGATAACAAACGCGTCGTGGTAAATGTCGGTAGGCCAACACCAGTGTTATGTTTACAAAAACTTTCTGGCGGAGCATCTCCAAAATTCACCAGGAAATTTAAGAATCGTTGGTAAGAGGAACGTAATTATGTCGGATTGAAGGAGCTGAGAAAAAGCACTAGCAACATTACAGACGCTTTTCGGGAAAGCTCACGTCTATATATTGTAAAATACAACGCTTTAATGCAATATCCCATTAGGGAAGTGGACATAATGAAAGCGAGAACTCTTTAAATAAAGGTAATACTACAGAACTTTTGGATTCATATACAGAGGGAAGCCCCGTCGTAGCTCGAAACCACTATTGCAGTATAAAATCCGTTTTTGCGATGCTCATTTTGCGAATTTAGGTTAGGCAATTTTCCAAGTCCAGAGCCGCGCCTGGAGCCTTGTGAGACCAACAGAAGGCTCACCATGTGATGGCATGTCAGCAATAGAAGTGAGAACCAAATCTTTTGAACAAAGTCATCACGTACGACAAATTCTGACAAAGACAAAACAGCACAGTGCGCAGTGGAAACATCCTACAAGTCTAAGACCCCAAACGGCCAAATTTCAATAAAATGCAGGAAAAGTCACGCATCTTGTCTTTTTTGATATGTAAGTCATCGTGTACTATCACGCGATTGTGAAGTACTGAGAATTATGGCAAAAAGACTACATGTCACTCAAATGGGAGGAATCCTTCATTAGAATAATGCACTGACTCGTCAAAGACTCAAGAAACAGTCATTGAGGTGGCGCCACTGCCATGTGACTTACAACTGTTTCCTGTAGTGAAAATAGAACTTTAATACTGATCAAGAGGTAAACAATAACATTTTAAATGTACTGAACAGACTAACTACGAGATGCTACACGAAGTATTTGAACATTGAGCTGATCACTGGAGTCATTATTCTCTGTCATGGAATTTGAATGAAGGACAGCAGCATTTTCCAATAAAGAAGTAATTTCGGTTATTTTTGACAACCCTGTATATACATATATAATAATTTGTAACTTAAAAAAGTTCACTTATCTTTTAAGAAATGATGACAGTTTTCTTATAAATTGACCAGGATCACGATTTCGTGAATAAATCATTCACATCATCAGCTCGAACCATCAACAATGTCGTTGTTAACATTACCGTCGCTAGGTGTCACTCTTTATTTTAGTACTACCAACATCTGAAAATGAAACAAATTTAAAAACAGAATTGACTACTACTATTTCAAAATTCATTACGCGATGTTTCTTTTTTAAAATAAATATCTTTTCCCAAACTATAAAATCTATCGGGACATTTAATTGTTTTATAATTTAACTTCAGAATTTATATTATGGTTAAATAACCAAAAACGATCTGCTATGGCCAATTTATCGGTTTGTTTACACTTAATGTTATGAAAATGTTCTTTTATTCTGCTTTCTAAATTACGTTTTATCTTTCCAATATAAACTTTATCACAATCGTAACAACTAAATTGATAAATACCAGATTTTTTTATTATTAGGAGTTTTATCTTTTTTAGAGAAATGCAATAAATGTTTAATACTATATTGTATTATTATTCTGTTCATTACTACTGCATTACTTTAATCATTATTGTATTATTTAACTACTATTGTATTATTTAATTACTATTGTATTATTCATAATTGTATTACTCATAAGAAATGTATTATTCTTATGGGTACAAATTTGACGAAGCCATGAATATTGTATATTCCTAAGGTGAATAAAACTATCTATCTATCTATTTATTTTGAGGAACTTAAGTTATACCAAACTCTTTAAAAAAATGTTGAAAATGTTTATTAACCCAAGGATGGAAGTAAATTTTTTAAAATTATAATCATCTTTTATTTTTCTAAGGGTAGAAGTATCATTAACAGTTTTTTTTATGCTTAAATTTTTCAACTTTTTATGTATAAAGTCTTTATTAAAACCATTAATTAAAGCAGTATTAATAATATATTTATATTCTTTATTAAATTCCTCTTTATTCATTGGTATATTTATTAATCTATAAATCAAAGTATTGAAAGTACAAAAAATTATAAAAAAAATTATAAAATTTCTTTTTACATACATTTTTTGTACAGTTGAACAATCACTCCAAGCATTACACCATGTGTCTCTATGCTGGCATGTTGCAGACTGTTACTTCTTGTAGCTTCTCAAATGTCTGTGTCTAGGAATTACTGCTTATTCTTAACTCTGATTATTCTAATTCATTTTAAGCAAATGAGCAAAATAAGTTTTCTAGCTTTAATAAATTCAAAGGTTGTTAGTAATGCTTGTCTCTGATATCTTGGTGTTTATGAGAAGGATAACAATATGCCATTGTTTTTATTGTGGTTTACAACCAAGAATATTCATAATGACACATTTATTTCAATAATTGTTTTTTCTTTTCAGTGCCTTATTCACACATGGTACATCGCTTCAGATTTTCAAAATTACGTTGTAACCTTGTTTGTGTTGATGATGGTGCACAAGAGCCAGAAATGGGGCAAAGTCATTACTGGAATTGCTCTTTTCACTTACGTCATAGTCCCATTTCTACAGACATACATTGAGAGACTTGATCCCACATTTCTCTACCTTCCAGAGTAAGTTATACATTTAAGTTAATTCATGGAAATTAAACATTTCTTCTCATTAGCCCTATATAGGCTAAGGTTTTAGACATATAGAGTCAAACTGAAAAATTCAATGCCATGGCCGGGATTTGAACCACAGATTTCCCAGTTTCCAGACCCAAAACTCATCACAAAGAGTCTAACGGAGTACATTTTGACATCTTGCTGATAATAATAATAGATTCACGGGTGATTAGTCATGTGTAGCCGTATTTAACATGTGAAGCTGGATTATTAACATTTGCTGTGAAAGTTTTACATTCGTGTTGTAGTTATTGAGCATTAATAAATTTACTGTTTAGCAAATATGTGGCTTTGAACACCTCAATGAGGTATTTCTGTCATTAATAGTTGATCAACATACGAGTAGCTCTTAGCAGCTTTTAGTTCAGATCTCATGAATGCAATTGAATTGCTTAAAACATAAGCACATCACCATCTGGCAGTAGCTGACAAAACACACAGGCAAGTGGCGTACTAGCCTAGTTTAAACTTTGTAGGTGTGAATGAATGCATAGCCATAAAACAAAATACTTAAGTCCCACTGTGTTGCCAGACTGTTCACAAATGTTCAATTATCTCCTTTCTTTTTCAACATAGATCAATTGTTATGCTACTTTATCATTTGTCTATTTGGATCTCCTAGTTAGCGAAGCCTGCACACTCATACCCTTAACATTCTGTAAACCTTGGGTAAATGCAAATGTGCTGAAAGTAATTTAAGGTATGTGCAGTATAGGATTTTACTGAGGGCTCTCGGCACATCGACTAGACAGGTCTTTTGTACCTATGTCCCCAGGAAGGATGAGGCAAGTTGTTAATACAGTGTGTTTGGGACAGCAAGGTCATGATGACGGCAGGAGAGTATAATAATTACAAAACTGTGTGCTGTGTACGAAAAATGTTAACTAAGTAAATGAGGCCAGCTTAACTATAGACAAGTGTTTACAAATTATTCCAATGAGATTACAAGAAACACAAGAATGTAATGTAGTATTTTAAATTATAGAATCATTGCAAAATTCAAACAAAAGACTAGTAAGTAATATCATTAATGATACAAAGAAGTAAGTTAACACGTGTATTAACCAAATCTTCATTATTTATATAGTCATACTTTGTGTAATTGTGTCACGTAATGTCTCAGCATATTTCAGATTTCTGCAATTGGCAACATTTTGTTGACTCAGCATGTTTCAGAATTCTGCAGTTGGTAAAACTTCGTTGATAGTGTATATCAGATCTGCACAACTGGAGAAAAATTAGTTGTTTTTAGCATGTTTTAGATGTCCAGTCAGCAACATTCTCTTGTTTCAACATACTTCAGTATTGCAGTTGGATATTTTCTGTCCCTGATTACTGTATTTTAGATCTCCGCAGTTGGCAACAATTCGTTTTGGAGGTTTTAAAGGCATTTCATATTTCTGCTGTTGGCAAAATTTTAACTTAGCATTTTTCAGAACACTGCAGTTGGGAACATTTCTTTGACTTACTGTATTTCAAATCTCAGTTGAAAAAAAAAATTGTTGTGTTTAGCTTGTTTCAGATCACCACGATTGGCTACATTATTTTGTTTAAGCTTACTTTGGATCTCTGCAATTGGCAACATTTCATTCACTTAATGCGTTTCAGATATCTGCAGTTGGCTACATTTTCTTATTTTAGCATGCTTAAAAGTTCCACAGTTGCAATATTTCCTGACTTAGCATACTTTAGATCTGCACAGTTGACAACCTTTTGCTGATTTAGCATGTTAAAGATCCCACAGTTGGCAACAATTCACTATCAGTGCTTATTTCACATCTCCGCACTTGGCCACAACCTCAGAGCTGACTAAATGCAGGATATCACCAAAATGTCATATACCAACTGGCAAAGTATAGGGCCCTACCTTCTGCACTAGGAATACCTCAAGGAGTCACGACATCCCTCCTGCCGTGTTCCTGAAACGGCCCATCACGTCCGCCAGGAGACTGGAGACCGTCCTGTGAAGTAACAAATACTACAGTAAAATACAATTATTTGCCAAAACTTCACTTATCTTTCTTGGAAGTGTTGAAAACAGTGTTGTTATGATAAATTAACTTTAAAGAGAGTCGATTAAAGACACTAGACAACACTTACTTTTAAATTTTTCCGGAACATGTTTCAGAGGCTTTGCCTCTATCATCGGCCGGCTCTCGACTGGTTCTCGTTGGTGTAGCTGACGATATTTTGTCACAGGTCTCCTCTGGTAGCGGTTCAAGGAACTTGCTGAACAAATCTTTCTGGGGGATGTCGAAATTGAATACTTTGTTCCTATTTTTTGAAATGAAGATTTGTTCCCATGTGGATAGTTCTTGTTTTCCTGATGTATGTTTCAGTAGTTGTGGTTCTGGATTTATGTTGTGGTTTTTTTCCCAAAAATGTGTGGCAACTGCTGATTTTTCTAATTGTTTATATTTTATGTTTCTAAAGTGTTCCTTTGCTCTTGTTTCTAAATTTCTTTTTGTTTTTCCAATATAAATTTGACTACAGTCATTGCATTCAATTTGATACATCCCAGATTTTTTGTTAGATGGAATGGCATCTTTGATGTTTGAGCAAATTAGGTTTTTTAAGGAGAAATGGTTGACTGGTGCTAGTTGAATATTTTGTTTTTTGAAGACTTTTTTGAATTTATCATAGGCCCATGGATGGTAAGTGAATTTTTTGAAAATCATATTAGTTTCTGTAGCTGAGAGAGTTGTGGTTTCCTTTAGTAGCTTCTTCTTTTTTGCTAAGCTCACTTTTTTGTCCACTAATGATTTGGGAAAGTTATTTTTTTGTGCTATTTCAATTATTTTGTTGTATTCTGTTTTGTATTCTTCTGCTGTGAGAGGGATGTTTACCAGTTTGTGTGCTAAACTATTGAAGATTGCCTGTTTGTGGGATCTTGGGTTGTAGCCATTAGCTTTTATGTAGTTGTCTGTCTGTGTTACAGAAAACCAACACAGACAGACAACTACATAAAAGCTAATGGCTACAACCCAAGATCCCACAAACAGGCAATCTTCAATAGTTTAGCACACAGACTGGTAAACATCCCTCTCACAGCAGAAGAATACAAAACAGAATACAACAAAATAATTGAAATAGCACAAAAAAATAACTTTCCCAAATCATTAGTGGACAAAAAAGTGAGCTTAGCAAAAAAGAAGAAGCTACTAAAGGAAACCACAACTCTCTCAGCTACAGAAACTAATATGATTTTCAAAAAATTCACTTACCATCCATGGGCCTATGATAAATTCAAAAAAGTCTTCAAAAAACAAAATATTCAACTAGCACCAGTCAACCATTTCTCCTTAAAAAACCTAATTTGCTCAAACATCAAAGATGCCATTCCATCTAACAAAAAATCTGGGATGTATCAAATTGAATGCAATGACTGTAGTCAAATTTATATTGGAAAAACAAAAAGAAATTTAGAAACAAGAGCAAAGGAACACTTTAGAAACATAAAATATAAACAATTAGAAAAATCAGCAGTTGCCACACATTTTTGGGAAAAAAACCACAACATAAATCCAGAACCACAACTACTGAAACATACATCAGGAAAACAAGAACTATCCACATGGGAACAAATCTTCATTTCAAAAAATAGGAACAAAGTATTCAATTTCGACATCCCCCAGAAAGATTTGTTCAGCAAGTTCCTTGAACCGCTACCAGAGGAGACCTGTGACAAAATATCGTCAGCTACACCAACGAGAACCAGTCGAGAGCCGGCCGATGATAGAGGCAAAGCCTCTGAAACATGTTCCAGAAAAATTTAAAAGTAAGTGTTGTCTAGTGTCTTTAATCGACTCTCTTTAAAGTTAACTTCACTTATCTGTTTAAGATATTGATGACCTCCCTCAGATTTAAAGAGACCATTTCACAAATTCTTATTTGCATCTTCAGTCTGTTTATTTCTGTTGTCATCGTTACAGCCACTAGGGGACAAGTAAGACTAGGGGAAAAGTAAGTTTATTACCAAACTCAGAAATTAAAACAAAGATAGAGTCAATTGGCAGTATTTCAAAATTCATTATGTGATTTCTATTTTTAAAATAAATATTTTTTCAAAAGAATAAAAGTTGAAAGAAGCTTAGAGACAATGAAGACAATTTAAAATAAAAGTGAATTGAGAAGATATTGACACATTACTTCACTTGCAGTTTGTCACAGGAGAAGAGCTGTTGCTCCTATCATCAGCTGAGTCAAGACTCAGCAACAGCTCTTGAAACATGTCCTGTGAAGAACAGTGTTAGTGAAGTAATCCATCAATATCTTCTCAATTCACTTTTATTTTAAATATTCTTTCCCCAAACCATTAAATCTATCGGAATATTTAATTGCTATAATAATTTAATTACTGGATTTATTTCATGGTTAAATTACCAAAAACAAATTCTGTGAAAAATCATTAGTTTTGTTAAAAAGATAAATGAAGTTTATGACAAATAATTATATTTCTTGTACTAACATGTTTGTAAATTGCATTTTTGGGGGATTTATGAATTACTTAGAACAGCAGATTTGGTTTTATGTGACAGATTTCCAACATCAGCTGTTATAGCCTTTCTTTTTGTTTCAGAATAATCCGCAATGTCAGAGGAAATCCTACATACCTGAACAACTATATTACATTCCATGGCAATGCAGCGGCTTACTTTGTTGGAGTTATTTTTGGCTCCATGTTTTACAAAGTAAATAAGGAAGGAAATGTGTTATCTAAGGTAAGAGTTTTTGTGTCTAATTTACTACTCACTAGTTCAATAGTAATCTAGAACTCTAAATTTGGGAGGTCCAGGTTCGATTCCAGTGGCCAACCTACCTGACACATGGGTTTTTTCGGGGGTTTTCCCGGGTCACCAGGTGAATGCTAGGTAGGTTAATTGCATCCTCCAAATTTTCTGTTCCTCCATTTCATTTCCATTATCATTTCACATCATCTGTCATCTGGTGGTCTCTGTCAGGGTAGAAGCGTTGGCATGGCAACCAGGATTGTAAGGGGGATGAAGGACTTCAATCCCAAGTCACAACTAGGAACGTAGCTACTGGAAGGATTGGGAAAATCAGATGGTAGAGCTAATTGGTAGGGGTTGAGGACATGCGAGAGGTTGAAGATAACACCTAATGTCAAACCACATTAACAAATATATTCTATGATTTGGTAGAGCAAAACAAGGCATTTCCTCATCTTGAAGAGATCAGAGGTGCAATTGAAATATTATATAAATTATAACACGATGGACTGTACCTTTGGTTCAGGGTTGCATATATGAAGGATGTAGTCTAGAGTTGATAGTCTTCTTGTTTTGGGTTGAACACACAGCAACAGACTTCAGACCTGACAGACTTAATCCATTGACTCAATAATACTAATCCAAAAATCCTCTCGCGTACGACTTATATCATTTAAATAGGGATCCCACCAAACTGGCTGTTAATCGCTACGTCAGCATTTCTCACAATCATGAGGTCGTTCTGGTGGTTCCCATGCCAAATTCATACTTCCTGCTTCTGGCTTCCTAGTATTGCACCATCTTGTGCAGTTACTGTTTATATGAGTTGTCTCAATCTTCCATTGTTTTGTTTTGACAAAGCAGGAAGTATCCAACAGTTCAATGACTCTGTCCCTTCATCTAGCGATGTGAACCAACTGTTCACACAGATGTATTCAAACTTGCAACAAAGGAAATGAAATGTTAAATTCCAATAATTAGAATTCTTTCCAATTGACCATCAACCAGCTGGCAGCCTGGGCGCTTCGAAACGGCTTCCGTTTTTCGCCTGCAAAAACACAGTGTGTCCACTTCCATCGCCTACGGGGTATTCACCCTCCACCTGATCTTCTCTTGAACGGCACACCCCTGCCATTTGTCTCGCACCTGAAGTTCTTGGGCCTCTACTTGGACAGACAACTCAACTGGGAGCACCACATTCGTCACCCTCGAGCCTCTTGCGATCGTTCTCTTCGGGTGCTGAAGGTATTATCTGGAGCATCTTGGGGGGGGGGGGGGGCGATCGCACGGTAATGTTGAGGCTGTACCGCTCTCTGGTTCGGTCCAAGCTGGACTACGGCAGTTTTATTTATGGCGCAGCGACCGCCTCTAAACTTCGCCTTTTAGACACCGTGCATCATACTGGCATCCGCCTTGCCACAGGAGCTTTCCGCACCAGTCGAGTCGACTGCCTGTATGCAGAATCAGGCGAACCTCCACTCTATATTCATCGCTCGCTGTTACTTTGCTCATACGTCTCGAAGATGGCAAGTTATCCCAATCATCCTTGTTTTAAACCAGTTCTCTGTCCAGATTTAGTCCACCGTTATATGCGCCCTGGTTCTCGGACACGCCCCATGGGAATAAGATTTCGGGATCTCCTACATTCGCATGGCCTCCGAATGCCTTGCGTGGAGAGGTCGTCCATCTGCCCTTATCCTGCATGGCAGCTCAATCGTGCGTGGTTCGATCTCGCTCTTTCAAGCAACGCTAGACTCGCTACTCCACATTCGGTGTTCCAACAACTTTTTGCCGAACTACTGAGCCGTTACCCTAATTATGTTCCGGTCTTTACAGACGGTTCTCAGTTAGGTAGCACTACGGGTTGCGCGTTCTTCATTAACGGTGAGGCTCATAAATTTTGCCTTCTGGATTCCACTTCAGTTTTCTCCGCAGAGCTGTATGCCATCTTCTATTTGCTCCTTTTTATTTGCAAGTTAGCTCCTGGCTCTTTTATTGTCTGCACTGATTCTCTGAGTGCTCTTCAGGCCTTGCAACAGCACACAGCCGCTCACACCCTTGTTTTAAAAATACAGGCCCAGATCTCGCAAATGCTGAGGCGCGGGTACAATTTTGTTTTTACTTGGACCCCAGGTCATGTGGGCATTTCCGGGAACGAGGAGGCGGACGCGGCTGCTAAGTCCGCTTGCCGTTTGCCCCGGAGTTTAACAACTACGGTGCCATACCAGGATGTGCAACGTTTTTTCCGTCGCCAACTCCTATCTGCTTGGCAGCACTCCTGGACAGCTTTGGAAGGCACACAACTCCGGGCAATAAAGGAGAGCGTACAACCCTGGCTAACTTCCTGCAGGGATAACCGGCGAGCCGAGGTGATACTCACCCGGCTGAGAATTGGGCACACACGAGCGACTCATGGTCATTTGTTAAGAGGGGAACCGGCCCCAGTGTGTGCTCCATGTGCAGTACGCCTCACTGTGTGGCACGTATTACCCGAGTGCCCGCAGTACGCCCGCGTTCGCCAGTCAGTAGGCTTGGGGACTAACTTGCTGGGAGTTTTAGGGGACGACCCAGTGGCCGTGGTTAAGGCATTGCGGTTTGTTGCCCAAATCGGTTTTAATAAACAAGTCTAACTTGCATTTTATATTTGTTAATTTTAGAGATTTTAAGTTATGTCCTGGGATGGGTTTTTTTTATGTACTTTTAATAGTTGAGTGTTTTTATTTTATTTTACATTTTAGCTTAATTTGTGTAGCTTGTAGTTTTTAGTGTTGACTTCGGGCCCAAATGACCTTGTTGTCGACGGGCCCTAAAACACCACACACTCACTCACTCTTTCCAAAATTAGTTCAGACCTTATACACAACATGGTAGGAGACGTGGTCCTGACCACAGTAGGGTACCAAGGCGGCCCGGATTCGATCCCAGACAACCGCAAAGTGAGATTTGTGGTGGACAACACGGCGTTGGGGCGGGTTTTCTCCGGGACCTCCGGTTTCCCCCGCCATCTCATTCCACCGGTGCTCCATCTTCATCTCATGTATCATCAGTGTCACCCCCTGCGGTGCCGTATGTAGTAAAATGGGCATTAAACACTATACACACACACACACACACACACACACACACACACACACACACACACACACACACACACACACACACACAGTAGGGTACCAGTCTGCAGGATAGTTTCCAACTGGTAAACTGTAGGGAACCTGACTTCTGCACTGTCGTGGCTCCTTGAGTCGGATAACCTCTGTCTCCTCTTGTATTATCCCCCCTCCTGGGGGTACCCCACTTGAGAGCATAGGCCAAATTCCCTCCCTAACATAGTCCAGTCCCCCTCATATATTAACATGTCTAATATCATATACAGTCGTGCACCATGGCATAGCAGGCTAGGACAGCATGCCTTGGTCCCTAGCCACAGAAAGCGGCCTGCACCCATGTGGTGCAGATTTTAGTTCCCAGGTATAGGACCGGTGCCCACTCAGCATTGTGAGGAAAAGTAAGGAGCTTACGCTAGTTAAGCGGCTCTGGTCACAAAGACCAACGTTCCGACTGAGGGATGCCGAGATGCTGATCATATCTTCTCCCGTATTGGTTGGATAATTGCCTACCTCTGCCGTGCATAAGTGGGCATGAGGCCGGCAGTCAGGTTGGCATGTCTTGGCCCTGTTAGGGCTGTCGCGCCAGGATTTAATTAATGTTCTGAATTTAATTGTAATTGAATGCATAATTTTGTAGGTAGAGTGTAATACACTTCAAAACAAACATAAGCCTATAGAGATGGTTAAATATAACTAAACAAACTGAAGCAACAGTGAAGCAATACAAATTTGTTACAAACTTCAGTTATATTTTTAAGAAATTGTAAATTCTTCACAGATTACAAGACTTACTTGCATCATCAGCCAATTTGTTGACTTCTGTTGTTATCATTGCTGCCACTAGGTGATGGATTATTTTTGTACTTTTATAACAAACTCTGAAAGTAAACAAACCTATTGACAGAATCTATTGGAAGTATTTCACACTTCATGATACAATTTCTCTTTTTTAAATTTGTAACAAACTATTTTGCTGTACTTGTTTATTTGCAGATAACTGTTGTTATTTTGTGGATCCTTGCTGTGGGAATACCAATAAGTGCCATGTTATCGTTTTATGAGCTATATCGACCAGATTATGAGTACAATGTTCTTGCTGCAAGTTTGTACTCTAGTCTTCACAAGCCAATATATGCTGCGGGTATCGGCAGTATTATACTGGGATGTTGTGCAGGATACGGCTGTAAGTAACATCATTTTAATATGTCAAATTTAATGTAATTTTGAATTGAACTAGTACTCCATGCTCCATATATTGCTAGTGTTTACCTAGAACATGTTTCATTAGGACCTTCCTAACATCCTCAGGTAATGTCAACTGCTAAGTTTTGATTTGGTGAACTTCTTGGGGTAAAGGTGGTATCCAAATTAAAGTTTTCCTTTATATTTCTTTATGAATATCTGTACTCATGTGGTTAATGCAGTTGAACCCTGAACACTATTTAAAAAATGGATTTCTTGTTCTATATCATGATTATCATTCCAAAAATGGTACACTACTCTTTGTTCTTGATGTTCCTAAAATGCTCTGTAAGCCTAATGTTCAAATTATTTTTTGTTTTGCCAATGTTAAAGTTGTCACAGCCTTCACAGTTTATCCAGTACACACTTGAGTTTTCGTTTGTGGGTTTCTCTTTATGTCATTTCAAAAGTTGTTGTACACTGAATTTGTTCTGTGGAGGCAAAGTAATGTTGTGTTAATCGTAAAAACTATTTGTAGTCAGTTTATTGACACTCGTCACTTACCTTTTTTATATTACTGATGGACTAGTTTCAAAGGCCATTGCCTTCATTTTCAACCTCTCTCCAACTAGATTCTGTTGTTGTCTGCTCTCCTCTCTCTGGTGGTGGTGGAATTATGAACTTCATGAAGTTCATTACACGGTCCTTATTTTTCAAATTCATATGGAAAAATAAGGACCGTGAAACAAACTTTGAAATCCCACCAGTAAATAATTTGACAAAGAAGTTCATAGTTCCACCACCGCCAGAGAGAGGAGAGCAGACAACAGATGCCAGTTGGAGAGAGGTTGAAAATGAAGGCAATGGCCTTTGAAACTAGTCCCTTGATAATATAAAAAAGTGACGAGTGTCAATAAAGCGACAACAAATAGTTTTTGCGATTAATTTTGGTGTCACTGTTACTATATTCCTCCAAACACACATAATGTTGTGTTCTTTGAAGACTTTTTGCAAAAGGTATGTAGCTCTGGGATGGTATGTAAATTCTCTGTATGAATTTTAGTTAATTGATGGAAATTAATTACTTCTTCACACTAGCCACATATAGGCTAAAGACTTTATCAAAAACCTTAGCCTATATACGGCTGGTGTGAATAAAAGACTAAAATAATTAAATTAACTAAATAAACTAATCAATTAACTAAAATAATAAAAGTTAAATGATGAAGCCTGGGACTTACGTACTTATGATAGTAAGTTGCCACAAACGGTGTATCTCGAATGTGAGAGCCCCTAGTGGTCTACTGGGGAAATATATGAGTCAAATGGAGAATTTAGTGTCAGGATGGCAAGTTGGTTATGTTAACTCAATGGGTTAGAGCGACTGGATGGAAACCAGGAGATCCGTGGTTCAAATCCCTGCTATGGTATTGAATTTTTCATGTTGACTTTATCTATCTCTGTATGAAGTTTTATCACTGATTGGGGGAAGAGTAGTTATTTGTCTGCATCTCTTGTTGTCTTTTGAATTTATCAATTTTCTTTTTGACCAATAACATCAAGAACAAAGAAATATACAAACCAGCAGTAGCACACCATTTTTAGAATGATAATCATGATATATAACAAGAAATCCATTTTTAAAGAGTGTTCAGGGTCCAACTGCATTAACTACATGAGAACAGATATTCATAAGGTAAACTGTTCAGTTTCAGCAACATCTTTGAAGAGAACCCAAGTTCATCAGGATATCAACAGAGATGCCCTTATTGCCCCCAAGGAGTTAACTAAATCAAAATTGAACAGTTGATATAAGCTGAGGATGTCAAGTACTACTTCGACTGAAAATTATATTAATTTTATTCTTCATTGTATCATAGTCCTTACTTTACAGCAAATTTGTTTGTTTCAGGGGTTTTTGGAAGATTGTTTTCATGGAAGCACTTCCAGACAATTGCTCCTCTCACATACGGCATATACCTGACTCACTTTATCATGCAGAGGATTTCTACTGGAAGTGCAAGAGAACCTGTCACTATGAACATTAGTTATATTGTAAGTGTATTATTTTAGACTTAATGTTTGAGTCACTACAAAGTGTTCAAGAAAAGTAACACATTCTGGCCCCAAAATTACAGTTAATTCCATTGAAAAACATTAAATTCAATATTGAAAGATATCCCACAGAAGAAAAACCAGGAATATATTGATTACCTGCAACAACTCCATCTGGAAAACTAAAGGAAACTAAAAGCAAAACAAAAGGTCACATCTTAAATACAGCAAGACAAATCAGCAGTAGCTTATAATACTAATAACATTTCAGGAAAAATAGAAAACATTTTTTCAGTTTTGAAGTCCTGCAAGTGTTTGCCTCAAAGCTCCTTCTGTTTCACTAAAATCATTTGCTTAATGTGAATGTACATTTAGCGTTTCTTTTGCGCAAATACTAAATATCTCTAGCAGCACACTTTGTACACACAGGTCCACACATCACAACTCCGATATCCACAAGTAGCTTAGCAGTCCCTCACCACACTGACTCAGTCTGTCAGTCTTTCATCAGCTTTTATATATCCGCCAGGCACGGTAATGTTACAGTCACAAAAAGTCTTTTTGTGACTTGCTTTGTGATGTCAGCTGTCCTTGATGCTGTTACTTCTCACTACAACTGGCTTCCTGCTACATCACGCCAACCAATCAATGATCTTGAAAATGTCTTACTTTCTCAAAGCAGACTTGTGCAATCACCATCTACCACAATGCCAACCTTCCTGATAAATGGTGGGAGCCATTTCCTCTTAAAACATGTTTTCCTTATTGTTTAATTAAAATTATTGATCATTTGCCGCCCAAATTTTTGCGCCAATTGAGTTTTTAGTTAGAATATATATCAGGGGATACCTCACCTCCAAAAAAAAAAAACAAGAAAACAGAATATGTAGCACTGTGATCGATGAAGGGCAGCATAGAGCGACCTTCTATGATTTCAGTTGCCTGCTCCTACTTTATGCGATGGTTGATTTAAGCTTGTAGCTTGACCATTAGTTTTTCCTTCTTTGACAAACTATTGTGTTGTTAATAAACATAACAAGGACAACGCACAAATGTGTGTGTAAGTGCTAAAAACTAATAGGGGCCATTTAATTTAATGAAACATTAAGATATATGTAGTCTGTTTAAGAGGTGACAATTTTAGTCTGTCTCTACATTTCCTGGAGTCTCTCACACAATAGAGACAGCTCACAAATGTGTTAATGATTTTATAATTACTAACAATTTAAGCAAAAGCAATTCTTTCTTTTCTTCTGTGAAGTATATGCCCCTGCCATAACTAAGCCAAAGCCACCTGGTTTTTGATTCCAGGAACTTCTTAGAAAGCTTGACACTGGTTTGCCTAAGATGTATCCTAAGGGAGAGAGAGCATTCCCTCCTTGGTTGTGTAAAACATCCTATGCAGATCTGGGCATGACTAAATATGATAAATCTACCATGTCCATGTCTAATATCCACACATGTTTTTCAGAATTTTTATCACATTATAAACACCATTTTTTAATTTATACTGATGGCTCAAAGAGCTCAAATGGTGTTGGTTGTGCTTATTTGTGTGGAATCGAACCGAATACATTTGGATTCCATACTAGTACTGTCATTTATAGTGTAGAGCTTTATGCAATATACCAGGCCATTTTGTATGTACATGGACAAAAGATGGGGGACTGCTTAATCCTCAGTAATTCCCTAAGTGTACTTCAAAGCCTTCGGCAGCTGTACAACTACCACCCTATTGTGCATGGATTTCTGATCACGTTGGCTTGCCAGGGAATCACATAGTGGATTCAGCAGCAAAGATGGCTACAATGTAGCCCAGATTTAAGATATCACTTGTCACATTGGAATATTTTATGCTTGTATTGCGGAGAACTTCACAGCCCTACTGGCAGGAAGAGTGGTCCGCTCTCCACAGCAATAAACTTAATCTTTGAAAGAACTTCCCGATTCCCTGGGTTACCTCCTGTCATTCATCTCGTTGAGAGGAGGTGAGTTTGGCTCGGTTGCTGATTGTGCACTGCTTTTTTACACGTAGTTACTTGTTAAGAAGAGACCCTGCTCTAGTTTGTCCATATTGCAACAAAGCTTCATTCATCTGTCATGTGTTGCTAGAGTGTTTTTGCCTAGTACACCTTAGGGTGTTTTTGCAGAGATACTGATGGATGACAACAAAGCAATGGAGAAGGTTTTTAAGTAATTTTCTAAATCGGATTTTAGAATTTAATGGAGAATGGTTTTTCTATGCCTTTTGGCTTTACATTTTTATTTATTGCTTTTTTGGATTTCATGTTTGTTGTGATTTTATTTAGCATTTTATTAATTTTTTAGTATGTTTATATCTGGCTTTTGCCATGAATAGTTTTTTAAAGGACACTAATAACCACTGCAGTTCGGCACCCTTATATATGTATATCTATCCTGCCATAACTGAAAGTACAACTTACAATAAAATTGCAAAAGCCAAAAAAAATTTCAGACAGTGCATTGTCTGTTATGTTGCAGTTAAACAAGGCTATATTTGACTTTGTTATCGCCCTTGGAATGGGACTTGTTCTTCATCTATTCATTCAGTTGCCAGTCGAGAACCTCTTGGATATGAAACCTCGTTCAGGTAAGTCATACTAAGAATACTAGATTAGATTAGATTGATTTGCGTTCAGTAGGTTCACTTGTAGCCAGAAAAGGCTGTGAACATTGAACATGTCCAGAGGTATAAAGTTTAATATCATATATATGTACAAAGTTAACATAAGACACATATTATAGTATACAGGCAATATGAACAACAATATGGAAAACAATTGTACAAATATGACAGTTGGCATATGTCCCCCATGACTTGGGCTCCTGCATAATACAAAATAATTAAAACATATTTAATAAATTATTAATGATTCTGCTCTTTTTTACAGGTTCAGAAAAATCAGAAGAGAAACAGAGCATTTTCTCTGCACTCAGCAATGTCAAGCAATATGTACACAAGCTATTTAGTTACAAATGAAGATTTCTAGGAGGTAACTAATTAACTGCCATGGAGACGTATGCAGATCACATTTTTGTAAATATTAATACATCTCATAATCATTTATAAAATAAATTTTTTACTTTTGAAGCTAAACTACTGCTTGAGTTTTTTTTTTCTAAAACCAAAATTTTATTTCAAAGAGACCAAGTTAAGTAAATTCCTCCTCCTTACCCTATAAAAAGTGTTATAGAGATTTAAGAGTCAGAGAGATTACAGAATGATAAACTTTCTATTCAAACCCAAAATCTTTAAAGTATCCTGGACAAACTTGTATAAAGTCCCTACCATCCAGTGACAAAGCATCCAACGAAGTGCAGGAAGTGCCACTTACCCAAGAACCTCAGAAGAAAAACAACAAAATACATGCCAAACACTATTTTATTTTCTCAGGATACATTTACAAAATTTATTCATGAACATCCGCAGTGCTGCGGACAATTTGACAGCTGCTTAGATTCGAGTGACCTGTTCCGCGAGCTTATTCAATACTGTATTTGTGCATTCATAACCTTGAATACCATGCTTTGCGGGTTTCCGAAAGCAATTCCTACTCTTCGATAGTTAGGAAGCCTGACAGATTTTGTCACATGAAGTCTCTGTTGCATGTGAAGAAACGTTTCTTTTTTTGTTTTATGTGGCACTTTTAAGTACAACTGTAAGTACATTTTAATAGCATTGGCAATAGTATTTTACATAGATTGGCATTTATTGGTGACAAGTAGGACATTTTTATGAAGTTTTAAGTTATTAGCAAAAGTGTGTGAATTATATACCTTCTCCATTTACTTCACATGGTATGGGTCAGTGAACATCTGAGTGAAAAGTGGAAGCTTGCAGTGTGAGCAGTGTACATGTGACTGTACAATTCAAAGAATACTATAGGGTAGCCTTAGTTCTTTGAGTCATTATTCTCTCTTATTTTAATGAAAATTATTATTTGGAGCTTCCCTCACTTTGAAAGTGACGCCTCGCTACTAGATCTATGTGTGACTGTACAATAGAAAGAGTACTAAAGGGTAGCCTTAGTTCTTTGAGTCATTATTCTCTCTTATTTTAATGACAATTATTATTTGGAGCTTCCCTCACTTTGAAAGTCACGCCTCGCTACTGGACCTACGTGTGACTATACAATAGAAAGATAACAACAGAGTAGTCTTAGTTCTTTGAGTCATTATTCTCTCTTATTTTAATGAAAATTATTATTTGGAGCTTCCCTCACTTTGAAAGTCACGGCTCGCTACTGGACCTACGTGTGACTATACAATAGAAAGATAACTACAGAGTAGTCTTAGTTCTTTGAGTCATTATTCTCTCTTATTTTAATGAAAATTATTATTTGGAGCTTCCCTCACTTTGAAAGTGACGCGTCGCTACTGAACCTACGTGTGACTATACAATAGAAAGATAACTACAGAGTAGTCTTAGTTCTTTGAGTCATTATTCTCTCTTATTTTAATGAAAATTATTATTTGGAGCTTCCCTCACTTTGAAAGTGACGCGTCGCTACTGAACCTACGTGTGACTATACAATAGAAAGATAACTACAGAGTAGTCTTAGTTCTTTGAGTCATTATTCTCTCTTATTTTAATGAAAATTATTATTTGGAACTTCCCTCACTTTGAAAGCGATGCGTCGCTACTGAACCTACGTGTGACTATACAATAGAAAGATAACTACAGAGTAGTCTTAGTTCTTTGAGTCATTATTCTCTCTTCTTTTAATGAAAATTATTATTTGGAACTTCCCTCACTTTGAAAGTGACGCCTCGCTACTAGATCTATGTGTGACTGTACAATAGAAACAGTACTAAAGGGTAGCCTTAGTTCTTTGAGTCATTATTCTCTCTTATTTTAATGAAAGTTATTATTTGAAGCTTCCCTCAATTTGAAAATAACAATTCGCTAATGGACCTACGTGTGACTGTACAATAGAAAGAGTACTAAAGGGTACTCTTAGTTCTATGAGTCATTATTCTCTCTTATTTTAATGAAAGTTATTATTTGAAGCTTCCCTCACTTTGAAAATCACAACCTCGCTACTGGACCTACGTGTGACTGTACAATAGAAAGAGTACTAAAGGGTAGTCTTAGTTCTATGAGTCATTATTCTCTCTTATTTTAATGAAAGTTATTATTTGAAGCTTCCCTCACTTTGAAAGTCACGCCTCACTACTGGAGCTATGTGTGACTGTACAATAGAAAGAGTACTAAAGAGCTGTCTTAGTTCTTTGAGTCATTATTCTCTCTTATTTTAATGAAAATTATTATTTGGAGCTTCACTCACTTTGAAAGTCACGCCTCGCTACTGGACCTACGTGTGACTGTACAATAGAAAGAGTACTAAAGAGCTGCCTTAGTTCTTTGAGTCATTATTCTCTCTTATTTTAATGAAAATTATTATTTGGTGCTTCACTCACTTTGAAAGTCACGCCTCGCTACTAGACCTAGGTGTGACTATACAACAGAAAGAGTACTAAAGAGTAGCCTTAGTTCTTTGAGTCATTTTTCTCTCTTATTTTAATGAAAATTATTATTTGGAGTTTCCCTCACTTTGAAAATCAGACCTCGCTACTGGACCTACATGTGACTACAGAATAGAAAAAGTACTAAAGAGTAGCCTTAGTCCTTTGAGTCATTATTCTCTCTTATTTTAATGACAATTATTATTTGGAGCTTCCCTCACTTTCAAAGTCACACCTCGCTACTGGACCTACCTGTGACTATACAATAGAAAGAGTACTAAAGAGTAGCCTTAGTTCTTTGAGTCATTATTCTCTCTTGTTTAAATGACAATTATTATTTGAAGCTTCCCTCGCTTTGAAAGTCACACATCGCTACTAGACCTACGAGTGACTGTACAATAGAAAGAGTACTAAAGAGTAGTCTTAGCTCTGTGAGTCATTATTTTCCCTTATTTTAATGAAAATTATTATTTGGAGCTTCCTTAGCTTTGAAAGTCACGACTCGCTACTGGACCTACGTGTGACTGTACAATAGTAAGAGTACTAAAGAATAGCCTTAGTTCTTTGAATCATTATTCTCTATTATTTTAATGAAAATTATTATTTGGATCTACCCTCGCTTTGAAAGTCACGCCTCGCTACTAGACCTATGTGTGATTGTACAATAGAAAGAGTACTAAAGGGCAGCTTTAGTTCTTTAAGTCATTATTCTCTCTTATTTTAATGACAATTATTATTTGGAGCTTCCCTCACTTTGAAAGTCACAACTCGCCACTGGACTTATGTGTTACTGTACAATAGAAAGAGTACTAAGGAGTAGCCTTATATCTTTGAGTCATTATTCTCTCGTATTTTAATGAAAATTATTATTTGGAGCTTCCCTCGCTTTGAAAATCACGCCTCGCTACTGGACCTACATGTAACTGTACAACAGAAAGAGTACTAAAGGGTAGCCTTAGTTCTTTGAGTCATTATTCTCTCTTATTTTAATGACAATTATTATTTGGAGCTTCCCTCGCTTTGAAAGTTACGCATCGCTACTAGACCTAAGTGTAACTATACAATAGTAAGAGTACTAAAGAGTAGCCTTAGATCTTTGACTCATTATTCTCTCTTATTTTAATTACAATTATTATTTTAAGTTTCCTTTGCTTTGAAAGTCACGCCTCTTTACTGGACCTACGTGTGACTGTACAATAGAAAGAGTACTAAAGCGTAGCCTTAGATCTTTGACTCATTATTCTCTCTTATTTTAATAACAATTATTATTTTAAGCTTCCTTTGCTTTGAATATCACGCCTCTTTACTGGACCTACGTGTGACTGTACAATAGAAAGAGTACTAAAGAGTAGCCTTAGATCTTTGAGTCATTATTCTCTCTTATTTTAGTAACAATTATTATTTTAAGCTTCCTTTGCTTTGAAAGTCACGCCTCGCTACTGGACCTACGTGTGACTGTACAACAGAAAGAGTACTAAAGAGTAGCCTTAGTTCTTTGAGTCATTATTCTCTCTTATTTTAATGACAATTATTATTTGAAGCTTCCCTCGCTTTGAAAGTCACGCATCGCTACTAGACCTACGTGTGTCTGTCTAGTAGTCTAAGAGTAGTCTTAGTTCCATGAGTCATTAATCTCCCTTATTTTAATGAAAATTATTTGGAGCTTCCCGCGCTTTGAAAGTCACTGCTCGCTACTGGACCTACCTGTGACTGTACAATAGAAAGAGTACTAAAGAGTAGCCTTAGTTCTTTGAGTCATTATTCTCGCTTATTTTAATGAAAATTATTATTTGGAGCTTCCCTCGCTTTGAAACTCACACCTGGCTACTAGATCTATGTGTGACTGTACAATAGAAAGGGTACTAAAGAGTAGTCTTAGTTCTTTGAGTCATTATTCTCTCTTATTTTAATGAAAATTATTTGGAGCTTCCCTCGCTTTGAAAGTCACGCCTAGCACCTAGACCTACGTGTTACTGTACAATAGAAAGAGTACTAAAGAGTAGCCTTATATCTTTGAGTCATTATTCTCTCTTATTTTAATGAAAGTTATTATTGGAGCTTCCCAATTTGGACCTACGTGTGACTGTACAATAGAAAGAGTACTAAAGAGTAGCCTTAGTTCTTTGAGTCATTATTAGATAGATAGTTTTATTCACCTTACGAATATACAATATATATGGCTTCGTCAGATTTGTACCCATAAGAATAATACATTTCTTATGAGTAATACAACTATGAATAATACAATAGTAATTAAATAATACAATAGTAGTTAAATAATACAATAGTGATTAAAGTAATGCAGTAGTAATTAACAGAATAACAATACAAATAGTAATTATGAATAATGCAACTTAGGTCACATAATAGCTTAATGTATGATATTTTTAAGAACTAGGCTGTAAGAGACATAATTTTTACCAAAAAGAAAATCAATATTTACTTTATTATTTAATTTTATATCTTCGAAACTCATCTGTTGTCTGTGACATTACTTTTAGTAGGATTTTTTACAGCTTTTCTGAATATTACAAGTATCACCTCTGAAGTTGCACAGGTACTTATTCACAAACATCATTTTAGGAAGCATTGATATGTTGATCATGTTTTAAGTATTCTTCCACTGAATAATAGCAACCTTCTCTTAAAAATGTTTTTACAGTCAGTTTAAACCTTTTAATGTTTTTTCCGATGTTATATATTCTCTCTTATTTTAATGACAATTATTATTTGGAGCTTCCCTCACTTTGAAAATCACACCTTGCTACTGAACCTATGTGTGACTGTATAATGGAAAGAGTACTAAAGAGTAGCCTTAGTTCTTTGAGTCATTATTCTCTCTTATTTTAATGAAAATTATTATTTGGAGCTTCCCTCGCTTTGAAAGTCATGCCTCGCTACTAGACCTACGTGTGACTGTACAACAGAAAGAGTACTAAAGAGTAACCTTAGTTCTTTGAGTCATTATTCTCACTTATTTTAATGAAAATTATTATTTGGAGCTTCCCTCGCTTTGAAAGTCATGCCTCGCTACTAGACCTACGTGTGACTGTACAACAGAAAGAGTACTAAAGGGTAGCCTTAGTTCTTTGAGTCATTATTCTCTCTTATTTTAATGAAAATTATTATTTGGAGCTTCCCTCGCTTTGAAAGTCATGCCTCGCTACTAGACCTACGTGTGACTGTACAACAGAAAGAGTACTAAAGAGTAACCTTAGTTCTTTGAGTCATTATTCTCTCTTATTTTAATGACAATTATTATTTGGAGCTTCCCTCGCTTTGAAAGTCACTCCTCGCTACTGGACCTACGTGTGACTATACAATAGCAGAAGGAGTAATGAGTAGCCTTAGTTCCTTGAGTCATTATTTTCCCTTATTTTAACGAAAATTATTATTTGGATCTTCCCTCGCTTTGAAAGTCACACCTCGCTACTGGACCTATGTGTGACTGTACAATAGAAATAGTTCTAAAGAGTAGACTTAGTTCCTTGAGTCATTATTTTCCCTTATTTTAACAAAAATTATTATTTGGATCGTCCCTCGCTTTGAAAGTCACACCTCGCTACTAGACCTATGTGTGACTGTACAATTAAAAGAGTACTAAAGAGTAGACTTAGTTCCTTGAGTCATTATTCTCTCTTATTTTAATGTAAATTATTATTTGGAGCTTCCCTCGCTTCTAAAGCTACACCTTGCTACTGGATCTACGAGACACTTCTATTCTGAAAGAGACCATCAGATGAGAGATGATGTGAAATGATAATGGAGAGGAAATGGAGGGACAAGAACTTTGGGGGTTGTAATTAACCTGCTCAGCATCTGCCTAGACACCCAGAAAAATCCCCCCAACAAACCATGGGTCCAGTAGGTTGCCACAGGAATCAAACCCTGACCTCCTGTCTGGGGGTCACAGATGAAATCTCCTGAGTCATCTGGCTCGATAGGCCACTGGCTAGGCTGTTTTATGTGAAGCAAAACTTGGAATCTGGCTGGCATGTTCTAAATACAAATTGTAGCATAAAGTTTCATTCCCAAGTCACATGTTGAAAAGCTGAGAAAAAACATTAACTGTAGTATTTTAAAAAATATTTATTTTATAAAATGTCTTCATTAGATACAGTGTTTAAGTAAATGCAGTTACCATGTCATACTGCTATAGTAGATAGCCCATTGTTAACATTCTGCACCTGTGTCAGCGCAATTAGCTTCTCATTTGTTTCCATTGCTTCCTCAGGGGTCTTCTCTAATGTTTGATCAGTCTCAGTAACATTTTTATTCACTTTACGAGTACCTTAAAAGAAAAGTACATGAACAGTTTAGACCCTCTAGCTATATAAAAATGAAACAGTTACAAATAGGGCCCAGAAGTTTAGCCAGAAATACAATACAATAGGTTAGTAGTGATGGGGTTATATGCTATCTGTGTCTTGTAAACATATGGAAGGGGGCTGAGCACGTACTCATACAACTGAGGTCACCTGACAGACACACTGTCAGATAATATAATGTACATTTATCCATAAGTTATACAAATCAAATTTATCTTTTCCAGATAAACCAAAAAAAAAATCATTAATTTTTACACTGTGCACAGTAAATAAAAAGCTAATTGATTGTGACAATGCTACATTATGTCTGTGCATATGCCTTGTTACACTGAAGGTTTCAAATGAGTACAATCTTCCGTTCTGCTCTAGACATGCTCTGTATTGGGAAAAGCTTCTCTCTACATCACATGATGTGACAAAAGCAGGCTTTACTGTTTCCTTTTAGTTCATTACAGTTTTCTCTAGAACCTTGTATATCATCTCATATTTTACAAGAGTAGAATATTTTATATTTTTCTGGAGAGTGTGTTTTAGTTTCTGCCACACTATTACAAGTATTCCATCTTCAAACCACCCTTTCACAATGGATAATTCCTCTACAAGGAATTGCTTCACTGTTAAAAAAAAAAAAAAAATTCCATATTCTGACCTTCTGGAAGAGTGATGCATCTTGACAGTATTTCTCCAAAATTATTAGCAATGAACTGGAATTAGAGTAGCTGCTCTGCTTGTTGTATTGAAGCATTTTATTCTTAGTCAGCGACATTTACTACTGAAACAATCTGATGGTAGCATTTTGCATAATAAATACAACAACCAACCAAGTAACTCATATGGTGACAATGATTTTGGAAGTAATGGGATGTCTGCTTCTGCTTGTCTGAAGGTACTTAATTTTGCAGTCTATTTAAGTGAGAAACGAAACTGTTTATATTTGAAAACAAGCATCGTACATGTTCAGCGACTTTGCAGACAATGTGCAATGCTCGTCACACACACCAATTTTGGATACAGCTACTGGTTTTTATTTGCTCGCTTTGCATATATGGGACACCATCAGTAACTAGGAGGAAGGCATTTTCCCTTTTAAGAGCACATGACCTTCCACAAACAGCATGAATTGATGACTAACTCAGTTGATGATCTACAGCTCATGTACAACAAACTTCGCAAATTTTTGGCTAAACTTTTGAGCCCTAGTTATAATAAATTCTATCTGATATTAATGAAAAAGATTCCTTAATTAATACAATTATTCATATTTCCTTATTTGTTATTAATTATATTTATGAGGCTGTTTTTAAAGTAAGAATCATTTAAATACATGGGTTGGTCAATAAATAGTGACAACAATGGGCTATCAGCTGTGAGAAAGAAGAGTTACTCACTTGTAGTGAGTTTAATTTGTTGAGTTATCAGTAATGTTCTAAAGTGTTCAATAAATTCAAACAAAGAGACAAGAGGAAGGAACACCAAGCAACATTACTGTGGCAGGTGGCACATGCTTTCACTAGAGCCAGTTTTAACTTCAATTTGTTAGGTGTAACCGATAAATAAGCTGCAAATAAGTTTAAGATTGAAATATTACTGTATATTCAATTGTTCTTCTTTAAAAAATAAATATTCACTGAAATTTTTAACAATATTATAAACCCTTGGAGGTATCAAAGCAGTTGTTGAGGAGTAGTGGGGGAACAGGATCACAAGTACAAAAGAATACAAACCTGAGTCAGAGTCACCATTACCCTTCAGCAGTGATGAAGTTGGCAGCTCTGTGCACAGACAGAGTATTAATGCCAATCCAAAGCTTACAACAATGTCTCCAAATCCTTCATGCACCTGCAACACACAACATGTAAGTATTAATTTAGTTATAATTGCTGTTTTGTGTAGTTTCCTTTATGATAAGATAAGAAATAACAGGTGGCATCCTCCCCCTCCGAATGTGGGCACTTCATCCTGGGAGATCCAGAATTCATAAGACAGAAATACTCCTTTTTCCATGCTATGCAGCTCCTTACAATGCTGAAAGGACCAATTGGACAAAGGGTAAGGTTAAGTGAAAGGGTAGCGACCCATGGGTCAGGAAGCTCTACATAACCTGCTGTAAGCTGTAGTACATGTAGATGGTCTGTGAGACCAACAAGAATATTTCCACATTAGTATAATATCTGACAAGGGCGTATATAGGAGTACATTGGTGTGATGTACCTGATACTTCCATTAGCTATAGCTGCATGTACTGGTGTCAGTATAGGTATTCACAGGTAGTAGTTTGTTACAAACCTTTCATTCCTTTGTACATTATTTTAGTATACTGTAACTGCAACATGGCACATTCCTACAAGGCAGACTGGATGGGCTACGCTGTAGAGGGCATTCGGCATATAATTCCAAACTTGCTCTTGTACCTGGGGTATCTCCAGGAGGAAGAATGAGGTGAGAGGAGACAGAGGGTGGCCATTCCAAGGAGTCACGACAGTCAAGAGGGCAGGACCCCCTGCAGTATCCAAGGGAAACTCCCCGGCAGGCGAGTACAACAAGTGTTCCACTGACTGTGGTGCTGAAATGGCCCCATCGTGGCCAGCCTAAAGACCAGAGACCATCCTACTGAAGGAGAAAGTGCTTACCAAGAGCATAGCATCCTGCCATGCAGCACCATGATTCCCTCTGATACCTCTACCCTGAAAGAGACCACCAGATGAGAGATAATATGAAATAATAATGGAGATGAAATGGAAATTCGGAGGTAATTAACCTATCCAGCATTCGTCTGGTGACCTGGAAAAATTATGGTTGAGGTCGCTCAACCACGCGAATCAAATGCACACTTTCTGAAAGTGGGCCACAGATGAAGCAGTCTGAGCTGTCTTGCTCGGTGAGGTGGGGGGGGGGGGTAGAGAAGTGCCTGATTAAATTAATTTAAAAAACATTTTTAAATGAAATTGGAATGCTACTGAAACTGATGTTTTTATTTATCAGGCTTGAGGTTGTTCATCACTGACAAAGGAAGCCATACTTACCCCATAGTATGTAGTGATGGTGAGGGGATTCTTTACGGATCCTGCCTTGAACCTTTGTGCACAAAAGTGTATGAGGTACACACAATATGTCAAACGACCAATCACTTGCATTGGTTTCCAAGATAACACAGTATTGGCAACCCCTGAAATTGAAACAACAAACTGATAAATAAATACACCACTATCCAATAGGGGAAAGAAACAATATAAAATAATTATGCAATAACATGAGAAGTAGCATTCCTCACTACTTGTCTACTATCAAATACATCTTTGAGCTATTGTATTCCATCCAGAAATTCAATGTCATAATTTCACCAGAAATATATATATATAGAAATTCCTGGGTATTAAACAAAATTAGAAAAAGTTCCATGTGTGTGTTTATTTAATGCTCAGAAGTAAATAATGAAATCATTCTGCTTCTTGCTTCCCAACATTCAGTGTCAATTGCTATATTTGTTTCACACTATATAAAGGTGGTTCAATAATAATGAAGACACCAGTTTTTTCAAACAAAAATTATTTATTTCTCGACATAGTCCCCTTTTAGGGATATACACTTCTGCCAATGCTCCTGTCATTGTTTTAATCCCTTCAAAAACTAAGAAATGTCAAGCTCTGCAAAATACGATTCTGTCTTCATGATGACCTCCTCATTTGATCTAAATGTTGTTCCTGCGAGCCATTTCTTTATGTTTGGTAACAGGAAAATATGTGGCAGCAATTCATGCAGTTTGGTGGTGGCAATTGCTGGTGCATTATTGGGGTGAAATTGACCTTCCTTCTTCACCATATGGGGCCGAGTCTCCTTTAACTTCTTCTTGAAATGCACCAATAACTGTCTGTAGGATGCTCCAGTGACCCTTTTTCCTTTTTCTGAGAAATGAATGAGTATGACAACACCCTTTTATTTAAGTTAATTGATGGAAATTATTCATTTTTTCACACTAGCCATATGCAGGCTAACATATTCATTTAATAGAGTCGACATGAAAAATTGAATGCCAAAGCTGGGGTTTGAACCATGGATCTACTGGTTTCCATCCAGTCGCTCTAACCCATTGAGCTACCATGGCCAACATGCCATCGTGACATTAAATTCTCCAATTGACTCATATTTCTCCGGTAAACCACTAGGGACTCTCGCATCCGAGATACACCGTTTGTGGCAACTTACTATCCTAAGTACTTGAGTCCCAGACTTCATCATTTAACTCTTACTATTTTAGTTAATTGATAGAAATTAGTCATTTCTTCACATTAGCCTTATGCAGGCTAAGGTCAGTTGGAGAATTTAATGTCATGACGGCAGGTTGGCCATGGTAACTCAATGGGTAAGAGCGACTGGACAGAAACCAGTAGATCCATGATTCAAATCACGGCCATGGCATTGAATTTTTCATGTCGGTTATCGAATCAACACCCTTTGCATCCCAAAAAGGTTGTTACCATCACTTTTCTGTTTTTAACTTCTTTGGAGCAGATTCTCCAGAAGTAACCCATTATTGATTTGATTTGATTTATTGATTCATCCATTAAAACATGTACATGTTATAGGACACGTCAAATTAAAAACTAATTACAATATTTACAATTAAGGTAGCTAACTAAATATTTACAAATTTAAAAATTCATCCATGCTGTAGAAGCTATTGGCTCTAAGGAAATTTAATAACAATTTCTTAAATTGATGTTGTGATTCAATCTTTTTTATAGATTCAGGTAGCTTATTGTAAAGATGTAAGCCAGCTTATGTGAAACTATTTTCATACATCTTTGTTTTGTGTGACTTCACAAATAAATTATTCTTTGTTCTAGTGTTGTGTATATGAATTTCAGAATTTGTTTTGAATAAACTTAGGCTTGCTTTCATATGTACAAGAGTTTCATATATGTATGTACTTGGCAGTGGTAAGATACCTAATTTACTGAAGTATGGCTTACAACTAGTTGTGCTTGAGACATCTGCTATGATTCTGATTATTTTCTTTTGGTATCTGAATACTTGTATACTGTCTTTAGAATTTCCCCAAAAAGTTATACCATATGCCAACAAACTGTGTATATATGAAAAGTACACTACTCTCAGAACTTTCAAGCTCGACATGCCTGTGATTGCCCTCATTAAGAAACACATTTTACTAAGCTTTTTCGTCAATGTCTCTATGTGAGTTTCCCAACTTAAATTTTCATCTAATATTAGTCCCAGAAATTTGATAGTTTCTACATAATGTATTTGGTCTTGTCCCAGCATTAATTTTGCATACAATTGACTTTCACTCATTTTATTATAGAAGCTTAGGGCTGCTGTTTTCTCCTTACTCAATATTAACATATTGGCACTAAACCATTTTTTAATTTATTTTAGACTATTTACAATATGTACATCTGCCCCTTCCTTATTCACCCCTTTGATAAAAATATTTGTATCATCTGAAAAAAAGTGTAATATTTATATCTGTTCTGTTTTCTACATTATCTGCCAAACCATTAATGTACACTATAAATAAAAGAGGTCCAAGCACCAAACCTTAAGGGACCCCATATTTCATTATAGCGCTACTTGAAATCTGAGTTTTAACTTCACTTGTTTCGCTATCAAAATACTCTATTTCCACTGATTGCTCTCTATTCTCCAGATAAGATCTGAACCAATCTAAAGCTAACCCCCTTATGCCATATGAGGATAATTTTTCTAGTAAAAGTTTGTGATCAACCAGATCAAACGCCTTTGTAAGATCTAGAAAAATGCCTATCCCTAGTTGTTTACTATCTAGTGTTTCATACACTTGTTCAATGAAATTCATCAGTGCAGAACTTGTTGATTTATTTTTTCGAAAACCATTTTGATTGTCATTAATTTAAATTTGTCCAAAAAGCTTGTTACTCTTTTATACATTATTTGTTCGAAGATCTTTGCAAAAGTTGAAATTATGGGAATTGGTCTCTAATTTCCCACCTCCCCTTTGTTACATTTTTTAAAGATGGGTTTCACTTTACCTTTTTTTAACCTGTCGGGGAACATCCCACTTGAAAGTGAAAGATTTATCAAGTACATCAGTGGTTCAATTAGGAATAAGGAGCAACGCTTTATGATGCAATTAGAGTAACCGTCTATTCCTACTGATTTCTTATTCTTCAATTTTTTTTATAACATCTTTAACTTCCTCAACTGTTACTGGAATTAAAAACATGCTATGTTCATTTTTCTTTACACTTAATCTTTCCTTTTTTGCTAGAGAATGAGTATTTAACAGTTTCTCCGCTACAGTTGAATAAAACTGGTTGAATAATTCAGAAATTTGTTTAGGATCACTTACTTTTTGGCCATTATTTTCTAGGTGGTAATTTCCTTTACATTTGGGTCCATTTTATATTTCGTGCTTAATTACTTGCCATATGGATTTAGTTTTACTAACTGCTTTATTTATTATTTCATCGTTATGTAACTTTTTGGCTGCTCTTATAACTTTAGTATATATATTTCAATATTTTACATAATAGGCCTTAAACTCCAGTGTAGTCTTGTTTTCCTTCATGAATTTGCTCAAAAATTTTAATCTATCACCAGATTTGCGGATTCATGTTGTGATCCACTTATTACCTAGCTTGTTCATTGCTACCTTAACCATTAGTATGGCTGTTACGAAGTGAAAATAAAATGTGTCCAAAAATGCATTCATGGCAACATTTAGATTTCGCTCAGTGTACACGCTTTCCCAAGATTCTTTACTTAATAGAAAATTTAGATAGCTTAGATTGTCATCATTAGCAAGTCTAACCTTTTTGAATATTTTTTTTTTTTTTTGCATTCTGTTTTGGGTTATGCTGATCTACTAGGACAACTAATTTTAACATTTGTGCATAATGATCTGACAGGGCTGTGTCAAAAATCTGAATGTCATATTTCCACTTATTTATATTCAGCACTACTTGGTCAATCGCAGAATATGACGAATTCGAGGCACGGGTTGGTAATTTAACTACGTTTTCCATTCCATACATATTAAAGAGATTTTGCAGCTGCTTTTTATTAGCGTTTTCTGTTAAATAGTTTATATTCATGTCTCCTACTATAATTACAGATTTTTTTTTCTTTTTAAAGAAGTCCAAAATGATTTCTAAATTTTGAAGGAAAATTTTGGTATTGCTTGTAGGATTTCAGTACACACAAATAAGAATTAGTTTGCTGTCTAATAGTTCACACATACTGGCATCAAAGTGTTGCTCCTGGTTTAAGTATTTAAACATAACAATCTCCCTAAATTTAACTGATTCATTTACATATATACATGATCCACCATTTTTCTTGTTTGACCTACAGAAGGAAGATGCCAGCACATAGTCAGGTATATTAAAATACTCAGTTTCATCTTCTCATCATGTTTTGATTGTTGTTTGATTTCTGGAATATAATGATGAATCCAGTGACAACTTGACACAAAAGGTCCTTCGAATTTCGCTTAAACAGCTTCAAAGTTGAAAGCTGTGTCCGCTTGTTGTCCACTGTGAGCAAACGCAGCACCCATTGGACTGACAGCTTTCTCATCTCCAATTAATGATGTAAAATATGAATTTCTGTTCCCATTGATACACATATGACCTCTGCCATTTTGCAAAATTTCATGTGACAGTCAGTGAGAATCATATTATGGACTTTTTCAATGTGCGTAAGTTTTCCTATCTAAATGTAAACAGTGAATCACTGAATGATACTGCACTTTTTCTAGCAAAAACACATTGAACTTCTTATTGAAATGTCTGTCAAATCCAAACTAATCTATGAATTAGCAACAACAAATATTTTGACACACAGGTACTTACTGAACTGCCCTCGTATATGTGGTAAAAATTATAAATGTACTGGTTTAAATACCCAGAGTTATACATTGACAACTTATATGTACCTATTCAAATTATGGCTTAGGTTGCACATACCCAATAGAATTGTGTGAATTAAGTGACGATTACTTAAAAAATAAAACTTTCAACCCTTTTTCAGATAATTAAACAGTATAACAGATTAATAAATACAGAAATTTAACATGGTACTTACATCCATAACCTCCACAGCAACCCAACAGAATGACGCCTATTCCAGCTGCATACAATGTTTTACAAAGTGCAGCATAGAAACTTGATGCTATTGGGTCGTATACATAGCTTGGAAGAAAGAAAATGTAACCAAGGAGTATAATCGTCCAAGGTACTGTTAAACCAACTAACCAGAATATTCCAAGAACAATCTGCAAAAAAATAACATATTCTAATTCAAATAAATGTTAATTATCCTTAAGATTTCTGTGAATTATAATTAACAAAAAAATTCATGAATCCTTGCTTATACTGGACTACGCTATGGTGGAGATTGAGCATGGATTCCAAAACCTGGTCTATTGTACCTATGTCCCCAAGTAGGGCATCCCCAGAAGGAAGGATGAGGTGAGAGGAGACAGAGGGACTGGACTACGCTATGGTGGAGATTGAGCATGGATTCCAAAACCTGGTCTATTGTACCTATGTCCCCAAGTAGGGCATCCCCAGAAGGAAGGATGAGGTGAGAGGAGACAGAGGGACTGGACTACGCTATGGTGGAGATTGAGCATGGATTCCAAAACCTGATCTATTGTACCTATATCCCCAAGTAGGGCATCCCCAGAAGGAAGGATGAGCTGAGAGGAGACAGAGGGACTGGACTACGCTATGGTGGAGATTGAGAATGGAGGTCCAAACCTGATCTATTGTACCTATGTCCCCAAGTAGGGCATCCCCAGAAGGAAGGATGAGCTGAGAGGAGACAGAGGGACTGGACTACGCTATGGTGGAGATTGAGCATGGAGGTCCAAACCTGGTCTTTTGTACCTATGTCCCCAAGTAGGGCATCCCCAGAATGAAGGATGAGCTGAGAGGAGAGAGAGGGACTGGACTACGTTATGGTGGAGATTGAGAATGGAGGTCCAAACCTGGTCTTTTGTACCTATGTCCCAAAGTAGGGCATCCCCAGAATGAAGGATGAGCTGATAGGACACAGAGGGACTGGACTACGCTATGGTGGAGATTGAGAATGGAGGTCCAAACCTGGTCTTTTGTACCTATGTCCCCAAGTAGGGCATCCTCAGAATGAAGGATGAGCTGAGAGGAAACAGAGGGACTGGACTACGCTATGGTGGAGATTGAGAATGGAGGTCCAAACCTGGTCTATTGTACCTATGTCCCCAAGTAGGGCATCCCCAGAATGAAGGATGAGCTGAGAGGAGACAGAGGGACTGGACTACGCTATGGTGGAGATTGAGCATGGAGGTCCAAACCTGGTCTATTGTACCTATGTCCCCAAGTAGGGCATCCCAAGAAGGAAGGATGAGCTGAGAGGAGACAGAGGGACTGGACTATGCTATGGTGGAGATTGAGAATGGAGGTCCAAACCTGGTCTTTTGTACCTATGTCCCCAAGTAGGGCATCCCCAGAATGAAGGATGAGGTGAGAGGAAACAGAGGGACTGGACTACGCTATGGTGGATATTGAGCATGGAGGTCCAAACCTGGTCTATTGTACATATGTCCCCAAGTAGGGCATCCCCAGAATGAAGGATGAGGTGAGAGGAGACAGAGGGACTGGACTACGCTATGGTGGAGATTGAGTATGGAGGTCCAAACCTGGTCTATTGTACCTATGTCCCCAAGTAGGGCATCCCCAGAATGAAGGATGAGCTGAGAGGAGAGAGAGGGACTGGACTACGCTATGGTGGAGATTGAGCATGGAGATCCAAACCTGGTCTATTGTACCTATGTCCCCAAGTAGGGCATCCCCAGAATAAAGGATGAGCTGAGAGGAGACAGAGGGACTGGACTACGCTATGGTGGAGATTGAGAATGGAGGTCCAAACCTGGTCTTTTGTACCTATGTCCCCAAGTAGGGCATCCCCAGAATGAAGGATGAGGTGAGAGGAAACAGAGGGACTGGACTACGCTATGGTGGAGATTGAGCATGGAGGTCCAAACCTGGTCTATTGTACCTATGTCCCCAAGTAGGGCATCCCCAGAATGAAGGATGAGGTGAGAGGAGACAGAGGGACTGGACTATGCTATGGTGGAGATTGAGCATGGAGATCCAAACCTGGTCTATTGTACCTATGTCCCCAAGTAGGGCATCCCCAGAAGGAAGGATGAGGTGAGAGGAGACAGAGGGACTGGACTACGCTATGGTGGAGATTGAGCATGGAGATCCAAACCTGGTCTATTGTACCTATGTCCCCAAGTAGGGCATCCCCAGAAGGAAGGATGAGGTGAGAGGAGACAGAGGGACTGGACTATGCTATGGTGGAAATTGAGCATGGAGATCCAAACCTGGTCTATTGTACCTATGTCTCCAAGTAGGGCATCCCCAGAAGGAAGGATGAGGTGAGAGGAGACAAAGGGACTGGACTACGCTATGGTGGAGATTGAGCATGGAGATCCAAACCTGGTCTATTGTACCTATGTCCCCAAGTAGGGCATCCCCAGAATGAAGGATGAGGTGAGAGGAGGCAGAGGGACTGGACTATGCTATGGTGGAGATTGAGCATGGAGGTCCAAACCTGGTCTATTGTACCTATGTCCCCAAGTAGGGCATCCCCAGAAGTAAGGATGAGGTGAGAGGAGACAGAGGGACTGGACTACGCTATGGTGGAGATTGAGCATGCAGGTCCAAACCTGGTCTATTGTACCTATGTCCGCAAGTAGGGCATCCCCAGAATGAAGGATGAGGTGAGAGGAGAGAGAGGGACTGGACTATGCTATGGTGGAGATTGAGCATGGAGATCCAAACCTGGTCTATTGTACCTATGTCCCCAAGTAGGGCATCCCGAGGAGGAAGGATGAGGTGAGAGGAGACAGAGGGACTGGACTACGCTATGGTGGAGATTGAGCATGGAGATCCAAACCTGGTCTATTGTACCTATGTCCCCAAGTAGGGCATCCCCAGAAGGAAGGATGAGGTGAGAGGAGACAGAGGGACTGGACTATGCTATGGTGGAGATTGAGCATGGAGATCCAAACCTGGTCTATTGTACCTATGTCCGCAAGTAGGGCATCCCCAGAAGGAAGGATGAACTGAGAGGAAACAGAGGGACTGGACTACGCTATGGTGGAAATTGAGCATGGAGATCCAAACCTGGTCTATTGTACCTATGTCCGCAAGTAGGGCATCCCCAGAAGGAAGGATGAGGTGAGAGGAGACAGAGGGACTGGACTATGCTATGGTGGAGATTGAGCATGGAGATCCAAACCTGATCTATTGTACCTATGTCCCCAAGTAGGGCATCCCCAGAAGGAAGGATGAGCTGAGAGGAGACAGAGGGACTGGACTACGCTATGGTGGAGATTGAGCATGGAGGTCCAAACCTGGTCTTTTGTACCTATGTCCCCAAGTAGGGCATCCCCAGAATGAAGGATGAGCTGAGAGGAGAGAGAGGGACTGGACTACGTTATGGTGGAGATTGAGAATGGAGGTCCAAACCTGGTCTTTTGTACCTATGTCCCAAAGTAGGGCATCCCCAGAATGAAGGATGAGCTGATAGGACACAGAGGGACTGGACTACGCTATGGTGGAGATTGAGAATGGAGGTCCAAACCTGGTCTTTTGTACCTATGTCCCCAAGTAGGGCATCCTCAGAATGAAGGATGAGCTGAGAGGAAACAGAGGGACTGGACTACGCTATGGTGGAGATTGAGAATGGAGGTCCAAACCTGGTCTATTGTACCTATGTCCCCAAGTAGGGCATCCCCAGAATGAAGGATGAGCTGAGAGGAGACAGAGGGACTGGACTACGCTATGGTGGAGATTGAGCATGGAGGTCCAAACCTGGTCTATTGTACCTATGTCCCCAAGTAGGGCATCCCCAGAAGGAAGGATGAGCTGAGAGGAGACAGAGGGACTGGACTATGCTATGGTGGAGATTGAGAATGGAGGTCCAAACCTGGTCTTTTGTACCTATGTCCCCAAGTAGGGCATCCCCAGAATGAAGGATGAGGTGAGAGGAAACAGAGGGACTGGACTACGCTATGGTGGATATTGAGCATGGAGGTCCAAACCTGGTCTATTGTACATATGTCCCCAAGTAGGGCATCCCCAGAATGAAGGATGAGGTGAGAGGAGACAGAGGGACTGGACTACGCTATGGTGGAGATTGAGTATGGAGGTCCAAACCTGGTCTATTGTACCTATGTCCCCAAGTAGGGCATCCCCAGAATGAAGGATGAGCTGAGAGGAGAGAGAGGGACTGGACTACGCTATGGTGGAGATTGAGCATGGAGATCCAAACCTGGTCTATTGTACCTATGTCCCCAAGTAGGGCATCCCCAGAATAAAGGATGAGCTGAGAGGAGACAGAGGGACTGGACTACGCTATGGTGGAGATTGAGAATGGAGGTCCAAACCTGGTCTTTTGTACCTATGTCCCCAAGTAGGGCATCCCCAGAATGAAGGATGAGGTGAGAGGAAACAGAGGGACTGGACTACGCTATGGTGGAGATTGAGCATGGAGGTCCAAACCTGGTCTATTGTACCTATGTCCCCAAGTAGGGCATCCCCAGAATGAAGGATGAGGTGAGAGGAGACAGAGGGACTGGACTATGCTATGGTGGAGATTGAGCATGGAGATCCAAACCTGGTCTATTGTACCTATGTCCCCAAGTAGGGCATCCCCAGAAGGAAGGATGAGGTGAGAGGAGACAGAGGGACTGGACTACGCTATGGTGGAGATTGAGCATGGAGATCCAAACCTGGTCTATTGTACCTATGTCCCCAAGTAGGGCATCCCCAGAAGGAAGGATGAGGTGAGAGGAGACAGAGGGACTGGACTATGCTATGGTGGAAATTGAGCATGGAGATCCAAACCTGGTCTATTGTACCTATGTCTCCAAGTAGGGCATCCCCAGAAGGAAGGATGAGGTGAGAGGAGACAAAGGGACTGGACTACGCTATGGTGGAGATTGAGCATGGAGATCCAAACCTGGTCTATTGTACCTATGTCCCCAAGTAGGGCATCCCCAGAATGAAGGATGAGGTGAGAGGAGGCAGAGGGACTGGACTATGCTATGGTGGAGATTGAGCATGGAGGTCCAAACCTGGTCTATTGTACCTATGTCCCCAAGTAGGGCATCCCCAGAAGTAAGGATGAGGTGAGAGGAGACAGAGGGACTGGACTACGCTATGGTGGAGATTGAGCATGCAGGTCCAAACCTGGTCTATTGTACCTATGTCCGCAAGTAGGGCATCCCCAGAATGAAGGATGAGGTGAGAGGAGAGAGAGGGACTGGACTATGCTATGGTGGAGATTGAGCATGGAGATCCAAACCTGGTCTATTGTACCTATGTCCCCAAGTAGGGCATCCCGAGGAGGAAGGATGAGGTGAGAGGAGACAGAGGGACTGGACTACGCTATGGTGGAGATTGAGCATGGAGATCCAAACCTGGTCTATTGTACCTATGTCCCCAAGTAGGGCATCCCCAGAAGGAAGGATGAGGTGAGAGGAGACAGAGGGACTGGACTATGCTATGGTGGAGATTGAGCATGGAGATCCAAACCTGGTCTATTGTACCTATGTCCGCAAGTAGGGCATCCCCAGAAGGAAGGATGAACTGAGAGGAAACAGAGGGACTGGACTACGCTATGGTGGAGATTGAGCATGGAGATCCAAACCTGGTCTATTGTACCTATGTCCGCAAGTAGGGCATCCCCAGAAGGAAGGATGAGCTGAGAGGAGACAGAGGGACTGGACTACGCTATGGTGGAGATTGAGCATGGAGGTCCAAACCTGGTCTATTGTACTTATGTCCCCAAGTAGGGCATCCCCAGAATGAAGGATGAGGTGAGAGGAGACAGAGGGACTGGACTACGCTATGGTGGAGATTGAGCATGGAGATCCAAACCTGGTCTATTGTACCTATGTCCGCAAGTAGGGCATCCCCAGAAGGAAGGATGAGGTGAGAGGAGACAGAGGGACTGGACTATGCTATGGTGGAGATTGAGCATGGAGATCCAAACCTGGTCTATTGTACCTATGTCCGCAAGTAGGGCATCCCCAGAAGGAAGGATGAACTGAGAGGAAACAGAGGGACTGGACTACGCTATGGTGGAGATTGAGCATGGAGATCCAAACCTGGTCTATTGTACCTATGTCCGCAAGTAGGGCATCCCCAGAAGGAAGGATGAGCTGAGAGGAGACAGAGGGACTGGACTACGCTATGGTGGAGATTGAGCATGGAGGTCCAAACCTGGTCTATTGTACCTATGTCTGCAAGTAGGGCATCCCCAGAAGGAAGGATGAACTGAGAGGAAACAGAGGGACTGGACTACGCTATGGTGGGGATTCAGCATGGAAGTCCAAACCTGGTCTATGTACCTATGTCCCCAAGTAGAGCATCCCTGGAAGGAAGCATGGGGTGAAAGGGGATAGAGGGTGGACTCCCAAGGAGTCACGACGGTGCAGAGGACAGGTTCCCTAAAATTGACCAGTTGGTAACTCATTTGCTGGCCAGTAAAACCAGTATCCACCCTACTGTGGTCTGGAAACCGCCCACCAAGCCAGCCTGTAGGCCGGAGACCATTGTACAGGAGGAGGAGGCATATCACCCTGCCACACAGTGTCGAGATTTCTACGCTGAAAGAGACCACCAGATGAGAGAGGGACTGAAAATACGGGGATGTAATTAACCTACCCAGGATTTGCCTGGAAACCCTGGAAATTCCATGGGTCAGATTTGTCTGCCATGGGAATTGAACCCGGACCTCCTGAATACAGCCAAAGACAAAACTGTCTGAGTGATCCCTTTCGGTGTTTCTTATATTACTGTGTTTCTCTACTATAGTGCAATAAATAACTGAGTGTAACACACACAAATCATGTGCATGCCACTTTGTAAGGTAGAATCAGTGGCATAGCCAGGAAATGAACCATGGATCTTCTGCAGTGGCAACATGGTGGTACAGGCAGTTGCTCCTACCTATGGCATTGTATTTCCATCTGTTTCAGACTGTATACTGTACTAGTAATTTAAATAAGTATTTTGTTAATGAATTGTCAGTTACCAATGTGATATCAGTGTCACTGATTTACAAACCTCTAAAACCAATTAGAAATCATCGGTCTTGGCCAAGTTTGAACCTGCAACATGAACCACTCAGACCAACATATAAGTTTGAAGTTGTATGGTACATTTATTCTGAAAGATTCTAAGTGCCCTTGTACGTGAATTAGTCTTACAGAGTGAATGTGAATTTCTAGAGTGCCTGTTCTCCGAGCAAAGTGTTTGCTACTGAGTAAATGTCTTGTCTGAACTGTCCAGAAGAAGAATGTCACATGTATGGTTGAGGACATAACAAAGTTTGGATTCTTATTACTCAATGCTCACTTCCTATGACTTGACTCATTTGCACATTCTGAAGTCTGAGTTCTAATGTTTTTAGGAGTACTTGATTACATGTTTAGCTAGGACATATTTAAATATCATGAACTAAGTATATTTTTATTAGCATTTAATTTTGTTATATTATTTTTTAATTATTTATTATTTTTTTGTTTTTATGTATGTTTTTTATAAATTTTTTAAAATACTTAATCTATTTCATTATGTACATAGCTAACATGACTTCACTCCCTGGTCACACAATATCCATCGCTTCTACTCCCAAGAAAACCAAGTTGTTCTTTTGGTATTGTTTGTTTCTTTTAGTTGCCACTCTCATCGGTCTTTTATTTTTAGTTGTTTATTTTCTTCTAGATAGGCATGTTTCTAGTTAGTTGGTCTAGGTGTTGTTGCGTGTCTAATTTTTCTTGTTCTTGTTGCTTGTTGTATACTTGGATTACAGTTATTACTGAAGGATTTTTTCCTGTTGTGTCTGGTGGTAGAGTGATCATTTCTTGGGCTGTGTTGATGAAAAAAAAAAGTATTCAGTGGCATTTGCAATAAAAATTTGCAATAAGTTTTCATCTTTAACTTCAGGTGTAGGCATTATTTATGCATTTGATCATGGCTCTGGCTATCCTTTCTACTCCTGCATAGTGGTATATCTGTGAGTTTTTAAAATTTGGTAGAAGTTTATGTGCTATTCGGAGACATTGTCTTTCAAATGCTTGTATTTTGGACATAGTTTGGGAAACATCTGCATAGCTTTCTTAACATGGGTATGCTGAAATGGAAAGTAAGACTGCAGAGGTGATAGATGGCCAGAGCAAGGACTGTATGGAATACATATTGTTGAAATGTTGTGTCACATGCTCACTAATGTTCTCCTTCCACTTTGCATATTCATATACTTACATATATGGCAGTGTCGCAATGTATGCAACACTATCCAGCACTGCCAAACCAAAGAAATCCAATAAATTTTCCAAAAAACCAACTTTACTTATGGGACCATCTAATACTAATGTAACTTGCGTCAATGCATATTGTACAATTTCCTCATATTAGTATAATTTGAAGTTAAAACTAATGCTCTTTTAAAGCTATAAATAAAGACATTTGTTTATAAATTACTGAAATTACATTCAAAATGTATAAGTAAACATTACCTTAGATATTTTGATTCCTTGAATGCTTATTTTGAAGTATGAATAGCCACAGATGACTCCAACAAAATAGGAAGCTGCATTATGGTGAAATGTGATGTAATTCCTTAAATAAGTTTTATTTTTTGATAAGTGTCTCATAGTCCTGCAAAACAAATTTTATTGTTGTTTATTTATTTATAATATTTAGCTCCGGCTATGACTAAATAACTAAACTCTCTTTATTTGTCACTAACATCGTTAACATATAATCACTTTCATTTTTTACAAATAGGTACACAAAGTAAACTGTCAGTCTAATGTTTGTTGTGCTGCTGCAACATAGGAGCAGGGCACGTGGGCAGGAGAGCTGGATGCTTCCTAAGAGGAACAAAGAGAGAGAGAGAGAGAGAGAGAGAGAGAGAGAGAGAGAGAGAGAGAGAGAGAGAGAGAGAGAGAGAGAGAGAGAGAGAGAGAGAGAGAGAGGAGAGAGAGAGAGAGAGAGAGAGAGAGAGAGAGAGAGAGAGAGAGAGAGAGAGAGAGAGAGAGAGAAGAGAGAGAGAGAGAGAGAGAGAGAGAGGCTCTGAATTTTCTGTCTTTCACTTGCCGCCACAAATGTTCTCAGAAAGTCTATGACATTCTAGAAATAATGACTGGAGGTATAAATACCGGCAAAGTGTTAGAAGTGCCAGTTAGAAGTGCATGGTTATTGCGACAGTAGACATTTGAAGTGTACCGCAATGATGTTTTTCATTTGTTTACTGCAGCAGACCACTGAGTCGACCTTGAAGACAGCTGATCGTTAATTTCACATCATTTTACTGCAATAAAGAGTGTTGTAAATTTCTCCATAACCCTCGCAGTCACAATACTGTTACCCTGGCGGTAGACTCGCGAAGCCGATGAATAAATGATGGCCGGTGGAGATTCGGGAAACTTCGGGGCCGATCGTTACCGGAAGCGATAGACAGTTGAGCGAAGTGTTTGAAAAAATAAACAGTTTTAGGTTATCTAGCAAATTGAATTTGTGAAGAGTCTATTTGCTACGAGAATAAATACAGTTTTTGTGTTTGTAACCTCGACCTTTATTTCACGAACCCACAAAGTCACAACTGGCGTCAGAAGTGGGATAACGGCCATGGAATCGGCATTGGAAAAGATTTTGGAGAAGATGATGGAAATGAAGGCCGAACTGACCTCGGAAATGAAGACGGCAAATGAAAACCTCGCTGCAAAAACAGAAGCGGCAAATAACAGCCTGGCCGCGAAGCTGGAGACTACAAATGACAACCTGGCCGCAAAGCTGGAAGAAATGAAGGTTGCGAACGAGGTCCTCGCCGCCAAATTTGAAGAACAGTTGGCCGGCGTGAGGGATAACGTGACGGAGCTGGGCAAGCGGATGGGCCAAGTGGACGAGCGCGTCGAGGACCTGGCGAGCCGCGTTGACGACCTGGAGGGAAAGGCCGACAGCAGCGTCAGGTCCCTGAACGCCATAGTAGAGGACGTCGTCGGCAGCAAACTGAAGGATTTGAAGGCCGACGCGCCGGGACGCGACACATCTGCGCGCGTCAAACCGCCGAGATATGACGGCGCGTCAACATTTGAGGTCTTCCGCCGCCAGTTCGACAGATTGGCCAAGCACAACAGATGGTCACCGGAGGAGGAGGCCACACAGCTAATAGCCAGCCTCCAGGGACGGGCTGCGGAAGTCCTAAACGCGGTGCAGACAACGGCGGCGCCCAAGGACATCTGGGAGGCCCTGGAGAATCGTTTCGGGAACCTCCGCTTAGCCGCAGCGTACCGCAGCCAACTAAAGGCAAGGTCACAGCAGCCGGGGGAGACGCTGCAGGAGTTCGCCATAGCGATTGAGCAGCTAGCTGGCAAGGCCTTGGTTGACCTGCCACTGGAGTTCGTATCCCGGGAAGCCGCCTACAACTTTCTCGACGGGGTACGGGACACGGAGATTCGTCAGCGCCTAATGCTCGGCGATTATAAAACCATCCACGAGGCGCTGACAGCGGCATTAAGGATCGAGGCGGCCAAGGTAGCATCTATCCCGACGTCGAGAATGAGGAGTGTCCGCTACGCCGGAGACAGAAGAGCAGCTGAGGGACGCTGGCGAACACCTAGTGGCCTGTGTTGGGGGTGTGGACAGCCCGGACACCTGCAGAGAGACTGCCCACACCAGGAAGAGCAGCCGGAAAACGAGTAAGGCCCGGCGTGGAGAGGGACATGTCGGCGCCATTGCCACCATCCCCTCGAGTGACAATCCGTGCCGTCAGCCGGCGGGTGGATGACAACCTCATCGCGGACGGCTGGGTAGGAGGAATGCCGTGCCGCGTGCTAGTGGACACTGGGGCAGCCGTGACCATCATCAGACCTAACGTGGCGAATGGTTTGCTGACGAGGAAGCCGAGCCGACCATACCAGCTTGTGTTGGCATCGGGCGACACCTTGCCTGTGGAGAAGAAGGCCCTGCTGGAGCTGAACTTGGGACGAAGTGCCGTGCGTCTGTAAGTGTTCGTCGCGAAGGTGGCTGAGGAGGTGATTCTGGGACTGGATGCCCTCAGGAGCCACGAGGCGACGGTCGACGTCGGCAGGAAGGTCCTAAGGCTCAACAGAGAAGAGCTTATACTACGTAAACAAGAAGAGCGCCTTGGAATTTGCAGGGTCATCTTGAACGAAGACGTGGTTGTCCCCGCGAGGAGCGAGGTGATGGTGACGGCGCGACCGGAAGGCCAGACAGCACGTTGGGTCCAGAGGCAGCAGGAGTACGACTCCAACTCGGAACATCGCAGAGGGAAGAGTCACGGTAACGAGGACGCTATGTCCCGAAGACCCTGTCCAGAAGAGTGCGGCCAATGCACAAGAGTGGAGGGGAAGGAGAGTGCCGCAGCAGTTCGAGTAGTCACGGCAGTGCCTGCGGATGGCTGGGATAGCGCAGGCCTGAGGAGGGAGCAGCTGGCGGACGCAGACTTGGGGCCACTCTTGAGGGATGTGGAGAACCTGGTGGACCACCTCCACGACATGCACGAGATGGCTCGCCAGAACATCTGAGCGACCGCATGAAAACCCGATACGACAGGCAAGCCAACAGCCAAGGGTTCCAGCAAGGTGACCTGGTCTGGTTGTACCGCCCGACCCGGACCAAGGGACGCTGCCCGAAGCTTCAGCAGTCATGGCAAGGACCGTACCGTGTGGTGAAGAGGATTAACGACGTGGGCTACCGCATCCAGAAGGTGCCCCGAGGAAAGATGTTGGTGGTACACCTGGATCGCCTGGCCCGCTACGAAGGCGCTGTTCGGGACGACCAGCCTTGAGGAGGGAGCAGTGTTACCCTGGCGGTAGACTCGCGAAGCCGATGAATAAATGATGGCCGGTGGAGATTTGGGAAACTTCGGGGCCGATCGTTACCGGAAGCGAGAGACAGTTGAGCGAAGTGTTTGAAAAATAAACAGTTTTAGGTTATCTGGCAAATTGAATTTGTGAAGAGTGTATTTGCTACGAGAATAAAGTACAGTTTTTGTGTTTGTAACCTTGACCTTTATTTCACGAACCCACAAAGTCACAATACTTACTAGTCAGTTCATAACTAGCAACTTCCTTCTACACTGCACAGACTCATAACTAACTCAACTGTTGTGGTCGGTTTTTCACACTCACATTCTTACCTTTTTACATTATTGATGGATTCATTTTGGAAGCTGTTGCCTCCATTCTCAACCTCAATGGTCCAACTATCATCTGTTGTTTTTGTTTTCTGCTCTCTTCTCTCTGGTGCTGGAACTATGAACTTCTTTATCAAATTATTGACTAGTGGCATTTCAAAGTTCATTACTCGATGCTTATTTTTCCATATTAAGATGTTCACCCAAGTTGTCAGTTTGTTTTGGTTTATCACCCCTTTTAATAATTTTGGATTTGGGTCAATGTAATGAATTTTGTTCCAAAATTGAAAGGCTATTGCTGACTTATCTTCTTGTTTCAATTTGATGTTTCTAAAATGCTCTTTGACTATCCTATCCTACACTTCTAAACTAAATGCGGAAATTGGAAATAGAAAAATAAAAATATTATTAGATTATTCTTTTATAATCCTGGATCTGCCACAAAAATCTGCAGTTGCTAGTATGACATGACTGCCTGTATACAACTGGAATACTGCTCCAAATTGTATGTTGTTGCTGTGAAGATGAGGAAATGGATAGTCAAATGTGCAGCTCTTCAAAACTATCAAAATCTAACCTCTAAATATTGGGAAGTAAGCAGGAGAATGACTAGAGCATTAGACACACACCATCTAGAAATTAAAATAAAATAGAATTTTAAAAATATTAAATATTGTCACTGATTGCATTGTTGTGGAGCTGCCGCAAAGCCAGAGCAGGGCAGGTGGGCAGGAAAGCTAGATGTTTGCAAAGAGGAAGAAAGAGACAGAGAGAGGCTCTGGAATGTTCCATCTTTCTCTTGCCACCACAATTGTTCTCAGAAAGTCTATGGTAATCTAGAACAATGACTGGGAGATGTAAATAGTGGCAAAGTATGAGAAGGAGTTAGTTATATTGAGTTGTTTGTTGGTTATTGCGACAGTGGACATTGGATGTGTACCGCAGTAATTTCTTTAATTTTTTTACGTGCCGTGGAGCACCAAGTCGACCTTGAAGACAGCTGATTGTCATTTTCACGTCTTTTTACTGCAATAAAGAGTGTTCTAAATTTCCACAAACCAGACTTTTGATTCTACAAACCCTCGAAGTCACAATATAAAGAGACTGGTAAATCAGCTGTGGCAGATCATTTATGGAAAATTAATCATGAAATAAATTGAGAGGTTAAATTATTATAGCAATTAAATGCACTCATGGCCTTTCAAGTTTGGAAAAAGATATTTACAATAGAACCTCGTTTACCCAGATTAACTGAGACCAGAGCCGATCCTAGTTAAGGAAAATCCAAGTTATCCAGAGAGTGACAATATCACTGAAATATTTTTATGTACTATCGCCACCCTTTTACCTAAAAACACATACACTATATGTATTGTAATAGCATATGTATTTGTATTGTACTACAAACTACTCAGTAGTAAAAAGGGCAGAGAGCTTCCACTGTCTCAGTTTAGTGTATCACGAGCAGCGTGATCTCACATATGCTTTCAACCTGGTTCCAAGTAAATGGCACCCACTGGCAAGAGAATTCAAGTAATGTACCTGATGAGAATAGCAATTTACTGCCTGTAAAATAAGTCTTATTTTACTACACTAAACAACATTTCTTTTTTCCCCCAAAAATTGGTCCAGATTATTCAGATGTATGGGTTAAAGAGATCCTGGTTACCAAGGTTTTACTCTATTATGAAAAATAAGGATTGTGTAGCTAAAATTTTGATATACTGTCCACTAGTTCTTCCAGTAATTGGCAATACTGTCACCTAGTGGCAGTAACAAACAGTCAAGTAGAGGTTACTTACTCTGGGTATGAGACTGGCATTGGCTCTAGTTGTTCAACATAGGTCTGTACAAAGGGCACAATCATCCAAAGGATCAGAAAAGATGCTAGTATTGCCTTTGCCCATCTCCTGTATCTATTGGCCAATGCTAGCACCAATATTGACACCATGTAGTTCTGGAAGTCTGCTGCCAAATACCACGTGTGTAGAAGACACTGCAACAATTGTTTACCATTTTGATGCATGTAATTTACTTTTTATTTATTTATTGATCCTGTAGTCACTGAACCATGGATCTCCCAGTCTCTAACCACTCAGCTACATACGACTAGTGTAAATGAATAATTAGTTTCCATTAGCTGTATTTGACTATACATTCTGGAAACACTGATAGATCAGGTATTTATAAGTCAAATTATGTAGACTGTAATCAAATAAAGTATGTAACAAATAGGTATGTCAAAAATTTGAGAAAGCATTTCTTGCGGATAGTGGATATATGAACATATATCCAGAAATTGTTTGTTTTCTTTTTAAAGTAATTTTTCTACAGCTGAACCTCATACAACAGCACTAATGACAGAACTGTGGAAAAACAGGAAATGACAGCACATGTTCACAATAGCCTCCATTAGCTACAATTTCGCCATGCGCTGAGTTAGGCCTGCAGAATTTCATATTGTCTGGCAGCCTTCCAAAATACGAGCACAAAGAGTCTCTACATCTGGAACTGGAGTTGAATAAACAAGAAATTTCAAATATCCCTACAAATAAATATCTAATGGGTTTAAGACAGACAAGCATGGAGACCAGAGAATCGGTCCACCTCTTCCTATCCATCTATCAGGAAACTTCTTATTCAATAAATGGACAAAAAGCCTCAAATGAGAGGGAACTCCATCATACATGAACTGATACTGGTACCTAACAAGTGTACTAAAGAATGTTTTCATATTCAAAGGATAACTAACTGGGGAGGGTCTTGGGCACGTGTTGAAGCAGATAGGTATAGGTCATTCCTGGATAAATGTAGAGAAGGGGAAGACAGGTAGTAGCAGTGTGACATCAGCTCCGTTAGCTCTCAGGGCCAAATTTGCTCCTGAACGAAAGGCATGTTAGCATGTGACATCATCACACTGATTTCTGCTGCGGAAGGTCAAGGAAATAGTTCCTTGTGTGCGGATTCCAACAGTGTAGGAAAGACAGAAAACCTATCGGTATTAATAATATGTACAACTTACATCTTGATTTTGTAATATTAATGCTGACTGCTTTAATTACACAATTGGTCACAGTTTATAAACAATTACATTTTGACACAGCTATTAGAAAATATATTAAACTTCAACTCGTAGTTTATTTGAAGGTCACGCATGTTATAAAGTAAATAAAATAAAACATGAAGTAATTTTCTGTGCAAATTAGAGGAGACCCGTTCAGAACAGAATTACATGGATATTTTCCGACACTTTCTGTTTTGTTTTTCTTTAACTTGTTTATCAATGTCAGGACGTAATGTCTGGGAAATCTGTAATCAAAGACTGCATATTAGATTGTGATCCAACAAGGTGCTTCAGGGTTTGGACTTAGCTAATTTCATACGGAAATGTTATGTGAGATTGCAGGAGCCCAAATCAAAGTGGATAATGAAAATGTAAAAATCCTTGCCGTTTATAGATCCCCACATGCAAAAGTTAATGATTTTATTGGATGCATGTATAAAATACTAGAATATTGTTTAAAACATCATTGTAAAATAATAATAATGGGTGACTTTAATATACATGCCAATTATGTGAATGGAGATTTTAATAAGTTGCAGGATATGTTTTGTTCATTTAATTTAAAAATTGTAAAACTAGATACAACCAGGGAAACCATAAATTCACACTCAGTAATTGATTATATTGTTACCAATTTTGGGGAAAGTCAATTTGTTGCTGGAAACATGATAAATCACCTATCTGATCATCATGCCCAATATATAGATATAAATAAATGCACATCAAAGAAATCTGACTTAGTTGAAATGAAATCCCTTAGAGAATTTACTGAGACTAATACCTTAAAATTGCCAGCTTGTCTTGATAATGAAATGTGGCTAGCTTTGTATAGTTCTGAAAATATAAATGAAAAATGGAATAAGTTTTATGAAGTTCTAAACAATTATATTGAGGTATGCTGTCCCATAATTAACAGAATCTGGAAACAACAAAAAACTGCAAATTTAGGTTATCTAGCGAGGCTATGAGGTTGAGGAAAAAATAAAGGATATATATTTACTTGCTAAATCAACACAACTTGAGCACTATAAAAATCAGTATAAACAATATAAAAAAGCATATGAGGATGAATTGTTAAATATTAAATCACAAAAGGTGTTAAGCAGACTTTCTGATACTAATAACTATTCAAAAACAGCATGGACAAGAATTAACAGTAGTAGAAAAGAAAAGTATAAACAAGAAAATATCAATTGATTAATTTGATTTGATTTGATTTGATTTGATTTATTGATTCATCCATTAAAACATGTACATGTTAAAGGACACGTCAAATTAAAAACTAAGTACAATATTTACAATTAAGGTAGCTAACTAAATATTTACAAATTTAAAAATTCATCCACGCTGTAGAAGCTATTGGCTCTAAGGAAGTTTAATAACAATTTCTTAAATTGATGTTGTGATTCAATCTTTTTTATAGATTCAGGTAGCTTATTGTAAAGATGTAAGCCAGCATATGTGAAACTATTTTCATATATCTTTGTTTTGTGTGACTTCACAAATAAATTATTCTTTGTTCTAGTGTTGTGTATATGAATTTCAGAAATTGTTTTGAATAAACTTAGGCTTGCTTTCATATGTACAAGAGTTTCATATATGTATATACTTGGCAGTGGTAAGATACCTAATTTACTGAAGTATGGCTTACAACTAGTTGTGCTTGAGACATCTGCTATGATTCTGATTATTTTCTTTTGGTATCTGAATACTTTTATACTGTCTTTAGAATTTCCCCAAAAAATTATACCATATGCCAACAAACTGTGTATATATGAAAAGTACACTATTCTCCGAACTTTCAAGCTTGACATGCCTGTAATCGCCCTCATTAAGAAACACATTTTACTAAGCTTTTTCGTCAATGCCTCTATGTGAGTTTCCCAATTTAAATTTCCATCTAGTATTAGTCCCAGAAATTTGATAGTTTGTACGTAATGTATTTGGTCTAATAAATAACTGTATTGAGAATAATCCAACCCAGATATGTAATTTATTTAATGAATACTTCATAAATGTCGCTAATAACAAGAATAGCCTAGATCAAAGTATAAACTTGGAAGAAGCATACGGACAGTGAAGCACAAATTAGTACAAAAGTGAATCGAGAAGATTTTGTCACATTGCTTCAGTCACACTGTTTATTCACAGGACATGTTTCAAGAGCATGTTTTTTATATATTGACAATTCTCGATACTTGTACTAGTCTATGGGCAGTAAATAAATGAAATGAAAATAACAAACAAAAACAAAAATGGTTCGGACACATATGTCAAGCCAAACATACAGAATGTCTGTGCAGCAAGTGAATACAACCTTGTAAATCTGGTTTGGGGTACATTCCTGTAAAAATGGGAGAAGTCTTTTTTGTCTGTATATTTGTCCTTCAATAAATCTTTCCATTTGGTATGTGACAGCTACATTGTTGTCATCGAGTGTGCTAAACCTGACTGAACCCTCAGATTCTGTACTCACAGCGCTTTTTATATAGGCAACTTGGTACTACAGAACTCTTGCCTGGCATCACACACACTACAGGTCTCACTCCTCACTAAAATACATCACAACTCTGGAAGCTGTCTTCCTGTGATGTAGAGTATGGATACAGAGGCTTCTGGAAAGAAGTTAAGTTAAGATTAGAAGATATTGACAGACAAGACATTTTTGCCAGTACAAGTGACAAAAGCTCACTGACGTTATATAGAGAAATAAAAGCAACCTCGGGGAAGGAAGGATACATAGATATAGGTAATAATTTTGAGTGAGAACGGGAGTGAGAAACTTGAAAGGTATAGGTCAAGAGAGGGAGCTAGATAAATATCCATTGTGTGGAGAACAGAATGCAGACTTCCATTGTAGTTAAACAAAGATATGGAGAGAGCAATCCTGGGGACAATTTGGGGGGTGAAGTATTAATTAGAAAAATTTTGTCAGTAAAAAGGGAAAAGAGCAGAAGAAATATAGGGAATATTTAGGGTAAGTTAAAGGGAAATGGCTAAGAACAATTAAGAGAAAAATGGCAAACTGTGTAAAAAGGTGCAGAGGGCCTCCAATACACAGAAACCTAGGGTTAGGTGTATGGGGACCATGGCAAACAACATGGTAAGATTTTCAGGATTTAGGAATATATGGCATTTTCCAGTATGGATTTTATAATTGTAATCTTGATTTTGTATTTCCATTTGATGTTGTAAAAGGAAAGATGAGAAATAAATTAGAAAATATTACAAGTGTACTGTAGCACGATGACAACAACAGTGAAATGCCAATGTAACCAGATGTAACAGCGAATGTTTACTACTGTACAATTAAACCACTGTTCTGTTGTAGCCACAGGACAGCTATGTATTACACATGTCACCAAGTAAGCAAAGTTACCATGGAAATAAACAATTTTTGGATCTATCTGCAAGAAATGCTTTCCCAAAGTTGTAATACTGCAGTATAATCAGAGAAAACATCTTAAAAATACATTTCTTTCATTTGTAATTTCTTCATCAATGTTATTTACCGGTTTGTCAGCATAGAAATAGTTGTTGAGGTACAATAAATTAATCCACCAATGATGTCTGCAGTTCTCTGTCTCAGAGGTCACCAACGTGGGCCAAAGTGGTCCGGTGCCAAAGTAGTTAAACCATGTGGCTCCCAGTGCAATCATTACAGCATAAGCTGGAGTTAATCTGTAAGGAAATTACATTACATTTAGCCCTCACTCATATCCTACTTTCTACTATAGAGCCATTAAATTTTACAACAAATTATCTTTTGAAATAAAAAATACAAATTCCATTCCGAACTTCAAAAAATATCTCAAACAATTTTTAATTGAAAAATGTTATTACTCAACTGATAAGTTTTTGCATTAATGAAGTATTCACTTGTACTTTTTAACTATCTATAAGTTTAATCTACATGTACAATATAAGTTTTTTAAGTAATTTGTTTAACTCTTATAATATTATAATTAAATGTTTAAAATACTGGACAAATCCATAACATGCATATGTTAAATTGGATGAATAAAATTGAATTGAATAGAAATTGTTGTCTTACCTTACATAACGATGCACAAAAGCTTTGAAGTAGTTAAGAAATGTAAAACCATATTTTTCCAATGCTTCTGTAGTCATATATCCAACAAGGAAGCCACTTACACAAAAATATGTACCAAGGATAGCATAACCATTAAGGATAAATGTCCTTGGAAAATCCTTGTATGACTAGAATGGGAAAGAAAGAATAAGAATTAATGTAATGCATTTATAAATGAGCCAAGTAAATAACTCAAAAACTTGTGTAAAACTAAACAAACCATTTCCACATATTCCGGATCAGTGAAGGGAGAATTTATAATAAAAAAGAATCCATGTCCAGTGATTATAAAGTAAAGAGACAGGGTCCGTATTCCATGAATACAACGCAGAGCTTTGGCTTTTGGTGAACTGCTAACTGCTCCAAGTCGTCTCCAGTTTCTTATCAATGAAAAACTTAACAAAATTCTTGGTGCTGTAACAGAGACAAAGAAACAAGTTTGTAAACTAATTCTATTTGTTTAAAGATCATATGTACCAAATCACAGGAGAGAAAAGAAAACTATTTTTATTACATTTCTTTATCTTTGTCTATCCATGATATGATGTAACAAATACAGAATCTAAATAGAAGTATAGTGTGTCCCTGCACACTCAGTTAGACCATCATCTGCTCTCTTTTTTGTGTTCGTCTCAAACATTATATAATGTTACTAATTCAAATATACACAAATACAACAATTTGTAACTTAAAACTTCACTTATCTTATAAGAAATTATGATATTTTTCCCATAAATTGTTTGGGATCGCGATTTCATGTAAAACTTTTACACATCTTCAGCCAGAAACAACAAAGCTGTCATCATTACAAACGCTAGATGTTACTACTAAACACAGAGATGACTCAAATAAAATTGTGATGAAAATGAAGGAGCCTATTCCTACAAGCAACAGGTTTACTTTGCTATCGTCATTCGATAGTGAATCTCAGCTTTCCGTTGATGAAGGACTCACTGCAAATACTGGTCTGCAGAAAAAGAAGAAAGAAACAGCAGTAAGCTCCAAATTCAAGTGGATTAACCCTAAACTCAAAATCAGGAAACGTGAAGGGGAAGGAACGGACAAGCCGGAAACGGAAAAATGCAAAGTGTTAGTGCTTGGGGATTCTATTATTAAACATGTAAATGTGGATGGGGTTAAGTTGAGGTCTCTAAGTGGAATAAATGTGCAGCAAATGTGTGGTAAACTCAATGATCCCAGCATCACTGGAAGACCAGAAGATACTGAAGTGGTTGTGCTACATGTTGGTACAAACAATCTAAAAAACTCGCGGAATGCCGAAGAGATTCTGGGTAACATGTACAATCTTATACGTGCGACCAAGAAGAAGTTTTCAAATGCTAAACTAGTAGTGAACAGTATAGTGAGAAGGCGTGACTTAGGTATGTAAATAGTGTTAATGAAAATATTAGATGGGCATGCCATGCTCTAAGAGCTATTTATGTGGACCTAGACAAGAAGCTGGACTACTCGTGCCTTGGCAAGGATGGTCTACATCTAAACAGAAAAGGGTTGTTTACACTGAGTGAAGCTATAAAAGATGTAATAGGTGTAGTATGTAAAAGTCGGGTAAATTAGAAACGTATGAAGAAGGTGAAAAGCATGTAGGCTTTGATAGCAATCCTCCTGAGAAAACAAATACTGGTGTAAATACTAGCTGTAAAATTAGTAACAATAGTAAATTCAACCTATCAATCTTCCACCAAAACATCCAAAGCTTAAGGAACAAAAAGTGTAATATTGAAGTACTATTAACATCTGCTTTAAAAAACTCTACAGCAATTTGTTTAACGGAACATTGGTTGGGAGAAGATGAAACTGAGTATTTTAATATACCTAACTATGTGCTAGCATCTTCCTTCTGTAGGTCAAACAAGTAAAATGGTGGATCATGTATATATGTAAATGAATCAGTTAAATTTAGGGAGATTGTTATGTTTAAATACTTAAACCAGGAGGAACACTTTGAAGCCAGCATGTGTGAACTATTAAACAGCAAACTAATTCTTATTTGTGTGTACCGAAATCCCACAAGCAATACCAAAATTTTCCTTCAAAATTTAGAAATCATTTTAGACTTCTTTAAAAAGACAAAAAAATCTGTAATTATAGTAGGGGACGTGAATATAAACTATTTAACAGAAGACGCAAATAAAAAGCAGCTGCAAAATGTCTGTAATATGTATGGAATGGAAAACATAGTTAAATTACCAACCCGTGTCTCGAATTCGTCTTATTCTGCGATTGACCAAGTAGTGCTGAATATAAATAAGTGGACATATGAAATTCAGATTTTTGACACAGCCCTGCCAGATCATTACGCACAAATGTTAAAATTAGTTGTCCCAGTAGATCAGCATAACCCAAAACAGAATGCAAAAAAAAATATTCAAAAAGGTTAGACTTGCTGATGATGACAATCTAAGCTATCTAAATTTTCTATTAAGTAAAGAATCTTGGGAAAGCATGTACACTGAGCGAAATCTAAACGATGCCATGAATGCATTTTTGGACACATTTGATTTTCACTTTGTAACAGCCATGCCAATAGTTAAAGTAGCAATGAACAAGCTAGGTAATAAGTGGATCACAACAGGAATCCGCAAATCTGGTGATAGATTAAAATTCTTGATCAAATTCATGAAGGAAAACAAGACTACACCGGATTTTAAGGCCTATTATGTAAAATATCGAAATATATATAATAAAGTTATAAGAGCAGCCAAAAAGTTACATAACGATGAAACAATAAATAAAGCAGTTAATAAAACTAAATCCATATGGCAAGTAATTAAGCACGAAATAAAAAATGGACCCAAATTGAAAGAAAATTACCATCTAGAAATTAATGGCCAAAAAGTAAGTGATCCTAAACAAATTTCTGAATTATTCAACCAGTTTTATTCAACTGTAGCGGAGAAACTGTTAAATACTCATTCTCTAGGAAAGAAGGAAAGATTAAGTGTAAAGAAAAATGAACATAGCATGTTTTTAATTCCAGTAACAGTTGAGGAAGTTAAAGATGTTATAAAAAAAATTGAAGAATAAGAAATCAGTAGGAATAGATGGTTACTCTAACTGCGTCATAAAGCGTTGCTCCTTATTCCTAATTGAACCACTGACGTACTTGATAAATCTTTCACTTTCAAGTGGGACGTTCCCCAACAGGTTAAAAAAAGGTAAAGTGAAACCCATCTTTAAAAAAGGTAACAAAGGGGAGGTAGGAAATTACAGGCCAATTTCCATAATTTCAACTTTTGCAAAGATCTTCGAACAAATAATGTATAAAAGAGTAACAAGCTTTTTGGAAAAATTTAAATTAATGACAATCAAAATGGTTTTCGAAAAAATAAATCAACAAGTTCTGCACTGATGAATTTCATTGAACAAGTGTATGAAACACTAGATAGTAAACAATTAGGGATAGGCATTTTTCTAGATCTTACAAAGGCGTTTGATCTGGTTGATCACAAACTTCTATTAGAAAAATTATCCTCATATGGCATAAGGGGGTTAGCTTTAGATTGGTTCAGATCTTATCTGGAGAATAGAGAGCAATCAGTGGAAATAGAGTATTTTGATAGCGAAACGAGTGAAGTTAAAACTCAGATTTCAAGTAGCGCTATAATGAAATATGGGGTCCCTCAATGTTCGGTGCTTGGGCCTCTTTTATTTATAGTGTACATTAATGGTTTGGCAGATAATGTAGAAAACAGAACAGATATAAATGTTACACTTTTTTTCAGATGATACAAATATTTTTATCAAAGGGGTGAATAAGGAAGGGGCAGATGTACATATTGTAAATAGTCTAAAATAAATTAAAAAATGGTTTAGTGCCAATATGTTAATATTGAGTAAGGAGAAAACAGCAGCCCTAAGCTTCTATAATAAAATGAGTGAAAGTCAATTGTATGCAAAATTAATGCTGGGACAAGACCAAATACATTATGTAGAAACTATCAAATTTCTGGGACTAATATTAGATGAAAATTTAAGTTGGGAAACTCACATAGAGACATTGACGAAAAAGCTTAGTAAAATGTGTTTCTTAATGAGGGCGATCACAGTCATGTCGAGCTTGAAAGTTCGGAGAATAGTGTACTTTTCATATATACACAGTTTGTTGGCATATGGTATAATTTTTTGAGGGAATTCTAAAGACAGTATACAAGTATTCAGATACCAAAAGAAAATAATCAGAATCATAGCAGATGTCTCAAGCACAACTAGTTGTAAGCCATACTTCAGTAAATTAGGTATCTTACCACTGCCAAGTATATACATATATGAAACTCTTGTACATATGAAAGCAAGCCTAAGTTTATTCAAAACAAATTCTGAAATTCATATACACAACACTAGAACAAAGAATAATTTATTTGTGAAGTCACACAAAACAAAGATGTATGAAAATAGTTTCACATATGCTGGCTTACATCTTTACAATAAGCTACCTGAATCTATAAAAAAGATTGAATCACAACATCAATTTAAGAAATTGTTATTAAACTTCCTTAGAGCCAATAGCTTCTACAGCGTGGATGAATTTTTAAATTTGTAAATATTTAGTTAGCTACCTTAATTGTAAATATTGTACTTAGTTTTTAATTTGACGTGTCCTATAACATGTACATGTTTTAATGGATGAATCAATAAATTAAATTAAATTAAATTATGTTCTTGATAGTACTACCAAAATCTGAAAAACAAATTTAAAAACAGAATCGACTGCCAGTATTTCCAAATCCATTACACAATGTTTGTTTTTTAAAATAAATATATTTTCCCAAACCATTAAATCTATCGGGACATTTAATTGTTTTAATAATTTAACTTCAGGATTTACTTCATGGTTAAATAACCAAAAATGATCTGCTACGGCCAATTTATAGTTTGTTTATACTTAATGTTACGAAAATGTTCTTTTGTTCTGGTTTCTAAACTATGTTTTGTCTTTCCAATGTAAACTTTATCACAATCTAAACAATTAAATTGATAAATACCAGATTTTTTATTATTAGAAATTTTATTTTTTATAGAGAAATGCAATAAATTGTTAATGCTATATTTATTTTGAGGAACTAAAGCTATACCAAACTCTTTAAAAAAATTTTGAAAATGTTTATTAACCCAAGGATGGTAAGTAAATTTTTAAAAATTATAATCGTCTTTTATTTTACTAAGGATAGAAATACCATTAAACAGTTTTTTGATGATTACATTAAAAAAAAGTTTTAACCCTTTTCCACATAAATTTGCTGTTTTTAACAGTTTGATTTATAACTTAATAAATATACCCCTGAATAAAGAAGAATTTAATAAAGAATATAAATATATTATTAATACTGTTTTAATTAATGGTTTTAATAAAGACTTTATAAATAAAAAAATTGAAAAATGCAAATATCAACAACCTGTCAGTGTTATTTGTACCCTTAAAAAATAAAAGACTATTATAATTTTAAAAAATTTACTTACCATCCTTGGGTTAATAAACACTTACAAAAATTTTTTAAAGAGTTTGGTATAACTTTAGTTCCTCAAAATAAATATAGAATTAAAATAAATATAGTATTAAAATAAATATTTATATTTGCAACAAATATTTATATTTGTATAACAGTATTAAAAATTTATTGCATTTCTTTCAAAAAGATAAAATTTCTAATAATAAAAAATCTGGTATTTATAAATTTAATTGTTTCGATTATGATAAAGTTTACATTGGAAAGACAAAATGTAATTTAGAAACCACAATGAAAGAACATTCTCATAACATTAAGTATAAGCAAACTGATAAATTGGCCGTAGCAGATCATTTTTGGTCATTTAACCATAAAATAAATCCTGAAGTTAAATTATTAAAACAATTAAATGCCCCGATAGATTTAATGGTGTAGGAAAAGATATTTATTTTAAAAAGAAACATCGCGTAATGAATTTTGAAATAGCGGCAGTCGATTCTGTTTTTAAATTTGTTTTATTTTCAGATTTTGGTAATACTAACAAAAACATATCAACATCTATTGGTTAGTAACGATGGTGACAGCTGAAGATGTGTATAAGTATACATGAAATCGTGATCCTGGAGAATTTATAAGAATTATCATAATTTCTTATAAGATAAGTGAAGTTCTAAGTTACAAATTATTATATTTGTATACATTTGTTTGCTTCACTGTTAATAGCTTCATGTTTTACATTTGCTTTATTCATATTCATATTCATTTATTTCATCCTTAAGATCATGTTTACATGATATGGAATTGTCAACATTGTACAGTAGAATTACAATTCAATTTACACTAAAACAATACAACTAAGAATAATGCTCACTCACACACAGTCTTAATTAGCTACTCTTTACAGAACTATCCATTTACATATTCCATAATTGAATAAAATGAATTTTCTACTAAATATGCTTTGAGCTTTTTCTTAAATATATTCACATTTTCTACGTTTATTTATATTAGGGGGTAGTCTTTTGAACAGTTGTGATAAGCACTGGATTTAGCTAGGTTTGTTCTGCAATATTGTTCTGCCTTGTACTATGAAAATGAATCTCTTATTGTTAGGTAGCTGACGCCTTATTTCTCTGATATGGTTGATGACTTCTAATATGTACATACTTGCTGCAGTCATGACCCTTCATTTAAATAATTCCCTGCATGTTGCTCTACTTGATTCACAAGCCATTATTCTTAAAGCCCGCTTTTGCAACCGAAATATCTTTTCTGTTTCCGCTGAAGCCCCCCAGAACCTTATTCCATACCGTATGTGACTATGGATGTATGCACTTGTAACCACAATTGTCTAGTCAGCCATTTCAGTGTATTCAATATGTAGCATCCCACATTTTTCTGCATAGCATATTTATATACAGCCCCCCCCCCCCCCCCATTTTAGATCTTCTGTTATAACTATCTCCAGGAATTTAGTTTGATCTTGGTACTTTAATTTCTCACTATCAAACTTTATTTGTGGCTTTACCATATTTCTATGACAACTTAAATGAAAGTTCACAGCATCAGTGTTATTTGTATTTAATACCATTCTATTTGCCTCAAACCAGGATGCCAATTCTTACCTGCTGATGCCTCTCTTTTTGCTGGATGATGACCTATCGTAAAACCATCATAAATAGTTCCAATTAAAGTAATACCTATGATGGTCAGCAGTACAAACCTGCAACAGAATGTATACAAACTTATCATTCTGTTCACAGTTGCATCTGTTTTAATTATTACTATTATCAGATCCTGTATTACTTTTACATGTCGGTTTATACAATCTACAACATTGAAACAAAAGAGAATGAAAGAATATAATTGACTAAAGTATTCAATAAATTTTATATTAATATTTTTGACATGGAATGTACTAATACTAATGCCTGTAGTTTTCAGCTTACTCTTTAATTCTTTTTTGTGAATTGGTGTAATCTTAACAGTTTAAAACAGTTTGCACAAGTATACAGTTTAAGGTATACTTCAACATTGAAGAAAAGAGACACATTATATACAGGCAGGCATAATACAGGGTGTAAAAAAAGGTATATCAAAATTTTGTAAAGATAAAAAACTGTTATATGAACATATGTCCAGAAACTTATATGCTTTTTAGAGTAGTTTTTCTAATTTTGAAAACTGTAAGGGATCCACAATTTTTTAAATATTCTATGTCCATATTTAGAGATGCCACCATTCCAATTCTTAAAAGATGTTTATTCAAGCAATCTGTATAAACTCACCCAACTATATAATCAGCAGCGTCAAATGGAATTGGATGTCTGTTTTGACAATTTCCTTCTTGTATGCTAACATTAGCATAAACCCCAAGTCTTGTAGCTGCAGGTTCTAGTGTATTGAAGAACACTGTCTCAATTTCAGATCTGTTGCATGCTTCAGGTACACACAACGCAACAAGAAGGAGGTCCCTTCTGTAGTTTGTATGCACTTCTGTCAGTTCCTGAAACAAACATCTGTAAATTGTCTGCAACATAAAACCAGTTATAGCGCATTTACTATCAACTTGTTCGTTTATACATACAAATTAATAAAGACCCTTTAAAATCTTGTATTTCAAATTTGAATAAAATGCTTAATGAAGTGAAAATTATATCAAATAAAGAAGAACATTTAGTACAAGTTAGTAATCCTATTTTACAGAATTTATGCTCTTTCTAAGATTCATAAACCTGGAAATAAAATGAGACATATTGTAAATTGTATAAATTTAACAACTTATAATTTAGCTACATGGTTACACAAAAATTTTAGTAATTTTGATAAATTTGAGAGTTTAAGCATTAAATCCTCTTTCACCTTTTCTTGCTGATCTTTTTATGAGTTTTTTCGAAATACAAGTCACTAAAGCATTCCCTTTAATTTTTAAATTTTGGTATAGATATGTTGTTGATATTTTTACTATTGTTCCTGATCAACACATAAATGATGCTTTAAAATTACTAAATTTACAAGATAAAGTTATAAAATTCACATTACAAACTGAAATTAATGGTTGCCTTCCTTTTCTTTTTTCTAGTTTGGGAAAATATATTTATTTTAAAAAATAAACATTGTGTAATGAATTTTGAAACACCGGCAATTGATTCTGTTTTTAAATTTGTTTCTTTTTCAGATTTTGGTAGTATTGACAAAAACGTGGTAATTTCTATTGAGGGTGACCTTGACAACAAGGCTGTTTAAGGCTTTGGCTGAAGATGTGAATAATCATTATCCTAAGTAATTTATAAGAAAACTTTTATCATTTCCTACAAAATAAGTGAAGTTTTATGTTACAAATTATTATGTTTGTATATATTTGTTTGTTTATTCCTAAAACAACTTATGAATCACAAGGCTTAATAGTGTTTAAAAGTTTGAAGAAAATGTATCTATGAGGATGGAATTCATATAAGAATATCTATTTGGTAGATAATGATTATCTGGGCTTGTAGGCCGTGGTCCAGAAGTTCCGTTCGAAGATGTTTGACACAGTTTCAATAGACCACAGCCTACAAGCTCGGATAATCGTTACCTACCAAATGACTCCGGCTGTGAAAGCCTACGCACTAGAATATCTATTGTTTAGGCAGTTAGCCAAATAGAACTAGGTAGAGTGGAAATCACAGAGTAGCATTGACTTTTGGTACACAATCTTGAAGTCTAGAACATCAGAAAAAGTACTTAAACTGTCTTAGGAAAAATCTTGGAAAATAATGGGTTTTTGGAAAAGAAGAAACAATAATGTGCATAAGAGTGAGTAGTATAGAAATACTAGTGAGATGGCCAGTAAAACTGAACTGAACTACACCTCAGAGGGGATTCAGCACGGAGGTCCAAACTTGATCTAGTATAGCTATGACCGCAAGTGAGAGATCTCCCGGAAGAAGGATGAGAGGGCGGCCGACCCAAGCAGCTACGACGGTGCAGAGGGCAGGATCCGTATACTTTAACAGTTGCAAACTCCCCGGAAGGCCAGTACAACCGGTATCCCACCTACCATGGTCCTGAAACGGCCTAACAGGCCAGCCCGAAGACCAGAGATCGTCCTACAGAAGGAGAAAGTGTTTACCAAGGGCATATCATCCTGCCATACAACGCCAACACTTCCTGAAAGAGACCACCAGATGAGAGATGACGTGAAATGATAATGGAGATGAAATGGAGGGACAGGAAATTTGGGGAATGTAATTAACCCACCCAGCATTCGACTGTCGACTCGGGAAACCCCCGGCAAAGTCAATTGGTCAGGTAGATCGGACACGGGAATCGAACCCGGTCCTCCCGAATGCGGGCCACAGGCGAAACCGCCTGAGCCACCCCGCTCGGTCCATAGCTAAATTTAAATGACACCTAAATCCCAGTTGTCGTAACAATGTTAAAGATAGACACCAAAAGTATAGACACCAAAAGTAGTCTTTTGTTTTTCTGTGTTTTGAACTTTGGCAAGCCTTGAGCGTTACATTTTTGACTCAAACCATAAATTGCTATTATACACAAACAATCATTTGAACAAGCAATTTCAACTTCCCTTGTAAAATCTTGTAAATTAAATGCTGATAACAAACCTTTATTTTGTACCAGAAAGAGTCCGGATTGTCTCCTGGGGACAGCAGAACATCTGCCACACAATACTGCGATTGTCTTTTGTAAATGCATTCCTGGAACCTCCCCAGTTGATAGAGAGGGCCTTTCAGAATCGCTTCTGGAGGTATAGAAACTGCAACAAGCAAACATGGTGAGAAAAGTGTTTTTAGCTGAAATATTAGACCACTGCCTTGCCGTTGACTTACCGTTAAAAGGCGTTAACATCGATAAGCCGAGTGAAGGTTCGGAACTGTTCCAGCAATGTTCTGCTCTTACATAGCTCAGCAAAAGTAGTGTAAGGATTGTCCAGCAAGCCATCTTTCAGGTTCTGAAAATGTCATAGTAAATGGATTAACTACACATTTCTAACTGTCAAAATTAAACGATTCCGAAAAGTGGACACATAGAGTAGAGTAAAA